>JAJJWW010012640.1:0-370166 GCA_023531295.1 Papaver armeniacum
GGTTATTAAAAGGAATTTCAATCGCGTAAAGATTCTCGGGCCATGGGGGAGAATCGTGCGATACCTTCATGAACAGGAAGTAAGTGAGCTGTACCTTTTGCGTGATATTGCAGAGAGGTTGAGGCTTAAACATAGGAAATGGGATTAAAGTTTCCACATTTTAAGGTGGCGAAGATTTTTCATGGGTTTATCGTTTATTTTCATCACCCCGTGAATCACAATGCAAATAAGAAGGCAGAAGGCAGAAATATTGTTATTAAAAGAATAGTGTTTCTTAATACCTTGCTATTGCAGCTTCTTCTTTTTTGTTTATGGCGATTCTTGCTACGAACCCTTGGGAATAGGGTTTTGATCGTAAATTTGGTGCTAGAAGATACTTACCAAGCAGAAAAATGATATGAAGTACATAAAAGATAAAGCAAAATCCAAATAATGCAATTTCAAGTAGATGAGATCAATTTTAGTGAAATCATTCAGAAAATAACAAACCTTGATGAATCCAGAGAACAATAGCAGAAAGATGAATCTGTAAAAGTTGCAAGATTTATAAAGATTCAAGGTAGAAACGTGGAATGAAGGCGAAGTAAAAGAAAGAAATTATTTCTATGATAGATCTCTTCTTAAATAGACAAAGAAAGTGATGACAGGTTAGCATTAAATGTGCCAGAAGGATATGGGAATATTTGCACACGTGTAAGCGTTTATGCTTAATTCATAGAAGCTTATTAGGAGAAAACTTAAAGGAAAGAAATGAAAACATGTGCATTTTGAATAGTTCTCATATCATTCTCTCCTTTGCAGAGAAGATATGAGAAGAGGGATGTAGGATCGAATATCGTGACATCAATACCTTTGCGAAATCTTTGAACAAATACACTTGCGAAGATATCACGCAGATTGGTTATAGAAATGAAATAGATGACGACACCTAGACACGAAAGATGTGAAGACTTAGCGAGATTTAGGAGTGTTGCAAAATTTAACATTTGTATACTTGCGAGAATGTCGCAAGCCGAATCGAAATAAAGGACAACTCCATTTATCCACTATGTAATATCCTATATAAAGAAATGAATGAGGCTTAAGGTGGGAGAGATATTTTGAGAGCGGGGAAAGTTTTTAGGAGAGAAAGTCTAGTAGAAGTGGTTTGTATTCTTGATTTTATTCCCTTCTGTAAAAGTTCTAACTTTCAATTAATAAAAAGGGGATCATGATCTTAAAGATGTATTTGATTATTATGAATTCTGTGAGGGATGTATTGTAGGAATTCAATGTAACTACACTAACAGAATTCACAAAATATTTGGGATTTGTTGCACGCACCATTCGAAAGTGGATTTCATATATATATATTGAATTGATTCAAATAAAGCGAAGAGGTTTTCCACTCATCACTTCTTAAAACGGCCTTTTCCTTTGGGGTGACAATGCATTAAATACTAGTTTTACAATTTTAGCCTCCTAACTAAAATCCACCATCAACACCTTGGTTGATCAAACTTGTTTATTCGGGTCTTTCTTATGATATAAGGCCACTCAAGTTTATTTTAGGATTTGACTATTGCAGATCTAGTGATTCAAGACCTCTAGATAGAACCGTTAATCAATCAACATGAACAAATTCTACTTTGTGTGTGATCAATAATGAAATCAAGTTGTTTGCAACGATTACTTTGAAGATTAAAGATTGAACACTTGAAGATTTTTTTTTGTTCCCGATTTTTGTGATTCTTCTTGCAAAATTAATTTTTTGGGATCTAACAAACATTTTATCTTGACAGATACAAGACTTGTAGAAAGATCGAAATAATCGTCTACTTGCGTTAAGTTGCTTGGATAAAGCTTGTTTCGAGATTGATTATTTCGATAATCACTATTATGGTTTGATATTTGACCAAAGAGATCATATTAATCAAATGGAAGATCCTTTACTCAAATTTGTCTCTAATCTAAAGATTGATTTGGGAGATCGATAAGTGAGTTGGTTCTTTTGAAACAAACTTGGTCCTTTGCTTCTCGTGGTTATGGGAGAATCGAATCTTGGTAGATCTTATTTATTATTGTATTTCATATGATATTTCTCCATGGTGCTTGAATACAAAATATTCAACTTCATCTACACAACTAAATTGAAGAGACGTTAAAAGAAAGTAGCAAATAAGAATTTAATGGTCAAAAAGAGAGATTGTAGAGACGAACCTTGGATTACATTATGATTTTTTTTTTTTCTCAAACAACAGCAGGACTTTTCTCAATGCCGAAATTTACAAGAGTGTATTCAATCCTTCAATTTTTTTTTTTAATTTGCGAGTTTTTGGTATTTAGTTTTGTGTATACAACTATTTGTTTTTTCTTTCAAAGATTTATGAAATGAATTGAATATTTGAGTTAGTCTATGAATTCCACTTTGTAGCGTTCTTTCATCTTTCATTTTGTATGAATGTTTCTTCTTCCGTTACGCATCTCTCAATTTAAAAACTTGTTCCCGAACGGTTATTCCAGTAAGTTAATCGGATGCCTGTTTTTACCGCTAAAAGATATCTTTGTAGCTCTCATAACCTAGTAACTTGGCACATGAATGTGCAAGGGGTTAGATTTAGTTTTGGTCCAAGCGATGATATGCAACTATGCAAGGCTACTTCTTATTTGGTGATGATTTGGATTGAAGAGGAAAATATAGGTATACCTATTCGTCCAAGTGTGGATAAAGTCTTATTAATCACATTTGTTATTTTATTATTCTTACTTTGATATTGTTAGAGCAATTGCTTTCGTCGAACTCGCAAGTTTTTCTATCTTAACCTTGTTATCAAATTTAGTTGATCAAAACTATGCCTTGATTTTTAGTCCACATTTAGTCAAGTTTCAGACTAGGATTAGAAGTGTGTAGTTGAGTATCAGGACATAAATGAATAACCCTTGAAGATTGAAGATCAAACGAAGACATCAACGAGGACTTCATCAACAAAGGTATGTGGTTCTTGATTTCATTTGTACGCTTGTTCAAGTCTACCTTTCTAATTATCTAAACAAGTGCTCACTCTATGGAACAATTTCGATGATTTGTAAACATACATTTATGTATGGATCGAGGACATTTGAGCCATGACTTTATTGATAATGACATTTGCCCTGGAAAGGTCCTTATGTTGTAGATAATGAGTGTATGAATTCAACGACAAGAATCACTCAAATCCGAGTTAAGAGAAGAAGTTATGAGTGGTTTATTAAATTATAACGCTTTATTGAGTGTTGCGGTTCGTTGGTAGAAACAATCTATGAACTGTTTTGTAAAGGTTCACGGACTTGAGCATGAAAACATGACTAGATACCTTTTTAGTCAAGTTTTTGATGTTTGCTTATCTAGGCAAGATGGTTATTCTTCTATATACAATTGATTGCCAAATTAAAGTGTATATGATGTTTTAAAACTCCTTCCTAAGTTAAATCAGTAATTTATTTTACAAAAATACAATTTATGCTAAAGTAATTATTTATTTAATTATTTAAGAAAGATTTGTAACTTAGGAAAGACTCTCAAAATAAGGAGAGTCTTGAAAAAGAAAATATCTCACTTAACTTGCTTAGGATTAAAACTACCTTGTTCACTATAAATAAAGGATTCATGTAAGCTATACAATTTATCCCATGGAAAATTTGTGCAAGCTTCATAAGGTTATTTTCCACTTTCCTGCTCTTTGAATAAGAGTGAGACAAATAAGTCTTTGCCTTGGGGAGACAAAGTCATTTGGTAATAACCATCTTTGATAATTATACGACTTGTAATCTAGGTTATCCAATAATTATTGTCTATTCTAAAGTCCTTTCTTGATATAAGGCCATTCAAGAGTTGTTGATCGTGAAACCTGGAGGTTTTGATAGATTTCATTCACGATCGTATCCCACACTAGTTGGTCGAAACTGGATTAGAAAGAAAACTTCGGTAATGTGTTTCATAAATTCCTTAAGAAGTTTTAACAAGATATCTCTATATTTATTATAGTTGTCCTTGTTGTTGAATAATTAGGTTTCTCTTGGATATTGATCTTTGGAATCAATTAATTCTTAAAAGTTATATCAAAGTTCACGGACTCCTTTAATCAGAACATTATGATTTTAAGTTGAAGAGTATAAACCCTAATATACAAGTTTGTTTTGATATCTACTTTTACCGGCAGTTGTTCGAAACAAACAAAAGATTTCAAAGCCTTGGTTCACACCTAAAAGGGAAATCAAAACTAAGCATTTGTGGGTTCAAATACCAAAAAGTCTTCACTTAGGTTGAAGCAAATCTTAGGATGTAAAGGATGACATCGCCTAAGGAATCAAGTGTGTAGAGCCTTGCAAGGTTCAAGAGACGTAAGGAGGCGATCAGAACTAAATTTCTTGGAGGGTGGATTGATCCTCAACTACATTCCAAAGTGCTATTGTGTCAGTAGCGGCTTAATACAATCGATGTTCAACCGGACTAGGTACCGAGGTTTTTATGCGAAGCAGCTTTTCCTCGTTAGCAAAATTTCTCTATGTCTTCTTTACTTTTAACTTGTGCATTATATTTGTATTTGATATAATTAAAGTAAAAAGCAAGTGATTCGATAATCAACCTAGACGATTTTTAACTAAAATTTGTAAAACCTACAAGACTTGTTCTGAGAATTCGTATCTTGAAATAAAGATTACAAGACTTGTTCTAGTTGGAATTCGGTTCACGATGTTAGTGTTACGGGACATACTAGGTTGTCTTGGATATTGATTTTGGGATCGCTTCCAAGAGTTCTTGTACTCATTTAGGTTCACGGATCTTTGATCTAAAACTGGAGATTGTACAAGAATGATAAACGTATATACATATTTTTCTAGGATCATTAAGTTGTTCTACTTGCAATTGTATTAGGTTTTGTCTTATAGGTCCAAACAATAAAGATGGTAAAGTATTGAGGTACCCCAAGTATTTTCAATTAAGTACGTGACGAGTAAAACACCTTTAGACCTAATAAGTATGTGTTTGTAGCGATCTGACCTATAGACATAATATCGAATATAAAACACGCGGGAAGATGATTTTGTTCAAAGTTTGGATCCAACACTCGATAAAACTATCACATCTAAATCAATATTTGAACATCCTCTTGATGTAGAAACTATTGATAAGCTGAAAGATGCCTAGAAAAATAGTTGGATGAACTTTAAAATGAAAGTGACTTCTGATATTGATAGAGATGTTTATGAGTGATAGCCACATTTTTGTGTCTGATTCGATCTCAATTATCCATTTTGTTAGTGCTCATTTTTGTATGGTATTTTATGTCTTTATAGGTGTTTTTCTAGAAAATAAGCTTTTGTGGAAAAATTTGCTTTAAAAGTGATATTTGCGCCATGGATGAATTACTAAAGACACCCCAAAAAAAGTGTTAAAGGCACTGTAGGAGTTGATAAAGACACTTGGGAGTTGATAAAGTCGCCACAAGAGTTTTTACTATTTACAGCCAAAATTACTTCTTATAGCCCATAAATTGCTATTCACACCCCAGAAATACAACCATAAGTAATAATTAATCAAACTAAACATAGATAATGATCGAAATACAACCATAAATAATAATAATTATACACCATTAGTTACTTACTTGAACAGTAAAATCTTCAAATTCATTGAATCCTAAATTCGATTTTAACTCCAAAAATAAATGCAAACCCAAGAGGAATATAATTGGGTTTCATGTATATACTGATTTTGTCGAACAATAATTGTTCAGTGTTCTTCAAATTTGATATTGCAAAACACTTGATTTGTCTTTCTCGCACATGAACTCCAACAAATGAACAAAAATTAAACAAATACCCCTAACTTTAACTCATCCCTTTCCATTAATATATCACTTCAACTGCGACACCATCAAATGAATCTTTCTGTTTTTTTTCTTTATATTTGTAATGGCGAGAAGTAAAAACGTGTTGGGAAGAAGAAGCGAAGTGAAAAGAGAAGTGAGTGAAAGTAGCGATTAGGGTTAGCCGGTTAGGTGATATATATCACCACTTCAACGGCTGCGATTTATTCTAGGATAGGTAAGGTAATCTAAAGTTTATTAATCCTATGTTAGTTTTCGGCGGGTGGGCGAGTTGGGTCGGGTGGTAGAAGTTTCTACCCGCACCTGACCCAATATAAGGTGGGTTCTGATGTAGTCACCCATAGTCGACCCGCATCTAGGCGGGTTGGGTCGGGTGCGGGTATTTTTCGGCGGGTGCGGGTTGGGTCGGTTTTGTGCATCCCTACTAGGGATGCACGTGGGTTGGATTGGGTCGGTTTTGGCCTCACCCACCACCCAACCCACTGATGGCGGGTAATAGGATTGTCATCGGCAACCAACCCAACATTAAAATGGGTCGGTTTTCACCCGACCCATATTACGACGGGTTGATCGGGTGGGTGGCGGGTATACCCGTCGTAAAATACACAGTTACAGTCTGTAAGATCGGATGCAATAGGCATCAAAAATCTCCCCAAGTTAAGTGTAGGCATAATCAAATTGTTGCACAATAGCTACCATCGATTAATCCAATTTTTCCCAAACCAATAAACCCTGATTTACTATTTGATTCGGACAAACGCTAATTTCAGTCAAAACATAATTAATCAAACTAAACATAGATAATGATCGCAATACAACTAGAAATAATAATTATACACCATAAGTTACTTACTTGGACAGTAAAATCCTCAAATTCATAGAACCCTAAATTCGATTTTAACTCAAAAAATAAATGCAAACCCAAGAGGAATATAATTGGGTTTCATGTATATACTGATTTTGTCGAACAATAATTGTTCAATGTTCTTCAAATTTGAGATTGCAAAACACTTGATTTGTCTTTCTCGCACATGAACTCTAACAAATTAACAAAAATTAAACAAATACCCCTAACTTTAACTCATCCCTTTCCATTAATATTTCACTTCAACTGCTACACCATCAAATGTATCTCTCTGTTTTTTTTTCTTTACATTTTTAATGGCGAGAAGTACAAAGGTGTTGGGAAGAAGAAGTGAAGTGAAAAGAGAAGTGACTCAAAGTAGCGATTAGAGTTAGCCGGTTAGGTGATATATATCACCACTTGAACGGCTGTGATTTATTCTAGGATAGGTAAGGTAATCTACGGGTTATTAATCCTATGTTAGTTTTCGGTGGGTGGGCGGGTTGGGTCGGGTGGTAGAAGTTTCTACCCGCACCGAACCAATATACGGTGGGTTCTGATGTAGTCACCCATAGTCGACCCGCATCTAGGCGGGTTGGGCCGGGTGCGGGTATTTTTCGACGAGTGCGGGTTAGGTCTGTTTTGGCCTCACCCACCACCCAACCCACTGATGGCGGGTAATAAGATTTGTCACCTGCAACCAACCCAACATTACAATGGGTCGGTTTTCACCCGACCCACATTACGGCGGGTTGGATCGGTGGGTGGCGAGTATATCCGTCGTAAAATACACAGTTACAGTCTGTAAGATCGGATGCAATAGGCATCAAAAAGATCCCCAAGTTAAGTGTAGGCATAATCAAATTGCTGCACAATAGCTACCATCGATTAATCCAATTTTCCCAAAACCAATAAACCATGATTTACAATTTGATTCAGACAAACCCTAATTTCAGTCAAAACATAATTAATCAAACTAAACATAGATAATGATCGAAATACAACCAGAAATAATAATTATACACCATAAGTTACTTACTTGAACAGTAAAATCCTCAAATTCATACAACCCTAAATTCGATTTTAACTCCAAAAATAAATGCAAACCCAAGAGGAATATAATTGGGTTTCATGTATATACTGATTTTGTCGAACAATAATTGTTCAATGTTCTTCAAATTTGAGATTGCAAAACACTTGATTTGTCTTTCTCGCACATGAACTCCAACAAATTAACAAAAAATAAACAAATACCCCTAAATTTAACTCATCCCTTTCCATTAATATTTCACTTTAACTACTACACCATCAAATGAATCTCTCTGTTTTTTTTCTTTATATTTTTAATGGCGAGAAGTAAAAACGTGTTGGGAAGAAGAAGCGAAGTGAAAAGAGAAGTGACTCAAAGTAGCGATTAGGGTTAGCCGATTAGGTGATATATATCACCACTTCAACGGCTGCGATTTATTCTAGGATAGGTAAGGTAATCTAAGGGTTATTAATCCTATGTTAGTTTTCGGCGGGTGTGCGGGTTGGGTCGGGTGGTAGAAGTTGCTACCCACACCCGACCCAATATACGGTGGGTTCTGATGTAGTCACCCATAGTTGACCCGCGTCTAGGCGGGTTGGATCAGGTGCGAGTATTTTTTGGCGGGTGCGGGTTGGGTCGGTTTTGTGCAGCCCTAGTGTGTAACCGAGAAGATATCCATAGGATTGAGTGAGTTATGGCGTGCTACACGTGTTTGAGGGACTCGAGCTGCAGTTTGGAGTGTGAAGGAGTTGTAAAAGGCTACTATGTCATTAATCGATACTAGCGGACACATGGAGGAGGTAAAAAGGGAAGTTACTCCCGGGAAGAACAAATAAAATATTTTTGAGTAATTAGTGAAGATTTTGGGACCTGTTTTGTATAAAAGGAGTCCTTGTGAGGTCAGAGAGGATCATCGAGGGTTAGCATGCATAGCCTAGTAAGGTTAGAAATAGTGGAAAATCGAGTTGCAAAAAATCGGTTTATGTTGATGTTGAAGACGAAAAACACGAAAAACGGACCTGCAGAAACCGTCGTTCTTCAACAGTGTCTATGACAAAATTTTGCAACACCCGAGTTCAAATATGGAATACTTAATTTAAATTCGCAACACTTTATAGGGTTTCTTTTGTAACAGCGGCATCTGCAACACTTATATCCGGTGTGAACCAATATTTTGAGCAAGTGATCAATATGAGAAGCTAAACCACTTTGCTGAGACGACTGAGGAATCTATTTCTTCAAGATTTGTGTGGTAATTCTTATTTAATTAATATTTACAATTCTTTTTATGATTAAAAATTGATTATTTATTTTTGTTAAGCAATTGTGATTTCTTTTGATAAAGCATGCTTAGCCTAGGAATTTGATTTTCTATGCTTTTGATATACAATTGTTATTCTAAAAATCTACTTGTTGCAATATATTAGAATCACTTTGAATGTTTGATTTACATGATTATTATTGATTGAATCACATAAAAATTGGAAAATAATGGAATCCTAAGTCTCAGTGTTGTTACAATCGTGATAACATCTTTCAATTGAGTTTTCTTTCTTTTTAGTTTTAGAAATTTAAGTTTAAAAATCCAGTTTTTACAAGTTCGAGAATCGAATCTTATTTACCATCACTTCTACAACACATTAATGAGGAAGTCATGGAGTACGCTAAGCTGTTGGACCCTATTATGAAAAGAAAAAGATGAAGACTTCTTGTCTCATTGAATTTCTTACTCTTATTTGTCGAGAAAACGTGAAATTGAGAAAGGTCTTCGAAGGTTTTGATGGTGGTTATAAACTTATCGAATCCCTTCTTAAAGATCGTGAAGAAGATTTAGCAGTGTGTGTTTGGTACAGTTCAACCTATAAAGATGCTGAATTTTGGTTCTCATGAATCAAATTTAGTTAACGTACCACCAAGATTTGATGGTATGGACAATTTATAGTGGAAGACATAGGTAAAGAGTTGGTTGAATGTCTCACTCCAATGAACTCTTGAAAAACAGATAAAAGTTATAAGTATCTTAGATTTATTAAGAAACCTATTATAAAATCAGAAGAATGACAGTTTGAAGATCAAGCTGTAATTGACGCTTTTCTCGAAAAACTAGATCAACTGCTATCAATATTTTGAATGTATTGTTGTTACCTCGTATTATGTTATTGATACCTCCTCGTTGTGTTAATATTTTCCTCCTACCTATAATCGAGATAATCGTCCATCTACTTCCATTAAATTATACATATATAAATATCCACGGATGAAGTGCATAATCGTATTTCATAGCTTCTTCTTGTTAGGAAGTCTCGGTATACAAATGAGCAAAGGTGTTCGTTAAAAGAAGATTATTTATAACGCCGACTGATGATAAAGATGGATGATATCAGTAGGATACACGAGTTAATGGATTGTACCACCTTATCATAGTTAATATCGTGTATGTATTCTCGACGTGCCTGTGTATGTAGCAGTTATCGAAGAATATCAATGCCATTGATAAATTTAGCGATTAAATGACAAGTAGATAAAGAATGGGATCTATATAAATATTCTCGTTTAATTTTTTTTAAGCATGAATCTGGATATGATCCGTGACTAAGGAACACATAGTTGTTACATTATGGCGTTTGCATACACGTAACTGCGAGACTAATGTTGAGACTGTTGATTTCCTTTATGAGGTATTGAATGTACGACAGACTTCGTAGATAAAGTTGATAACATCCTACCAAATAAATCACCCAACAAATTCGTAAGTTTTGCATTTACAAATGGATTCATAAGTCTCACTTTTTAGTAAAACTTACTAGAATTATGGAAAAAAATGAAGATGACAGTTAACTTATGGTTACTTACAACTTTAAAAAATTTGATGAGTTCATGAAGTTGGCTGCACCAAGTGATAGATTTTTATCCAATATATTTTTCTTCCAGTAGAGTCCAAGAAGTTAAAAAAAAAAAAATTATTGTGTTAGTTACACACGAAATTTTCAATTAAATATTATTTGTTTGAGCGAGTTTCCTACTCGTTTTGAATCCTTATATCATCTAACATAGTTTTTACTGACACCCAATCTCATTTCCTCTCTTTTCTTTCAGAGAGAAATCCTAAAAACCTCTTTCTCACTCTCCTGCTTTCTGTTTTGAAACACTAGTTTAACAATTGAACAACAATGGCCGATACATCAATTACAGTTGGTGATAATAATGAAATTATACTAGACGCTCAAGAGTCAATGAGACTGAAAATCAGAAGTACAAGGTACTCAATGTATAACTGCTTCTACAAACCCTTTCTTTGTTGTGGGTTTTTATTCTACTGCATAACATTAGGAATTTCAGTTTAGATGGATATGTGCGATATTTTTCACACTACAATTCCAGCTTATTAAATCATGTGTCTCAACCGTTAGATTGTTAAATTTGATTCATAATTTTAATTTTTCAAATTTCGTGATTACAGAAATAATTAATAGAGATTAACCTAACGACGATCTAGATATGAAGCTAGTACCGCTGAATAGGTCTCGAAAAGTTACGCGGAATGGACTACTCGAACGTGTCATTCGGATATAGCACGAAAAAGATATCATCATATTTGTTTGAAGGACAAAATGGTCTTTTTGCAGCTTAGCCGACCTGGGATGCCCATATCCAAGTGATGTGTGCCTTTATAGAATTTTTTGACCTTATCTTCACCCATCGAGAAGATATATTCTTAATCCTCCTCATTTTCTTCTTCTATCTTCTTCCTTCTTCTTTATTCTTTTCTCTTTTCTTCTCTTGTTCTTCTTCCTCCGGCGAATCTGAGAGATCAAATGAAGATTTGAGATCTGAAACTTAGGGGAATCAATAAAAGTTGATTGCTGGTGGTGTTGTTGATGTTAAGTGAGCTCGGGAGAAGAAGGAGTGATGTTGTTGTTTGTAAATGAAATTCATTATTGTTTTGTATTTGAATTGAAGTTGAATTGTAAAACAAGAAGTTGAGAATATAAGATTAGAGTTGAAGTTTGTCCGAAATAGAATTGTTGCATGTTAGTCATCCCAGTCAGTCTAGCTGACTTAGTCGATCTGACTGAGTCGAGTCGGTTTGGATCGGGTTTGACCCACTGAGTCACTAGTCTTGACTCGTTTGACCAGAATAGTTAGACCTTGACCGTTGACTCGACCTTTAGACGTTGACCGTCTGTTGACCATATGGACCGTTAGTGATGTTAATTGACCCGAGAATGGACTGGGCCTTATTTTATTGAGTCGGGTTTGGTGGACTTGGACTTAGGGCTAGTTTTACTAGTTTGATGATTTGGACCCCTTATGGTCCGAATTAGCCTTTGGTTTCTTCTACAAAGTTGTAGATATTCACAAGACTTATCTAGTGGACTAGAGAAACAACTTAATTGAATTATTAAACCTTTAGATATGCAAGAGATGGATAATGAAGATGTGTAGAACCATTAGATAGATTTATATGATTCTTGTATGAGCCATTTTGGCTAGATTCTTAGAGTGCTTGTATGATTAACAGTTAGTCTATTAACAACGATCGATTCAAAGGATGAACCAGTGGATCGTGGATCTAGAGGTAGGCGTGGTTTGGCATCAAAAGAGGTGGGAATACATTTAACTATTTTGTAAACTCATGCATTGCCTAGTTGTGTATTCCATGCTTTGTTTAAATTGCATTACGATAATTCTCGTTGATTTTTGTTAATCTTTCCATGGTTTGGAAAGGACTTGTAATGTTTGTTCGTCATATGAATTGTTATGGGAAATATGAATTTCCACCTATGGTAAATAGGATACGCTCCTTCACATTTATATCTACATGAATCAGCTTTTATGCTTACCATGGGTCATCAGCTGGTTAGGTTGGTGATATCAATAGCTATTAGGTGTGAATTCTTTGGTTAGGAATTTATAACCATATTATACATTGTTTGAAGAAGGAGTTTGTCCATATACATGTGGTTTATTTTAGTGACTTGGTCACTTTTTTTTTTAATGTTTGGAAAAACATTATTGTTTTCCAAATCTTGCCATGATTACTTGAAAGTTAAATGTTACCTACTGGGCACCCCTTTTAGGGATGATGTGCTCACCCATTCCCACTTTCAGTTTCAGAGACAGATCAGAGTTGCGCATCGAAAGCTTCAAGGGTTGATTTCGTTAGTTGGTTAACTTCTACCATGTATATTATATTGTATATTTTATTTGTAAACTAAATGATTATTGTTATATATCACTTGAGAGGAGTTTTTCTATATATATATATGTGTTTATGGGTGAAAACTATTCCTGCCGGATTTGGTAATTTGGGGTGTGTGGATGAGGAATGAATCTAAACCCTAAACAAATGCATCATGCGGTGAGTGCTTGTAGATTCGGAAATCAATCAGTGCAAGTCCGGCCTAAACCAAGAAATGGTCGTTCCAGGACTTGTTTCGGTCACAAAGTGAAGGAGATGGGGTTGATCTTAGGGAGGGAAGCGAAGAAGGTGTTGAGATTGTGAAGGTGTTGGCTTGCTTATGACTTGTAAGTAAAGTCGAACCGGAAACTGCTGTGGATGCAAGCTATCAGTTCTGGTGTTTTGTATTAACACTTGGTTTCTGTTTTTTGCCTGGACTTGCTCTGTTGGTGGAAATAGGGAGGAGAACCTATTTATACAAGTCATTGAGCCTTATTCACGTCTCTCGCGGGAAGTGGAGGAAGTGGAGTGATGGAGTAGTGGAGTTGTGTGTCGGTGCTACACGGTCAGTCTTGCCCACTTATCCTGTCATCGCTAACTGTCCATAACTTCCTAACACGTTCTTGTGATGGCGCATTACACGCTGCACGCTGTAAACCGCCAGACCAATACCCCAGTATGTATCCCCCCAGTTTGTGACATGATTGATGTCTGGAATATGTGGATCGTGGATCCACAAAAGGTAGCATGTAATGCTAAATTGAATAACTGCGTTATTCAGGAAGTTGATACTTGTGAAGTGTCATGTGTATTTTATGCGTGTACTGCGCATCCCGGTGTGGTAGAGTGATGGGTGGTGATTACCATGACGCCTCACCGACCGATTAACTCCCGACCCGTGGTTGTATAACCAAGCCGGTGAAGTTGGACGGACGAGATGATCTTTGAGACACTCATCTGCGACCGTTGATGGAATTAGGTTTTGAAGAGGTGCGCAAGCATCACTCTTGCTTGGTCGAAACCAAGCATGGGATATAATTTTGACAAGGCCGACCGTGCATGTGTGTAGACAACATGACGGTGTAGGCGCTATACCCATTACCTCACGAAAGTATGATCCGGGCCACTCAATTCGTCCGGTGAAGTTGAATGGTCGAGATCAATTTGTGACAAAAACCGATCCGCAAGAGCCGCACATCACGCCCACTTCAGTGCACACGTTCCAAGACGACCAATCTTGGTCGGTCTTGGCCGATTGGCCTGGTGTGAAGGTGGTAGGCTGGTGTTTACGCCTATACCCGAATATCCCATAAAAACGTGATATCGAGCCATCCAAATCGTCCGCGAAGTTGAGCGGTCGAGATCGGCCTTTGTGGTTTTGGGAGGTGTGACCACGCTAGTTTGGGCGTGCGTTTTGAATTAGCCGGGCATGATATGCCTTGGCCGATCGGGTGAGGGAATAGATGGGTCCACGGTGGTCATGCGGGTATGACCAGGACCGCTTAATCTAATCTTGGACCCTCCATTCGTTAGGAGAAGATGGACGCTCGTGATGCTCAAAACCTTAATTTTGGGTTTCAAGGCCGTGCGTCAATGCTTGATTCGGGTACGAATCGGGATGACCAACCATGGTTGGTCTGACCAGGTGGTCGAGTATGTAGGCGGCCCACGGTGATTGTGTTGATATGCTCTGGGCCCTTTGAATCTACATCTACACCCTCCATCTATACCTGCGAAGATGGATGGTTGAGACTGTTTTTGCGACACATGTAATATGCCGCAAACCCTAATTTAGGTTTTCCGCCCATACCGCTATGGTTTGGACGTTTTGGCAAGCTAGGCCAGTCGGGAGGGAGGCCGACCATGCGGGTCCGCGTTGGTTCGGCAATGGATATTCCATACCGCTTGGGGGTGATGGAGTTGATCCGGGTCATCCAATAATGCTTGTGGAGTTGAATGACTATGATCATATCCAGGAATGATACTGGTCAGTCCGGATGCTCAATCGGCTAGTATAACACACCGAGAGGGGCTCAATCGGGCTAGTATAACACACCGAGAGTCGGCCTGACGGGTATTTCGTACATGGTTTCATTATAATGCTTGGAGGTTCGTGTTGCTCGTAAGAGCAACACTCGGTCGTCATGCCGCACCGATAATGAGTACAGAAATACAAGGCCGATTGCGCATTAATTAATAATGCTAGAAATTCACAGGTATATGGGATTGTTGCTACATGCTCCAACCTCGGATGAATTTCGTGTATTCCTGTAATGGGATTGTTGCCACATGATCCATTCTAGGTGAATTAAGTGAGGAGTATCCAACACTTATTGATGGCCTTATCTTTTACAAGATGTCGCCGCATAATTTTTCGGGGTTTTTACAATTTTAACCATAAATGAAAATCCACCATCAACATTAAGTCCCCTGCCTAGCCCATAATGGTTACGCTATTGTGGGGTAGGCATGAGATGGTGACAGTTAAAGACAAAGCTTAGGAGACAAAGTTAGATATTACCAGGAGAGACGGGTCATCCTGTCCTTGGAGCATGTCACGTTCAAGAGGCGTCCAGGCGAGTGTTCCCCTAGCATGATGTCGGTCTTGCCTTCTTCGATGGACCGTTACGCTGTTTCGTTCGTGGGGCTACCGCACCCGATTGATCGAACGTGGGCTTGATGTGTGCTGTTTTGGTTAATCGTGGGTGTGCTGCTGGCCCGCTTGATCGAACGTGGGATATAATTGCTCGAGTGTCATCTTTCTACTTCGACCAAACACCGACCCAGCTAGCTTGACTAAACACCAGACTTGATGCTTTGACCAAACACCGGCCTTGCTGTTTGCTTTGCTCGAACGTGGGACCCGATGTGAGCAAGCTTGCTTTTTTAAAAAAAAATGAACCTTGTGTGCTCAAATGTAAATGTGGGTCCTGTAGAAAGCATTGAAGCGGCTTCCGAGCAGCCCGGAGAGCGTTGAAGTGTTGGAGCCGAAACGCCTTCTTCTCGAGAGAGAGCTTTGATTGGGGACTTGTGTGTGCTTCGACCAACTGGGCCGGGATCAAGTGGGACCCGTCCGCGTGCTGATCGAACATCGACCCGTGTTTCGATTTGAAAACCGAGCCTGCTTTGCATGCGCTGTTTTATTCGAATACCAGCCTTGTGACTTTGATCAATACGGACTTGAAACTTGAGCAATACCGGACTTGTGACTTGATCAACGGACTTGAAACTTGAGCAATACCGGACTTGTGACTTGATCAATACATGACTTGTAACTTGATCAACACCGGACTTGAGACTTGAGCAAGACCGTACTTGTGACTTGATCAACACCGGACTTGAAACTTGAGCAATACCGGTGTTTGGACCCAATACTAGCCTTGTGTACTCCAACGTGAATGTGTGTTACGTCCGTGTGTGACTACACATCTCACGCGTTTTTATACAAGTACTTGACTCATGTCTTTTATTGTAGAATGAAGAAAAGAACTCCTATTGAGATGTCTTCTCGGGATAATCTTTTGGTGCCAAGTCGGGAGGTGTTGACAGCCTTCAAAGATACATTGATGATAAGTTGTTCACCGCGCCCTTTCAAATATCCGTTCCACAAGATAACCCTTCTCCTATCGACTTCAAGGTTTTTCATGCTCCGCTCGGCCCTCATGAAGGATGGATGAGACGTATGTTGAGCAATGAGTACATCAAAGATAACTTGACCAGAGCGCAGATTATTGATGCAAAGCCTTGAGTGTTGAAACGGCTCGAGAGGATGTTAAAGTGGTTTCGGTGCGAACGTTGAGGTGGATCCTGGAGAGAGTGTTGAAGAAGGATTCTGGGGCGAACGTGGGTCCCGGAGAGAGCGTTGAGGCGGCTCTTGAATAGACCATTGAAGCAGCCTTACGCTAGAGGGAGCGTTGGAGTGTTCCCTCTTGATTCGATTTACCCTTGCGAATTCCATGCTTCTTGACCGACCATCTCTCTCATGTTCAAGAATTCCTTGACCGACGGTGAAGGAACTTCATGATGAGCCTCAGTCCCCAAGCGTGGTTTACATGGTTTGTTCGTAGTGGTTGTTGTCGAGCCATATATGGAATATCTTGGACATTGTTTCATCATTATGGGAGTCGTGCATGTGGTACTGGAGTTGGAGTTTACGGACGTGCAAGATGTTGTATCTCGGTGGTTTTCCTCTTGCTGTTTCAGGGAACTTCTTACAGAAGGCTGAAGGTTGTATCGCCTGTTGGTGAGATATATGCCCCTACAAACATTATGAGGCTCTATATTACCGGCAGGCCTGGTTCTTTCTATCATGGCATATGTTGTTGTATATGAGCGTTCAACAGATCCAGAGGATGACCAAAAGCTGGATTCTCCAACATAGCATGATAGACATGTACCCTTTATCGATAAAGTGACTCACCCGGATCTTGTTCGACCACTGTCTAATAGAGTGACTCAACGGATCTTGCTCGATATGACGCGTGGACATCGTTATCTTCTTGAGGCTGCTCCCTTGAGGTATCGGCTCCGGTGGAAGATTGCCGTGATAGAGCGTGTGGATACGTTGCACCGACATTCTTTAAACAAAATGGCAAGTATGGTATAATAACAATTTCCGAGAGGGGTTCGAAAAGCTATCTTACTTGTATCATGCTCGTATATCCTTATCCCGGTTGTAGCCGCTACATCCATCCATGGAGGAGAACATGCCGTGTCCATTGGTTGCATATACTAACATGTCGATGTTAGGTGGAGGAGGATCGTTTTTGGAGAAAAAGACTGTTCAAGTCTCTCGAAGTCTATGCAGCACCCGATCTATCCATTTTCCTAACTCGCAACTATTTAACCGACTTGGATACGTGTATGACATGTAGATGATGGGTGACCAATTTTCATCTAAATCCGGCATTTCTTCATATCTCCAAGCGAATATGTCCCGGTACTCTTTGAGAAGTTCCACGAGCTTCGTGCGTTTATCCGTACACAAGGTTGAGCCGATGGAGATAGGCCTAGAGATTCCTCAACGGTTTCAATCTCATCGGGTTGTGGAGTTGGTGCCATCTTGGCACCTGTTGTGGAGCATCTAACACTTGTTCTTGTGGTTCGTTGTTGTTGTAGCATTCCATTGGGTGGAGAGATCGGGTAACAATCTCCCCGCTAATTGATAATGGCAAAGTGTCTAAGATACCGTGTTCCTTTTCGGTCACGACTCGCCACAAATGTTCGTTCCCCTCTTCGTGTGAACATGGGTCGTGGGCTTCACAGATGGAGAAGAATGCTTCACAAGCAAAGATGCATCGTGGGTTTTAGCCCTCAATGATGCAAGCCGGTCTTCTTCCTGAATTGACGCCCACGTGGGGAGTGGGACGCAACGAACTTGTATGATTCTTTCCATGGAGCTTCTCCCGTATGTACTAGTTTGGTTTCCTCGAAGTCCGTCATTGTGGTAGGCTTCCGCACGATCTTGCACGGGAGAACCTTGGATGTCCCGAGAGTCTTGAGAGTAATCACATTTGAAGACGCTCCCGTGTCGATAAGGGCCGTCTTGAACTCGAATCCTTGATGCGTGCGGTGACATGTAGGGCACGGTTGTGACCTTTTCTCGGTTGATTGCAGCAAAATGTCTCCGTGCGCCGATTCTTCGAGAGGTGTGAGAGTTCGCATAAAATTTCTACTAGAGAAAACGCTTCCCGATCCACCACCGGTTTATAGTGAAACTATTGACTTGAGGAGGATCGTTGTGAGGATCAGTCCCCAGTGTAGGAGTCTCCATGACTGGACCGTTCATATCCGGTGTCGCTTCTTTGATCAGGTCCATGTAAGTCCGCGCCGCTGAAGTACCTTTTCCGGTGCGTTGAATGCATTCCTTGTTGGCTCCAGGGGACGTCATGGCTCCTGTGGAAATCGATCAGTTAAAGTTTTGAGGAAGTGAGTACCTCTTTCTGAGTTTCGGCCATATCCGTTTGAGTCTTAGCAAGAACTTCATGCTTCTCCATCAAGTCTGCAATGGTAATGGACGGTGGTCCTCCTCTCGTCCCTCCGGATCCTCGTCCTGATGAAGGAGTGAAAGTTGTTGCTCTGGTGACCACTGGAGGCGTTACACTTGAGGAGATGCCGGGATTCGCGGCTGCTCTGGCTCTGGTGATGGGAGGTGTTGTAATTTCACTACTGAGTGATCGAATTGAACATTCCCACCCTCTGTACTCACGTGTTCCTTGATTGATCTCTCCTTCCTCAAGCATTTCTTCACTTAGTTGAAAGGTCGATGCGGATTGAACAGTCTTAGGGCTTCGACAAGGGTCTTGAGATATAAATCTTCTAGCGAGGATTCGTAAGTCGCAGACTCCATTTCTTTATCCTAGAGACGTTTTGTTACCCCGGACAAGTCTTTTCCTCTCGTGGAGTTGCCTCGAGTCTTCGTTGTCGGATGGACAATGTTGTTCGTCTCTCCCGAGTCCCCCGTGATTATGCGCTCTTTCTCGCATCTCCACCGATAAAGGTGTGACTCGACTAAGGATCCAGCGTTTCTTGCACTTCGTTTGAGTAGATGCATGCCGACCCTTCTCTTTAACCGTGCCGTTATATCATTCAAAAGGCGAATGTCTCGCTCTGTCTTCTAGCGATACCGACTTGATTTGCCAAGACATCCTCCAAGTATTCTAGCTACACTTCCCATGATATTCGAACCACCCGTGGTTTCCGAGGACACATTGCGAGATGGAAACCGAAAATTGAGAATTCAATTTTGTGCAACCGAGAGATCAACCTCATTTTGTGGTCGCCAATTGTTTATGGGTGAAAACTATTCATGCCGGATTTGGTAATTTGGGGTGTGTGGATGAGGAATGAATCTAAACCCTAAACAAATGCACTGCGCGGTGAGTGCTTGTAGATTCGGAAATCAATCTGTGCAAGTCCGCCTAAACCAAGAAATGGCCGTTCCAGACTTGTTTCGGTCACAAAGTGAAGGAGATGGGGTTGATCTTAGGGAGGGAAGCGAAGAAGGTGTTGAAATTGTGAAGGTGTTGGCTTGCTTATGACTTGAAATGAGAAAAGTCGAACCGGCTACGGGATGCAAGCTATCGATCCGGTGTTTTGTATTAATACTTGGTTTTGTTTTTTGCCTGGACTTGCTCTGTTGGTGGAAATAGGGAGGAGAACCTATTTATACAAGTCATTGAGCCTTATTCACGTCTCTCGCGGGAAGTGGAGGAAGTGGAGTGATGAAGTAGTGGAGTTGTGTGTCGGTGCTACACGATCAGTCTTGCCCACTTCTCTTGTCATCGCTAACTGTCCATAACTTCCTAACACGTTCTTGTGATGGCGCGTTGCACGCTGTAAACCTCCAGACCAATACCTCAAAGATGTATCCCCAGTTTGTGACATGATTGATGTTCTGGAATATGTGGATCGTGGATCCACAAAAGGTAGCATGTAATGCTAAATTGAATAATGCGTTATTCAGAAGTTGATACTTGTGAAGTATCATGTGTATTTTATGCAGTAATCGCATCCCGGTGTGGTAGAGTGATGGGTGGTGATTACCATGACGCCTCACCGACCGGTTAACTCCCGACTGTGGTTGTATAACCAAGCCGGTGAAGTTGGAAGGACGAGATGATCTTTGAGACACTCATCCGCGACCGTTGATGGAATTAGGGTTTTTGAAAAGGTGCGCAAGCATCACTCTTGCCTTGGTCGAAACCAAGCATGGGATATAATTTTGACAAGGCCGACCGTGCATGTGTGTAGACAACATGACGGTGTAGGCGCCTATACCCATTACCTCACGAAAGTATGATCTGGGCCACTCAATTCGTCCAGGTGAAGTTGAATGGTCGAGATCAATTTGTGACAAAACCAAGGTCGCAAGAGCCGCACGTCACGCCCACTTCGCAGCACACGTTCTAAGACGACCAATCTTGGTCTTGGTCTTGGCCGATTGGCTCGGTGTGAAGGTGGTAGGATGGTGTTTACGCCTATACCGAATATCCCATAAAAACGTGATCCGAGCCATCCAAATCGTCCTAGCAAGTTGAGCGGTCGAGATGGGGTTGTGGTTTTGGGAGGTGTGACCACGCTAGTTTGGGCGTGCGTTTTGAATTAGCTGTGCATGATATGCCTTGGCCGATCGGGTGAGGGAATAGATGGGTCCACGGTGGTCATGTTGGTATGACCGGACCTACTTAATCTAATCTTGGACCCTCCATTCGTTCCGGAGAAGATGGACGCTCGTGATGCTCAAAACCCTAATTTTGGGTTTCAAGGCCGTGCGTCAATGCGTGATTCGGGGTACGAATCAGGATGACCAACCATGGTTGGTCCTGACCGATTGGTCAGGTATGTAGGCGGGCCCACGGTGATTGTGTTGATATGCTCTGGGCCCTTTGAATCTACATCTACACCCTCCATCTATACCTGCGAAGATGGATGGTTGAGGTTGTTTTGCGACACATGTAATATGCCGCAAACCCTAATTTAGGTTTTCCGCCCATACCGCTATGGTTTGGACGTTTTGGCAAGCTAGGCCCTGGGAGGGAGGCCAACCATGCGGGGTCCGCGTTGGTTCTGGCAGGGATATTCCATACCGCTGGGGGTGATGGAGTTGATCTGGGTCATCCAATCATGCTTGTGGAGTTGGATGACTATGATCATATCCGACCGATACTGGTCAGTCAGGATGCTCAATCGGGCTAGTATAACACACCGAGAGGGCTCAATCGGGCTAGTATAACACACCGAGAGTCACCAGACAGGTATTTCGTACATGGTTTCATTATAATGCTTGGAGGTTCGTGTTGCTCAGTAATAGCAACACTACCGTCATGCCGCACCGATAATGAGTACATGAAATACAAGGCTGATTGTTAGCATTAATTAATAATGCTAGAAATTCACTGGGTATATGGGATTGTTGCTACATGCTCCAACGTGGATGAATTTCATGTATTCACATAATGGGATTGTTGCCACATGCTCCATTCTAGGTGAATTAAGTGAGGGAGTATCCAACACTTATTGATGGCCTTATCTTTTACAAGATGTCGTAGCATAATTTTCTGGTTTTTACAATTTTAACCTTAAATGAAAATCCACCATCAACAATATGTTTTGAGTGGGGATAGTATTTGGGTTAGTTTTGAAGCGATTTCTTAATTGAATGTTTAAGTAAATGATTTTAGATTCTTAGTGCCTCTTTATTTAGTTAATATCTTAGATTAGTCAGCTGCTAGCTTTGGGGGCGCTACAATATTGGTATCGTAGCGCCCCCAAAGCTAGCAGCTGACTAATCCAAGAGATTAACTAAAATACAGAGGCACTAAGAATCTAAATCATATACTTAAGCATTCAATTAAGAAATCTGCTTCAAAACTTAACCCAAAAACTAGCCCGCTATGAAATATATATATATATACAAAAACTTCTCTCAAATGATACATATACGATAGTCATTTAGTTTACAAATAAAATATATATCATCATAAACATATAACGGACTCGACTCCTCGAAGCTTCCGCTGCGCAACTCTGATGTGTCTCTGAAACTGAAAGTGGGAATGGGTGAGCACATCATCCCTAAAAGGGGTGCCCAGTAGAAATAACTTTTAACTTTCAAGTAATCACTGGAATGATTTGTAAAACAATACATGTTTTTCCTAACACATTAAAAGACAAACAATTCACAGATTTAAACAATCATGTATATGGAACTAACTCCTTCTGCGAACAATGTATAATATTTGTGCTAACCACACTCAATAATAATATTGCGGTGTATCGCCCTAGCCAGTGCATAAAAGCTGAAAGTAAGTAGGTATAAAAGAAGGAGCAGTATCCTATATACCACAGATGGAAAATCTTATTTTCCAAGCATTCAAATGGAAATTCTTATTTCCAAAACAATTCATACAGACAAACAAAACATTACAATTCCTTTCCAAGACCATGAAAAGATTAAAAAAAATTACAGAACTTTCGGAATTTAGAACTAAACAATGCATGGAATACACAATCAGACAATGCATGAATTTGTTAAACATAAACTCTTGTAAAAGAAAACAACAATGATCACAAAAGAGTTAAATGTAAATTCCCACCTCTTTTGATGACAGGCCACGCCTACCTCGAGATCCATGATCCACTGGTTCATCCTTTGAATCGATCGTTGTTAATATAGACTAACTGTTAATCATACACGCACTCTAAGAATTTAGCCAAAAGGCTCATACAAGAATCATACAATTCTATCTAATGATTTTAAGCCCATTTAAGGTTCTACACCTTTTATTATCTATCTTTAGCAAATCTAAGGTTTACTAATTCAATTAGATTGGTTCTGTAATCCATTAGCTAACTCTTATGAATATCTACAACTCGTAGATAAGCCAAAGGCTAGATCGCACCATAAGGGTCCAATTCATCAACATAAAATAACTAGTCCTAAATCCAAGTTCTCTAAACAAGCCCATTAATCCAAGGCCTGATCTAATTGGTCAACTAGCGGTCACTAACAGTCAACGTTTAGTCAAATGGAGTTAACTAACAGTCAACGACTAAGTTCAGGTCAAAGTCAAGTCAAGTGGTCAGAGTTAGTCAAAGGGTTCAATTCAGTTAAGATTCACTGAGTCAAGCACGGTCAGTCTAGTCACCGAGTTAACTCGATCGATTAAACATATTGAGTCGGGCCTAAACCGACTTGGATGACTAACTTGCCTAATACTCAAGAAAATAAGTTTATACAATCACTATACATTCCATTCATTCAAATATAATTCGATAATTCAACACAACCGTAATTTAAGCCTACCGCAATTCACTAGCGTTCCAAGCTTTCCTCTAGAGAATCAACTCAACCCAAGTAAACCAACAGACCACAACCATTATAAGTTCCCGTAGTTCTCGCCTAAACTCCTAATTCGTAATTCCATCAATTCTACTCACTTCCAACCCCGTTATCAACATCAACACTTAACAAAGGCAACCCCCTTTTCTTCTTCATCACCATAACCCAATCCATTCAACCTGAGATTACACATCTCAACTAAACAACATCCTTACTTCTCTAAATCTCCTCAATTCAAACATACACACAAACACCAAAAGTGTGTTTTATAAACACTTAACAACACCACCATTCACATACACCTTTACACCACCATACCTCAACTCCAAAGACATCTCGCCATACAACAACTTCATTACCACCAAGAATGCAACACCACATCTCTCGTAACACTCATTTAGTATCATCACCAATACACACAATCATATTCATCATACACAACCACCACCACCTGCACATCCAAATCCAATAACTGCAGCTAAAGAATGAACTGTTCAAACCCTCTTCCTACATCACCATCTCATTCCACATGGAACTCGAGTTCAATAAACTTCATTTCCATTTCACTAACACATACACATATCTTGTAACTCAATTACAAACAGTTTAATACATAATATTCAAATTTCAACAACTCACAACTTACCCAAATACGAGCATACTTTGAATTGTTGTTTCACCAACCACATCCACAGAGATCCTAATTTAACCAAATCCAACAATCTTCATCACCAACTTTAGTTCATCCAACACCAACAATAGCTCCAACACCTTCTTACTAACATATTCAAGCCCTAATCTTCAACTCAAAATCTTCATCTCTATCATTTATTCTCAATCCTCTTTAGAACCCTAACTCATTTATCTTCCAACAAAACCACTTCACATCTTCAATTAAAACACAACCCAATTATTATTCACCCACTAACAACTCGGTTTACTTATCAATTTAAAATATTTAATATATATTTCAATCTACAAACCGTTATTCTAATTTGGGGAAGAACACGAGGAACTGAAATTGAAATTAAACTCATGCAAACATTACTACTTCATACCTGATCAAAACCCATCGCAAATCTCCACTTTAAAACCTCAATTTCAACTCCAAATTCTTCTTTCAATTTATTCAAGAAACCCTAAGTTTAACTTCTTCGATTATTCATCCAAACAACTTTCAAACATCAATTAATCAACAACCCTTTTACACTACAACCATCACCAACTCAATTACATCTCAATCGGTCACAAACCCTAACATCGTATTATAACAGCGTCATCTCCTTATTTTCCCGAACTATATAAACATCAACAGCACAACCAACAATCAATTGTCATTGATTCCCCTAAGTTTTCCGATCTCAAAATCATATAATCTTCCCACAAAAACACGAACAGAGAAGAACAGAGAAGAAGAGGAAAGAAGAAAGAAGAAGAATGAATTCTTCGATCGGGTTTTGGTAAAGATAAGGTCGACCAAAATTTACAAAGGCACCCAGAAAAAATTGATACGGACAACCAGTGTCGGTTGATCTTCAAAAAGACTATTTTGCCCTTCATGCTAATCTGAAGATTCTTCTTCATCCAATATCTGAACGAAACGTTCGAGTAGTCCATTCCACGTAACTTTTCGAGATCTATCCAGCGGTACTAGTTTTGTATCTAGTTCTTTGTTAGATTTATTCATATTAATTAACGTTCGCGTTAAACTAATCGAGTTATTATCGGCTAAGACGTCTCTTGACTGGTCTAATAACGTTGACAAGCTTGAGGGTCTTTACATTCTCCACACCTTATACATTTTCATCCTCGAAAATCAAACCATCCTTCTGGTCTTCAAAACTCCCCACCTTATAGAGATAAACTTATCTCTTATCTAAGCGCAAACAACAAGAAGCAAAGCACAAACCTATATGGCTTTCTGTACTAGTTTCTCTCATGCTCTATCGAGGGTAATATTATCATTAAATATATTCTTCACCCACAATATCATATGTGTCAAAGTTTTATTTCAATCAAATATTCCACTCTTACAAATACGAATTCTATAAACAATCATTGTTT
This sequence comes from Papaver armeniacum, assembly GCA_023531295.1. Classification (NCBI taxonomy): domain Eukaryota; kingdom Viridiplantae; phylum Streptophyta; class Magnoliopsida; order Ranunculales; family Papaveraceae; genus Papaver; species Papaver armeniacum. Next base: position 25,813 of record JAJJWW010012640.1, read on the forward strand.
ATATGATTGATAAGAATCAATAAAAACCATTGAGTTTGTTGGTAGAATATTAATATTTGTAGTTTTACTGAGAAGAATAAAAGATGTTTTAAGAAGAGTACATATACATTAGTTTTCCCATATTTTTATTCAACGTGGATGAGAAGAGAAGAAATTCTCTTTGCGACGGCGGATTTGTTGACTCACCGAGAAAAATCTCGAATTTCATCGATTAATTTGATCACTTTTTTTTTTAGCCATCAAAACTTCTCGTTTTCCGTCAACAGATATAATCACACTTTAGTCTCCAACTTAAATATATAAAGTTGTGCAAGCAAAGGTATCTTAAGCACTTGTGGAACCCAACAAAAGTAATCCTAACCATCAAGCTGAAAAAGATTTTGTACTGATTAGCTTTAGTATTTACACTCCTTACATGACCAGTTTAAACATCTAACGATAAATAGTTATAGTTATAGTTGCAGTTGCAATAAGTGCATTAGCGCATGTATGGCAATTAAGATTGCAACATCGAACTTCTTAAATACTTCAACCACGAATGGGTGACTTAGCGCATCAACATACTTTCAACATAATCAAGATAACTTTCTCCAGACACCAAAATTCCAAATTCGTTGCTTAAACGAACAAAGATTGCATGGACACCTTCAAATTTTGTACGCAAAGCTTCTTTAGGCTGAGGAACCTTTCTTACGTAACCAGGAATTTTACGTAGAGGATTATTGTAGATGATTATTGTTGCGGTTTGAGAAGAAAACAACAACCTAATCAAAGAGTTGAGATATCAGATGAGGGAAGAGAGAGAGGAGACTGACTGCTAAACTGTGAAAACTTCATCGCGCACCTGACTTTTAGCACCAAGGTATATTTAACTCAATGTGTTATCGCTTATATTACGAGATGATTGTTTTTGTATCACCGAGGCTAACCTTACTAGTGTTACCAATATTCATCTTTGTGTCATTCGAGATTTAAGATCACAATTTGGGCAGTGTAATCAATTTTTGTAACTCTTTAATCCTTTGTGGTAGTCAATAAATCTCATAGACAACATCACATCAGATATAATCTAACTCTATCTATAGATTTAAAACAACAGACATGAGAAGAGTATATAGTACATACTTATGATGAGGCATACACTGTCACGATCTCTGTGGCAATGTTCAGAACATTGCCATTGAGATAACATTTCTTTATGATATTGTATCATCTAGTTTACCATCCTGAATTGTTGTTTCATACCTCTGAAGTATTTTTATAACAAACTCTGCACTGCTTCTATCACAATCTAATGTGACTTTATGATCACCGATATTATTAGGTATATCCTCTAATGTGCGAACAACTCGGATGTATTTGTATTTGTTGCATGATCTCTTCCAACTTGAAAGACTCTTGGGTTATCCAAGGATGCCAATGTCATCTCACATGTTTCACCAATAATGTTAAATCCTTGAGGGTTATCCCTGCAAAAATCATACAATTGCTGGAATGTTCCAAGAAGAGTACATATACATTTTTTTTTTTCATATTTTTATTCTACGTGGATGAGAAGGGAAAAAACTCTCTCTACCAAGTCGTTTTCTATTAATCGGCTATTATTTAGCGAGTCAACTAATGTCGTGCAGAACTACACAAGAGTTATCCAAAACATCGGGATTTATCTCTACGAATTGAATCGATTCATCACAAGACTTGACTTTACCACTAACGTAATGTTACATCTCGAGAAAGTATTTTTTTAGCATAAACTTAATATTTAAATTATTAAGTGTTGTCACTTTATGCTTATAATTATTTTTATATGATAACCTTACTAGTGTTACACCAATTTTCTTAGTCGGGCAATTCAAGATTTTAGCTCATAATTTGGGCAGTAGTCAATTTTGATAATTCTACAATCTTCTTCTAAATAATCTTGATAATGATGTTTGGAGCACTCTTAGTGAGATAATTGAAGTGAAACCAATAAATCAAAAATAGAAACACTTCAACTCCTTTTCCTAATTGGAAAAAATAATTTGGTTCTTTTAACGAAGCAACAGTTGGGTATGAAAATAGATTCAATTGGAAATCTGTTAGAGCATAGCTCGGTTGAACCCACCAAGCGTTAGTATGTCAAGTTTGGTTGTCATATTTTAGTATCAAAACTCATCTAGAGTCGCTTGATTAAATACTAGAGTCAACTTTGTTATACAAGTATTACTCCGAACACCTGAAGAATGAGAAGAAGTAACGACTACAACGACGATATCATTCTTCCACTTGAGGTTAGTAATATTGACTTGATCTTGTTTCCATTCCTAACGTATATTTCAAGTCGTGCTATATTGAAAACATATCATGCTAAGATGTATATATTGTATATAATAATGTAGTGGTGAGACTTGGTCATAATAGTATGATCAAAGTATCAAGGAAAACATATTACCTAAGTATAAACGCTTATCTTTTGGAACTTTGTAAATACGACATTGACATAATCTATTGTATATAGTTATTTGATTATGTGTGCATTATATAGGTGTGATTTCATCCTAGAAAACTATGTATCTTTACATTAGTTTTAGGAAGTAGATGTATTGAACTTGTTTTCATAATCAAAATGGAAATCATGATTGGTCTTGCTATTCATTGAATATCTTTTGAATGACCAATGTAAGATGACTATGGTAGAACCTATCTTAACTTTGTTGAGACTTGAGGTATACCCGATCATAGCCTATATAACATAGCTAGTTGTAATCGGTCATGAGCTATATTGAAAATCAAGGTGTAACCGATCACAAGCTATATTGGAATGCAAGCAAGTTACTTTGGGAACCAAGGTATTACCGGTCACAAGATGAATTGGGAAGTTAGTTGTAACCGATCACAAGCTAACTCGGGAAGCAAGGTGTAACCGGTCACAAGCTATTTTATGAGCAAGTTGTAACCGATTACAACCTGTATTGGGAATCATGTTATAACCGGTCATAACATACTTTGCAGTGATTGCTTAATCGGCTCCTTGTACAAAACCAATAACCATGGCTCACATATTTCTTCATGGTGTGTGTGAATTAGGGTTTTGGGTTTGTCAAGTTGAGAAGCTTCCAGATGTTGACATATTTCAACATGTAAATAACTCTTATCATTTATTGTTCAAAGATATTCCTTGATACTCAAGGTGATCTCTGGTCCGAAATATTGAAAATCACTTAATTATGATTTTCATCATATATGTTTTAATTACCAGCAATTAAAGCATATCCTCTGAAAAATATTATTAGTTAATGTGCTAGACTAATACTAGAAGTTTTCTATGAGAGTTTTCGAAAATATTGGTTAACATTAATTGGAAACAAGAAAACCGAATTTAGGTACTTTAATGCATATCTTGATGTTAGAGCATTGCTCGGTCGAACTCGCAAGCGTTGCTATCTCAAGCTTGTTTGTCAAGTTTAGTTGCCAAAACTATAAGTCTTGATTTCTAGTCTACTTATATCTAAGTCTCGGATTAGGATAGTAAGTGTAGTTGAGCTTTAGACTCCATGACTTTCATCGAATGAAGACGGAGAACTACTCAAGGGAACTTGTGGAACTTCATCAACAAAAGGTATGTGGAGACTTGAACTCATCTATCACTCAAAATTCTATCTACTATATCTCCTATTTGAGACAAAAAGTCGTATTGCCATATAGACTTCAATTATACACATATGGTATTTCGAACCGAGTTTATCTCGCTTATCTATTTCTCAAAATATGTGTTGGTAAGCTTTCGCTTTAACCAAGTTCATATTTTATTCTTGACGAAAGTCAAAAGATGATCATGTGAAAATCTCCTTGTAACATCTTACATGATTTGTGTGAGACAGTCATGTAGTTGCGTGAAATCCTACAATACATCCTCACAAGAATTCATAGTATTCAATACATCTTTAATATCAATAATCAATCATTTTATTAATTGAGTTAGAAAAATTACAAGAAGGAAAGGAAATCAAGAATATAAATGCTATTCTAAACTTTCTCTCTCCTCAAAAACTTTCTCTCCACTCTCAAAAGATCTCTCATTCCTTAAGCCCGTTCGGCTCTTTATATAGGACATTACATAGTGGATGACAGCTAAGCTGTCCTTTATTTTCGGATCTGGCTTGCGACATTATCGCAAGTGTACAAATGCTAAATCTCGCTAAGTCTTCACATCTTTCTCGTGTTCAGGCTGTCGTCATCCATTGCGTCATTCTTATTACCAACCTGCGATGTCTTCGCGGTGTGTCGTTCATGGGCTTCGCAAGGATATTGGTGTTGCGATATTCTGATCCTACATCTTGCCTCTTCTCATGTATTCTCTGCGAAGGAGAGAATTTCATGAGAATTAGTGTTTTTCAAAATGCCGCAGCTGTTCATTTTTTCCATATTCTTCCATATTGACATGATTTTGTACTCTTACGCAGAATTTATTACACGTATCTCTTCTTCCATCCATTTCTTGACACGTCTTTTTCAACCGTTATTTCTCAACCGCTCACGTCTACTCTTCGCATTAAATATGTTTATCTTCTCGAGAACTCTTCTCTTTATATATATTCTTCTCACCATTCTCTTCTTCCTTTTTTATTTTACTTTCTTTCTTAAATTTTCTGCAACTTTTCTTCATCGTTTCTCCGTAACTTCCGCATATGCTGCTGTAAATCTTCTTCTTTCTACTTCTTTTGATCTTCATTCTTTATTCATTCCCATACTGAAAATGGCTCCAGTTGGTCATATATATGAAACTTATCTGGAGAGAGTTCAGAAAGATTTCGAAGAGAAGGGTTTCACATTAACCACCATTCCCAATCAAGAATCTAAATCCATTCTCTCTGCCAAACTGTTTGCTGATCATCATTGTGATGATAAGGAAATCATAGTCTCGCTCGGTCAGATTCTCGCTGGCCTTCTCATTCCCCTTTATGATCTTAATCTTCCTTTTATTTTATGAAATTCTCGCTTATGCGAAGTTCTCGCGAGCCGTCTACCAGTTGAGTGGGGATTGTATTCGTTTGATGCTTGAGTTCGCCAACCGTGGTGCTGGTAGAGGATCTCGTTACTCAAATGAAGTTAGGGATCCAGAATTCGCGAATTTAGAAATACTCGCTGAACAATACACAGTAGAGAGCTTCTTCGAGAATTACGAAGTAATAAATATGAAGAATGATAAAACTCGTTGGGGTGCGCGCTTTAAGAAGAAAGAAAATGTTGCCAACGATAAAATACTAATGCAAGACATCGACTGGCATTCTGGCAAGAACAATATTCCTCGTCACTCTAAAGACGATAGATGGTGCGTCTTTCCGTTGGTTTTAAAAGGACCTTATATTTCAGGCTCCAATGTGCTTCCTACGAATCTCGCCAACTACCAACCTTGGGTATTTAATTGGCCCGAGAAAGCTAAAGAGGTATTTTTCTTAAATTTATTTCGGTTTACAATCTTCACTTCTTTTTATACCTATTAATCTTGCGAATTTTTCGAGATCATCAAACTAAGAAAAAGTTACAAAAGGAATGCCAAGGAAAGTACCCTAGCGGCGCTTCGTTCAATCACGGATGAAGTAAGAAATACTTTATTTTATTATTTTTAACAATATTGTTGCCTCTGTTTCTTATCTTCATGCCCGTGCGAAGGTTGGCGTTGAAATTGTCGAAGAAGAAGAAGAAAGTTCCCAGGTTGCGAAGACCAAAGGCAAGGGTAAAGGTCCTCTTCGCAAGGGGAAGTCCACTGCCCCACCTTCAAAGAAACGAAAGATTCACTCTCCTTCTCCTTCAAATCTTCATTCCAATGAAAGTTCTGATGATGAAGATAATGATGATGTTGATACTTCTCTCGCAAAGGAGAATTTTCCAACCGAATCTTCTATGGCACAACTGTCCAAAGATCTTTCTCCGACTCCATGCAAGGGATTGAGATGATCGTCTCTCTAGTCACCTGGTCGAATCAACCGAGTCAACTCGTATCGGTGAGTCATAGCCGAGTCATCCGGTCAACTCGGCCATAAGATAAGTCAGGCATGAGTCAGTGACTCATGGTTCTAATCAGCTCAATCAGATCTGAGTCAGTGCTAACTTAGCTAGGCCAATGCCATCTTGCACATGCCTTAAGTTGTGCTGCACCATCATTGTGCTTCACTGCTTCACCGCCTACCATGATGGCTCTCTTGCAACTCAATCTCGCATTTAACCTCTCTTTTCGTCTAGACCATAATCAATTCCATCTCCACTTTTCGTAGCTTCGCAACAAATTCGCAACTTCAACACTCCACACCGTCCACAAGACAACTCAATTTGAGCTTTACTCATTGGATCTCATAATACCATTACCTCGCACTGGGCCAGGAAGCACCAAGCTCTCGTTCTTTGCAATCGCACTTCACATCACTTCTCGCCTTCTAAAACCTTTGATAAACGCCAACACAGACAATGCAAATTCAACCACAATGCTCAGTCCATAGCTCCGTCTGTGGTTTCTGGGCCACCTCCATTCTTCATCTCAGCTTTCTCAAGGATACCCATCTTGCCATTCATTCATTCAGCTTCTCAATTGTCGCAATTTCAGCTTCAAACCACTATGTTACCATATTGAATTCAGTCTCAGCTGCACCCGTAGCTTCAACTCATTCACCTCGCCAAAGAAATCCACTTCCCAAAACCTCGCCAAGCCACCACAACAGCACTCGAGACCTCAAACCATCTTCTTTATCTAAAGCCAACATTTACTCCACCGAGAATCTAGGCTTAGCTTCATGCCATTCCCATCTCGCAACTTCAATCCTGTGCCATTGCGAACTCCAAATGTATCATGGCAAAGAACACCCATTTCAAAGATAACTCTTTTCGCCATTCCTTGTGCATCATTCACATCAACCAACTAGCCCATTGCAATCGTATCGCCCAAAGACATATTCTCTTCCATTTCAAAGTCACACTCAGCAGCTCAGGCCCCTAATTTCTTTGTTCTTGCTTCACCAATTACTCCATACCACAACCGAAATCCCAGTCTCAAAACATAGAATACAACATCACCTCAAACAGCCTCCAATTCCACCGGGTAATGCCACCATGAGCATCAAGCTCAAAACAATAGCACCACCAGGCAAACCTCATACCCCGATTTCACAAACTCCACCATTGTAACCCATATCACCTTAATTCTTTTACCAAAGAACAACCAATCTCCCGCAGTTACAAGCCTAGCCAACTCACCGTTGAGACAAAGACCGCCAACGCCATTCTATCGCCTCAAAGAACAACAACCCTTCACCTGTAATAGTCCTTCCCGATCCACTCGAACACCATTGGTTGCAGCTACAATCGTCTCCCGCAATTGCATTCAACAAAGACCTCGGTTCATCTCCATTCACAACCGCATCTTCCATTTGCAAAAACCTCATTTCTCCTCATCCTCAAGATCGTAACTTCAACCGCAACTTAACCATTATTCCCATCTCATCTAACCACCAAGCCTTCAGCTTGATTGTTACAACTCAAACAAACCCATAATTGCAACCACCATTTCAAATCATCACAACCAATTCTACCAACACCATTCTCATTAATGCAGCTCCCTGTTAATTTTCCATGGCCTCACTGCACACAACCATCTTTACCCTCTCATCCGACAACACCACCAGAAAATTCAGTCAAAACCCATCTTCTATTTCATCTTTTCTTCTTCAGATCTTCTCAAATTCTTCCACCCCATTAACCAATCGATATCAGCAACCCTAACTTCTTCAAATCGAATGGCAATTTTTCACTTCCTACCGCAAATCTGCTTCAAACCTATGTCCTTGAATCCTCTCAAATCTCGGCTTCAATTCGAATCCAGAACAAACCCTCATTAAATCTGAATTTCCCTATTAAGCAGCAGCAGAAATCGATGGCATCAGCAAGCTTCGAGTTCTTCTCTCTTTTCTCGACTTCAACCCCATCTCATTCTCGGCATCAACTTCAACTCGAACTCAAATTCCTCACAACCATTTAATCCTACCCGTAACTCAACGACACCAACCACCACGAACCCATATCGATCTTGGTTTTCCTGCGAGAAGAACTCTTGTTAGCAGCAGCATGAGCTGAGATGAAATGGTTAGGTCTTGGACCTTTAGTTTAAGGTTATAGAGACAAATGGATTTAGATACCCACTGCGTTAGGATAAGGGATGACCAGTTCAAACATGGCTTGTCGGTTTTCTGAAACCGACAAGCCTAATTCTCAGTTCAACTGTCAGCTCTAGGAGACTGACAACTTAATTTCCGGCGTAACTCCTCTTGTGCAACCTAGCATGCGCCAAATATCGTCTGCGAGTTGACCTTTTTTCCTTTTTCGCTCAAAATGGCTAATTTCTCCTTCTTTTACTCCTAAATGACTCCATTGCATCTAATAAACTCTAAATCAATCATAAGAGATGCAATTCACAAGAATAATAGCAAAGAAAGCATAACTACTATATATAAAATTAGGTGTTTTAGACACCTATCAACCTCTACCATACAAGGTTGGCTCCTCCCATCCGGCCTTAACAACAACTGCTTGTTTTCAGGCAACTCGTTATCCATTTTGCCTATATGGCTTATGGTTACGAGACCGCATCCTAAGTGGAGTTTTCTTCGGACCGAGTGCAACATACGCCAAGACTTGCCAAGAATGGCCGAGACACTTCAAATGCCCTGCACACTCTTGGCTCAACTGTACCTGCGCCTTGATCATATGTTGACTCCTTAGAAGAGACCCTAAGTCATCCAACCTAAGTCATAAGCTTAGGTTGAAAATCCGAGGTACCTCTCCTGGATGGGATTTATTGACCCCAAATATCCATGACTCAGGTTCCAGGGGCGGTGTAACCTTTCCCCTGAGCCATGTTAGCAAGTACCCCCTTTTATGAGGCACTTTAGGTCTTACATTTGCCTCTTGCGAAATTTTGATTTCGCGAACTAGGTTGTACGCCATAGCGTGTTCGCCCTTTTCGATTATTTTGTCTCTTCTTCTCGCATATCAAAGATACATTTTTCGCAATCATAAAATCAACACCTTCATTCACTCCTTACATCTCTTACCTCTCGCTATTTTGTGCCTCTAAATTGTTCAAATTTTCTACTACTTCCTTCCCTTTTGCAAAACCATCATCGTTTCTTTCTTTCAGCAAGCATCGTTTCTTCTCTCTTTTCTATTGTATCTACCATAAATCTTTCCCTTTTTTGTTCTTCTTTGATGTTTTGTTTCCAATTCTTCTTATTCGCAGCTCTTTCTTCGCAAGATTCCACATCAACTTCATAACATTTCTTTCCTTCAATCCAATCTCCTTTTATGATGCCAACACCGCTGCGATGAGGAAACTTGATACATTGGTGGAAAGTCGATGCTAAACCTAAAATCTCATGTAACCAAGGTCGTCCGATCAATTCATTATAAGGTGATTCGACATCGACTATACAGAACAAATTTCAGTTGACAATCCTTTCAAATGAATTCGCATATGAGCTTCTCCTTTAGGTTTATTGGCAAAGCATCGTTGAAACCATAGATTTTGTAAGTTGAAGGTATTAGATCTTCATCTTTCCCTCCCATAGTTTTATAAGTATGATAAAAAAGTATATTCACTTTAACTTCCAAAGATCAATCAAAATTCTATTGATTGCCCATGAATTATCAGCTTCATCATCTTCATCATCGCTAGGCTTTGGGTTAATCTCCAATCTTACCACTAGTGGGTTGTCGTGCATTTCTCCATCCTCAGGTACTTCTTCTGCGGTAAAATAAATAATATGTTTTTGCCATTCTTTAAGTGGCGACGTCTTCGCAATGTCATTATTTCCCTATCTTCTCGCTCTCTTGCGAAAAACCCCGCCGAGAACGTTATCATGAAAGTCTTCAATCGTTTTGTATGAATGTACAATAGAGTTACAAAACAGATTCTTTGCCTTTGTTCCAACTTCTATCACAAATGTTTCTCTTTCCTTTGCTGTATTTGCCCTGCGAATATCTGGTGGAGGTGGTAATGCTTGAGGTTGAGTTTGCCCTACTAGAAAGTGATTTAATTTTCCCCGATCTATCATCCCGAGAATGATTCTATTTATATTTCTCAGGTCATTAGTTGTATGTTCATGGAAATGGTGATAAGAACAAAATTCATTACTTCAAACTTGAGGTGGTTCACTCCCATGTTTCATGGAGCGGGTATATTTTCCATCGAATTATAGATTCCCATATCTTCTCCACACTAGCTTTCAAAGGTGACATTTTGATTTCTTCCCATACTATCCCGTGATTTCGCCTCTCGTTGTAATTTTGCCTCTCGGCCTCCATAAGTTTCTTGTGGCCGATCAAGTCTTTGGATTTTGTTATTTCCACCACGATTATAGAAATTTCTTTCTCTCTCGAATTCTTCTTGATCATGACTCCCCTTAGCTACTAGTTTCTGCTGACTATCACCCGTTATCCTCTCTTGTTTCCCTTGCGAGGTTCTCGCCACTGTATTTATCAACTTAGGTAACAATCTTGCATTCGCTGCTTTTGAACTTGTGTTCGCAACCGGGTATGATTCCATCTCATTTTGTTTTTCCTCAAGAGCAATATATTCTTCCCGGAATTCTCGCACCGGTCATTATGATTGTATTCTTGATTATGAAAATTTGAACATATAGCAAAGTTGTTTGCGAACATAGCGTTAATGAATGATAGAATGAGATACCTCTCATCCACACGACCAGCCATATCACTACACATTGTCTTCCACCTCGTGGTTAGATGCTTCAAACTTTCGCCAATCCTTTGTTTTAACCCAAATACATCTTCAATGCCAGGTCGCGATGAATTGTTACTTATATATGCTCCTAAGAATGTACTCTGCAAATGGTTGAAGGATGGTATGGTATTCTTGGGTAGACCTTCAAACCACTTTAAAGCTTCTCCTTTCAAACTTGATGCAAAATATTTGCACAACACAGCATCATGATTTTCCCATTGTAACATACATCTCACATAAGCTTTGATGTGTTGAACGGCACAAGTTGTTCCATCAAAAATGCTAGTTAGTGCTGGTAAATTGCACTTTGGTGTTATTCCTCCTGATTGTACTTCTCGTGTAAATGGAGTCTTCGCAGCTTCTTCTATGGCTTAATCCAATTGTCTCCTGCCTCCTTCTTTTCTGTTGTTTAACATTCCTCTCATTTCCGCTAACTCTCTCAAAAAATTTCATTTACATCAGAATTTGGATTCATGGGTCTTTTTAACGCTATTTCCCGTCTTCTGCGTTCCTCTCTGCTTTGATTTTCTGGTTCATTATTTTCTTCTTGTCTTTCCCTGCGATCTTCTCTTTCACTTCTTTCACGAATTCGCACATGATTACGCCTCTCGTTTTCTTCTCTGCGATTTTCTTCATTCCTCCTCAATTCTCCTTGTCGCCTTTCAACTCTCCTTTGTATTCTATCATATTCTTCATTGATATTACCATTATTGCGATTTTGTAAACGTTTCTTCTTTCTCGATTATCATGATTGTTCTCGCGAATCGCTCTAGGAGTTCTCTTTCCTCCATTTCTGCTCTCAGCCTCTCTCTTTCGCAAGCTAGATGTGCTTGTTCAGCATAATGTCTCTCTATTTCTTGTTCAATTGTTCGCGGATTCCTTTGAATATCTCTTCCTTGTAATATTCTTCTTCCTTCTTCCTGATTTTCTTCGCCATCCTGATTATTTTTCTCTTGAGGTTGTTCATTCCCCTGATTTCTATCATTTTGGAGAATTTCGCCATGTGGGATATAGCGATCTTCAATCATTTCTCTTCTTTCGCCATACTCTTCGTTTGGATTTTGTATTTCCCCTCCAATTTCTCCATTAAGATTTACTACGGGTGAATTTCGCCTTATTTCTCGCCTAGTTGACCTTGAGCTTGACCTTGTAGTGCTTCTTGACCTTCTATTCTGTAATCTCATGTTTTCCATCCTTAATTCATGATTTTGTCTTGTCAAATTTGCACGTTCTTCGGCTTCTAATCTCCTCTCCTCGTGTATTCTTTGTCTCAATGCCTCTAACGCCTAAATTTCTTTATTTCTATGAATTACTCCTCCAATCATTTCCTGGCCTCTATCCTCTTGTCCATTGATTCTTAACTGCTGCTCTACTTCCACTTCATCTTCAGTATCTGATCTCCAAGTATGCACATTGACTCTGTCATAATCTATAGTTCCATTTTGTGCTGGTGTACGTTGAATTGGTGGTTGAATTTGATTTTCTCCATCATTTCTCACATCCATCCTTGGTGTCTCCTCAATTTCATCTCTCTCTCTCGCCAAAGAAGTCTCTCGACTTCTTCTTACAATTTTTGGTCGTTTTGATTTATTTCTTCTTCTAGCCATTTTCATTTTTTTAACAAGTTGTTGAAAATTATGTGAAATTCTTTATATATTATTCCAAATTTCTTCAAATTACAATGTCCATCTTCAATCAAACCATGTTTCTAGCGCCATTATGTAGTTGCAGGAAATCCTACAATACATCCCTCACAAGAATTCATAGTATTCAATACATCTTTAATATCAATAATCAATCCTTTTATTAATTGAGTTAGAAAAATTACAAGAAGGAAAGGAAATCAAGAATATAAATGATATTCTAAACTTTCTCTCTCCTCAAAAACTTTCTCTCTACTCTCAAAAGATCTCTCCTTCCTTAAGCCTGTTCGGCTTTTTATATAGGACATTACATAGTGGATGACAAACTTAAGTCGCCCTTTATTTTCATATATGGCTTGCGACATTATCGCAAGTGTACAAATGCTAAATCTCGCAACGCTCCTAAATCTCGCTAAATCTTCACATCTTTCTCGTGTTCAGGCTGTCTGTAGGATCAGAATATCGCGATATCAATACCTCGCGAGATTAATAAATAACGATATCGCGAAGGAGTCACAGAGAAGTAAAATAAATGACGCAATGAATGACGATAGCCGAGCATAAGAAGAATGTGAAGACTCGCCGAGATTTAGGAGTGTCGCGAGAATTGGTATATGTACACTTGCGATATTTTGCAAGATATTCCTGAAAATAAAGGACAGCTTTAGTCATTATCCATCACTGTACTACCCTATATAAAGGGTTGAGTCATCATTTGTGGGGGAGAGTTCTTTTTGAATTGTTAAGTAAGTCATTAGGTCGCTTATTAATCTCGCAGGTATTGCTGTCGCGATATTCTGGTCCTCATCTTGCCTCTTCTCATTTCTTCTTCTCGCGAAGAAGAATGTCATGAGAACCTATATTTTAAAGTGCCGCAACTCATCTATCTTTATCTTGCGATTGTTTATTTTCACTGCTTTGTTTGTGTACGGAATTTATTACAGTGTTTTTCTTCCACTCTTTTCTCGACACGTCTCTTTCAACCGATTATTCTTAACCATTCACGTCCCTTCTCTCATTAAATGCATTTGTTTTCTCGAGAACTCTTCTCTATATATAGTTTTCTTCTTTCTCTTCTTCTCTCTTTATTTTCTCTCGCAACTTTTCTTCACCTTTCTCCTTCCGCAATTTGCGCCTCAAGCTCGCCTTTTCACACTCTTCACTTTCCCTTCATTCCTATACTCGATAATGGCTTCACTTTTCGGTCGTACATACGCTCCTCATTTTGTCGATATTCAAAAGAAATTACAGGAAAAGGTTTCACTTTATCTACCATTCCACATCAAGAATCCTCATCTATGCTTTCTGAAAATTATTTTCTGATCATCAATGTGATGATCAGAGAATTATAGTCTCGCTATCAACTGCTCACTTGGGAGGCTCCCCATTCCTTGTAATCCTGAAATACCATTATTTTATGAGATTCTCGCTCACGTAATTTCTCGCTGGCTATTTATCAATCAAGCGTCGATTGCTGCGCCGTCATGCTTGAATTCGCCTCTCGTGGTGCCGGTAAAGATCTTTATATCTCGACAATGTTAGAAATCCCCAATTTGCAAATATACCAATAGTCGTCGAGCATGACAGCGGATACTTTGCAAATTATTCAATATAACTATGAGAAACGATAAATCTGTTAGCCGGGCATTCGATTGAAGAAAATGATAATGTTGATGTCGACAAGCTCGCTATGCAGGACATTGATCAGCATTCGTAAAAATAATATCCTCGCTACTCCAAGGATGAAAAGTGGTGGGTTGTTCCTCTCCGAGTGGACCTTATATCGCAGCTCAAAATGTACTCGCCACAGTCCGCAATTATCGTCCTTGGGAATTTATGGCTAGAAGACAAAAGAGGTATATACATATCATTCATTTTAGATTTGCTTTTGTTATGTCTTCCATTTCTTTCCTTCATTAACTTTTTAGAAAAAATTTTAGGTCATCGTAATGAGAAAGAAATATAAAGAGGATCCTCAGCCAAATATCTCACAGCGATACTTGATCACTCACGGATGAAGTAAGAAACATTTCTCTTTTGTTATTTTAAGCAATATTGTTGCCTATGCTTCTCATCTTTATTCGTGCGTGAAGATTGGTGTTTAAGAATTTGAAACGCGAAAGATTAATGATGGAGAAGCCGAGCTGCAAGGCTAAAGGCAAGAATAAGGCCATTTCTCAAGCGACAAATCTTCCGCCCATCTTCCAAAAGACGGAGACTCAAACTTCACTTCAACTCCCGATCTAGCGAGATTTCCAAAGATGAAAATGAGATTGCTACCTCTTCGCTAAGGAAGTCATTCGAGCATTTCCATTGCATGGCGCTTTATCTAATGTTTTTACCGATTCTATGCAAGGCTTTACGATAGCAGCTTGTCCGCTACTTCGCGAAACTATCGCTAAGACTGCGATGCCCCATTGTTGAGGATATTGAGTCTTTTCGCCGAGGCTTCGAACAATAACACCCAAACTTTCTAAATGCTCTCAATGCTTTGGTATGTTAACACCTCTTTCACCTCTTTGTGACTCAGCTCTTATCTTTAATTATTTCTCTATATATATATATATATATATATATATTTTTTTTACGATTGAGAGAAGCTGCTTTGTTGCTGCCTCGGATCTTGAGAGAAGACGAACAACCTTGAAAAGAAGAACTTGTAATTGAGCAAGAGGGTTCGAGAACTAGAAATTGAGTGGTCAGTCCGTGCCAGAAGGATGAACGGATTAAACAATTGGAATGCGAATTACTTCTCAACAAAATAGAGTATCTACTCTTGAAAGCGCAAATAAGCAAACTTTATGGTATAATAATTTTTACTCCTCGATTTCTTTTATTTTACCATTTACCTTTCTTTGCCTAAATTTACTATTTTCGCGTACATATATAACCTCTTGAAGAGTCCATTCTTCTTCATTCATTTCTCGAGCCCATGGATGATGATGTACTCCTTGCTCGCCTCAATGAATCTCTGGCAGTTCTTCAAATGATGCTAACCTTCTTTCATTAAAGGATCTTCAATCCAAACATCATCTCTTAAAATCGAGCATAGATCTAGTTTAAATTTGGCTAATCTTTTTAAACTTAAAGTTCGTTGACTCCAAGAAGAAGACCAAAACTTTAAGGAAGAAATTTAGTGATCTTATAGATGAGAAAGATCGCCATGCAGGTGCACAGTGTTAGCAGCATTCAAAATCTTCTCTCTTGATGTAGTTGAGCTAGAGATGAGACTCCTTCGTCGGGATCACCATGTTTAGCGAGCGGAAGACCAAATTCCGTTCACTTTTGTCATAAATAATGATGATGAATTTGCCTGGCTGCTAAGGTTTTAGATAACGCTAGAAATAACTAGGTGCTGATGTTGTTCACACGAGCAAAATACCTTAATCAAGGATATGATCTTCAAAGAGAAGGTTGTTTGTTATGCTTTTACTGCCTCACATTTTTTCCCTTTGCATATTACGATTAACTTCCTCATGTTTTCAGATCGAAAAGAGATTTCAGACAAGGATTGGAGAACCTGGAAGTCAGGAAGAGATGCCCATGAGGATCTCTCTTCGAGAATGCGATATTCAAATTGAAACAAGAATTCAGTCTACTGATGGCGTAATTTTTAATAATGATGTTGTTTGCTTCGCAATCAAGCTATGGAAATAGTTTGTACGACCATAACATCCCTCTTCATTCATATCCTTCTCGGCTGAAGAAGTTCCCGAGAACTTGCCCTGCTCCTCGGATGTTTCGATAGTGGCTAATGAAGCAGAAGAATTTGATGACGAGAGTGATGGAACCAAAGAATCGGATGAAGAAGAAGAAACCCAAGAATCGGATGAAGAAGAAGAACCGAGCAAAGAAATAACTTCTCTTTCTTTTGATTTCTTGTAATATTCAGTATACATATATCTTTAACTATTGAATGTAAATTTCAACTTTTGCTCCTTTGTTCGGATATATTAATCAAACAACCCTTCTTTATAATTATAACTTCACGCTTGCCTCTTGCCTCTGTTCATAAGATATAACCAACTTTGCGAGTTAAATAATATAATCATTCTCGTGGAGATATATATATCATTTTTTTTTTTTTTTTTTTTTTGAAGAATATCCACGCGACGAAGATCGCGAAGATATCTTTATGGATTAAGAAATCATTGATCTTGCCTTATCATTATTTGTGTGGTCTTATTATGCCTTCCTAATTAAGGTCTTATTTTGTCACCCCTTATTGCTATTGACAAGTCGCAGACGCCTTATATTTTCATGTAATGACCATTGATCTTGTCTTATCGCTTTAAGTATTTTCGTCTGCCCGAGATATTGTATTTGCGACAATATGACAGGTTTAAATGTTCTTGCGACCATAAAATCCATGACATTGTAAGCCTTTGCGACGAAAATCAGAGACGCTTCTTACACTTTCATGTAAAAACCCATTGATCTCGCCTTACCGCTGCTAATATTATTACCGCGAGGATCATTGCACAAATATGACAAGCCTAACTTCTCTCTGCGAGAATAAAGCCTCATGACTTGTTGCGTCTTCGACATTTCTCAGCTCCCCTAATGGAGGGTGCCGCCTCTGCCTTTCTTCCTCGCCGTTGCCCCTTCGAGGAGGCGCACATCGACATACTAAGACCGTTCACTCCCATCTGCCTTAACAACAACCAGTTGTTTCGCAGCCTCTTATCCTTATACCTATGGTTTATGGATTACGAGGACTGCACCCTAAGTGGAGTTTCTTCTAGCGACGTGCCAAGACTTGTCAAGAGTGGTAGGAAGTTACATGCTCCCGGCACTCTTGACTCAGCGCGTACCTCGAGCGCCTTGGTCATACACTCGACTCTGGGAAAGACCCTCGGCGTCCAACCAGGGTATAACCTATATATATAGTTGGAAACTAAGGCATCTCCCCGATAGGCTTTTATGGACCCCAAATTTCCATGACCTGTGTTCGGAGAGCTGTAACCTTCCACCGAGTCATGTTAAGAGATACCCTCTACTATGACGCATTTGAGGTCTTCATTTGCCTTCTTGCAAATATCATTCATGAACTAGGTGTACGCCATAAAGGTTTGTCCCATTCACTCATTCATTCATTTTATCAATTTATTCAATTATTTGTCGTTAAGGTATCGCAAAATCTCATTTCCGATAGATTTGAATACATTCTTCATGGAGAGATTCTCGCACAATGTTTCCACAACCATCATCTCTCGCTTCTCATCCTTATCATGCTTTCATCACTAAATTGTTATCTTTCTCACAATTATTCATTTTTTGCACCTTTATTCTTATTTCCTTCCGCTCAGCATCATTCCACCATTTCAATGTCTCCTTTGCATCATGATATCTCGGCCATTTTTGTGCAGTTACTTCAGCGAAGATTCTCTTCTTCTTTTGTTTCTAATGGCATCTACTATTAATCTTTCTTTCTCTTTGTTCATCATGTACATTCTTCCTCCAACCTTTCTTTTTTGTCGTTCTCTCTTCGCAATTTTCACATCCACTCATAACACTTTTGCCCACTCTGTCCAATCTCCTTTTATAATCCCAACACCGCTAGGATGTGGAAATTTTATGCACCGATGGTATGTCGAGGCTATACCCGGAATTTCATGAAGCCATGGTCTTCCAATCAATGCACGGCAGAGATTCCACATCAACTACCATGAAAACAAAATATCGGTTGAGCTAACTCCTGCGAGGAGTATTCTCATGTGCCTTCTCCTTTCGGGCTTGTTCGCGGTACTATTAAAGCCATATATTTTGTATGTTAAGGAATCAAGTCTTCATCTCTCCCTCCCATAGCTTAGTAAGTATGGTAGAAAAGAATGTTATTTGAACGCCGATATCGATCAATATTCTATTGATTGCTCGACACATCTTCTCGCTTCATCATCTTCGCCATCAATTGGTTTTGGATTAATTTCGACTTCACAACCGATGGACTATCATGTACTTCTCTTTTCGGGCATTTCTTCGCAAGAAAGAAATAATCCGCAATTGCCACTTTAGCCTGCGATGTCTTCGCAGCCTCACACTTCTTTATCATCAGCATCCTGCGAAATTTCCACTTAAGTAGCGCTGTCATGAAAATCTTCAATAGTGCGGCATGAGTGGACAATGGAGTTACAAAACAAATTTTTAGCCTTGTCCCAACTTCTGCAACAAATGCTTCTTTCCTTAGCCGGTGGGGGTGGTAAATGTTGAACTTTCTTCTCTTTAAAAAGTGATTTAACTCCTCTGATCAATCATTCTTAGGATAATTCTCTTGATGTTTACTGCAACATTTGTTAGGTGCCCATGAAAGCGATGGTGAGAACAGACTCATGACTTCTATCTCCGCGGTGGTGGCTCACTTCCATGTTCCATGGTCGCTGGTATATTTTCCATCAAAAGTATTGCTTCCCATATCTTTCCACACGGCATTCAATGGCGGATTTAATTTCTCCCACCTTCTCACGTACTGCCCTCCTCATGATAACTCTCGCCTCGCCCCATAAATCTCTTGTGAATTATACCTTTGACCTCCATAGGTTTCTTGTGGTTGATCAAGTCTTTGAATTTTATTGTTTACTACGTTGTAGAAAGTTCTTTCTTTCTCAAACTCTTCTTGATCACGACTTCCATAGCACTAACTTGGTTCTATATCAATCGCTTTCTTTTCTTGACTGACCTGTGATCGATGTGATGTGCATCCGCAGGCACTAATCGAAAACCTTCCATTCGCAACATTAGAATTTGTGTTCGCCACGGTAAGATTCCATCTCGCTCGCTCTTTCTTCTAAGCAATATATTCTCCTGAGTTCTCGAATTCAGTCGTTGTAACTGTATTCTTAACTCGAAAACTCGAACATATAATAGATTGGTTGCGAATACAGATTTATGAGCGCATAAGATGAGGTATCTTTCATTACGCCTGCTAGGCCATATCGCTGCACATTGTCTTCCATCTGACGAGTTAAATGTCTCAAACTCTCGCCAACTCTTTGTTTCTGCAGCTCAAATACATCTTCAATGCCAGATCGCAAGAGTTGTTACTTATATACGCTCTCGAGAATATAGCTTGTAAATGATTGAATGATGTGATCGTATTCCTTGGTAAACCCTCAACCATTTCAATGAGCCTCGTTAAACTTGACGCAAAATATTTGCATAATATAGGTCATGGTTTTCCCATTGTAGCATACATCTCACATAAGCTTTGATGTGTTGTATCGACAAGCGGATCCATCAAAAATGTCCGGTTAATGTCAGGTAAGTTGTACTTTGGGGTATTCCTCTAACTCGCACTTCCCTAATGTAAAAGGATTTCTCGCGACCTCCGCGATAGCTTCATCTAACTGCCTTCTCCCTCCTCCTTCCTCTGTTGTTCAATATTCTCTCATCTCACCAGCACTTGTACACAGAATTTGTTCATTTACTCGGAATCTGATATCGGCCTTTATTCTGCTTCTCTCTTTCGCTTCGCGTCTACTTTTTTGTATTCTTTCGTATTTTCGGGTTAATGTTCCATCATTGCGATTTCGCTCACGCCTCCTCTCTCGATTATCATGGTTATTTCTGCACGATCGCTTCTTCTGATTCCGATTTTCCATTTACGCTCAATCCCTCTCTCGCGAGGCTAGACGTGCTTGCTCAATGTAATGCTTTTCAATATCATCTTCAATTTCTTTTTGTTTTCTTGAGTTTCTCTCCCCATGTAGTCTTCTTCTTCCTCTTTCTCTTCACTAATTGTTGATTAGTTACGTTGCTACGCTGCTTCTCCTATCTTCTTGATTTCCATCATCATGATTGTTTACCGAAATATAACGATTTTCTATTAGTTCTCTCTCTTCGCGATCTCCTTCGCCATGACTTAACTCTCTTTCCAAATTTTCTTCATTAATGCTTTCACAGAAATGTTCTCCTCCCATTTTCTTCATCTTGAGTCGATTCGTCTGCTTCTACTTCTTGACCTTCGCTTTCTTGCACCTCCTATTTTCCATCCTCAATTGCGGTTTTGCTTGTCGGGTTCGCGCGTTCTCCGCCTAACGCGCTTTCTTTCGTGTATTGTGCCGTCTCGGCCATTCTAATGCCGCGATTTCTTCGCTTCCACGAATTGTTTCTTCCCATCTCTTCTCGATTTCTCTCCTCTGTCTATCATTCATCAATTGTTGTATTTCTTCTTCGTAGAATCGATCTCCATGTAGCTAGCACGCTCATCTGTCAAGTCGATTACTACGCTTAAGTGCGTCGGTTGAATTGGCGGTTGTGTTGATGGTTGAATTGGTGGTCGTGTTGATGGCTGAATTGATCTTCTTCTCCATTTCTTGCATTTATCCTTGATGGTCCACCTACTTCATTACTGCTTTCTCCACTAATCTTCCACTTCTCCTTACTGATCGCTGGTAGTTCCGGATGCATTCTTCTCCAGCCATTTCTCAATTTTGGTAATTTGTTAAAAATTATTCAAGATTTCTTTTGTTATCCCTAATAATTCACAACGGCTGATCTTCTTCAATCCTCAGCTCTCAGCCAATATGTAGTTGCAGATTTCCCACACTACACCCCTACTAAATCGCTAAATCAACTCATTTGAAGATGAAGAATGATATGTTTATTAATTGTTTTTCGAAAGATTTACAAAGAAATATAGAACAAAGCTAAAGAAATTACAATCACCCTTTAACTTTCTCTCTCCTAATGACTTGTTTCACACCAAAGACCTCTCCTCAACGCGTATTTACTCAACCCTTTATATAGGGTATTACATAGTGGATGATGACATATCCGTCCCTTATTTTCGAACGTCTCGCCGAATGATGCATCGAATGTACAATCGCTTGCTTCGGCTGTCACTTTAAATTCGTCTGTCTTCACATCTGTTCATGAACTAATGTCGTCATCTATTACGTCATTTATTTACCTCCATGCGACTCTTCGACGACGCTGTCAAGCATACATCACAAATATTCGTCCGTCACATATCTCGGGCCCTACAATTAGGAAGAGAGAAAATTTAGAGTGATTGTGATTTCTTTAGCTCGTCTCATCTTCCTTTGTAAACATTTCAAGAAAATAATCAATAAAATCTATAGTCATTCATCTTCAAATGGATTAGCTGAGTAAATTCTAGTGAGGGGTGTAGTGTGGGATTTCATGCAACTACATATCGCTTAGAAACGGGACAAGATCAACTCTCTATGAATTGAAAGAATCGGGAGTAACAAGAAAGAAATTTCGAATAATTTTCAACAATTTACTAAAATTGAGAAATGGCTAGAGAAGAAGGAATGCATCAGCACAACCAACAATTGTAATGGAGAAGCGGAGATTAGCCGGAGAAAGGAGAAATGAAGTAGGTGAACCATCAGAATAAACGCAAGAGATGAGAAGAAGGCCAAATTCAACTCACCATTCAACGCAAAGACGAATAGAGTAATAGATTATGATAGGGTGAGGGTGCATACATGGGAGATCGATTCTATGGAAGAAAGAGAAGAAGTGCAACAATTGATAAATAATGACAAGAGGAGAGAAATCAAGAAGAGATGGGAGAAACAGACTCATACAAATGAAGAAATCGCAAAGATTAGAAACGCTGAGGCAAACAATACATGAAGAAAGGCGACAGAAAGTCGAAGAACGCGCAAATTTAACAAGGCAAAACCATGAGTTAAGAATGGAAAATATGAGGTTGCAGAATATGAACTCGAGAAGTAATACCGCATCAAGATCAGGATCGGCCAGAGATGATATGAGGAGAATATTACCTGCAGAAAATGTTAATGAAGAAAATCTAGAAAGAGAGCCAAATTCTCGGCGAAGGATGCACGCGAAGAGGAAATAAGTATGTATTCCACGCTCCCTGAGATTTTGCTGCAATGTCCAAAATAACGGAAATCAAGGAAATAGGCAGCAGAATGGTCAATTGATGAAGAAAATCAGAAGAAGGAAGAAGAATATTGCTTGGGAGAGAAATCACGAGGAAACAAAAGGAGATTGAAGATGACATCGAAAAGCATTATATTGAACAAGTTGCGCTAGCTTGAGAAAGGGAAAGATTAAGAGTAGAAATGGAAGAACGGGAATTAGGAGGAAATTCGGCGCAATAATCATCGATAATCGAGAGAGAAGGCGCGAGCAAAATCGCAACAATGGAAATATCAATGAAGAATATGAAAGAATACAAAGGAGAGCCGATAGACAACCAAGAAGAGAAAATGATAGGTATATGGTGGTGCGGCACTCGTGAACGAGATGAAGGAGAAAGTCATGAGAAAGAATAGAAGAAAATGCTTCGAACAAGAAAATCAAGGTAGACATGAAGCAAAAGGAGAGAGGCGAGCTAAAAGACCAATAACATTCGAACCTCGATGTCAATGAACAAATCTTAAGAGAGTTGGAGATGAGAGGAATGTTGAACAACAAGAGGAGGAGGAAGAAGACAATTGATGAGGCCATCGTAAGAAGGCGCACAAACCCCCTTTCACTAGAGGTGCAGCTAGGGAGGAATACCCCAAAGTGCAATTTTACCCGCATTAACCAACATTTTTGATGGAACAACTTGTGCAATGAGCAACATATCGCGCGATGTGAGATGTATGCCGTAATGGGAAAATCATGATGCCATATTATGCAAATATTTTGCATCAAGTTTAACAGAGAAGCTTACTAAATGGTTTGAGGGTTTACCAAGAAACACGATCACATCATTCAATCATTTACAAGCTATATTTTAGGGGCATATATAAGTAATAACTCCCGTGACCAGAGAATTGAAGATGTATTTGAGGCGAAACAAAGAGTTGGCGAAAGTTTGAGGCACTTAATCGCGAGGTGGAAGACAATGTAGCGAAATGGTCGACGAGTGGATGAAAGATATCTTATTCTATCATTTATAAACGTTATGTTCGCAACCAATTTGTTATATATTCAAGTTTTTAGAGTCAAGAATACAATTACAATGACTGAGTTGCGAGAATCCGGAGGAATATATTGCTCTAGAGGAAAGACAAAATGAGATGGAATCATACCCGGCTACGAGTCACAAATCCAAATGCTTGCAATGCAAGCTTATTACCCAAATTGAGTAAATGACTAGATAGCGAGCACTTCGCAAGGGCAACAAGAAAAGATAATGGTATGATGGGCAGCCAAAGATAGTAGCTATGGGAAGTCGCGGATCGTGAAGAATATGAAGAGAGAAAGGAACTATTACAACCGGGTGGCGGCAATAACAAAATTCAAAGACTCTGATCATCCGCAAAGAAACTTATCGAGTCGAGAAGCAGAATTATCATGGAGGGCAGCGGAAGTCACGTAGTAGTATGGGAGGAAATCAAAATGCCACCATTAAATACTAGTGTTGAAAAATATGGGAAGCTATACTTCTTGATGGAAAACATACCTACGCCATGGAACATGGGGAATGAGCCACCACCAAGTGATAGAAGTCACGAGATTACGTTCTTACCGGGCTTTCATGGACACTTAACAAATGACTGCATAAATATAAAAAGAATCATCCTCGAGAATGATTGACCGAGGAAAGCCGAGTCATTTTCTAAAAGTGAAGAGAAGGTTCAGCCATTACCACCACCGCTAGAAATGCACTGAATCAAATTCACAAGGGGGAAAGAAACATCTGTAATAGAAGTTGATCGAAAGCTAAAAATTTGTTTTGCAACCCATTGTACACTCATACCGAACAATTGAAGATTTTCATGATAATGTTTCTCGATGGGGTTTTCGCGAGGATGCCGATTAATAAGGAAGTGATGAACATTGCGAAGACATCGCAGCTAAAAGAATGGCAAATGCGCATTGACCATGAACGCGAGAGATTCCTCAAGGCGAGAGAGATGCATGATAGCCCATTGGTTGTAAAATTGTAAATTAATCCAAAACCGTAGATGGCGAAGACGATGAAGCGGAGAATGCGCTCAGCGATCAATAGAATCTTAATTGATACGGGAGCTCAAGAAACATTCTTTTCTACCATACTTACAAGACTACGGGTGGGAAGGATGAAGAATTGATACCTTCGACGTATAAAATATATGGTTTCGACAGGCATGTCGAATAAGCCTAAAGGAGAAGTTCATATGAGAACATACCCTTGCAAGGATTATCAACGAAATTTTGTTCTGCGTAGTCGATGTGGAGTCCTCCTTATAATGCATTGATCGAAGGCCATGGTTGCACGAATGTTGGCGTAGGCATGACTTATCATCACGGCATAAAATTTCCTCGTCTAGCGGTGTCGAATTATAAAGGAGATTGGACGGAAGGACAAAAATGCTATGAGATTGACGTGAGAGTTGCGCAGGAGAGAGCCGCAAAAGAAAGGGTCGAAGCAACATACAAAAGATGAACAAAGAAGAGAAAGGTTGATGGTGGATACCATAGATGTAAGAGAGAAGATCATTGCGAAACAAGTGCATGAAAACGGTTGAAAATTATGATGGAAAGGAATCATGAGAGATTTGAATGGTGCGCAGGCAGAGCAAAAGATGAAAGCAAAAAGTGTAAGAAATGAATAATCATCAGAAAAGCAATGACAAAGCATATTAGGGTAAGAGGAAGAAAAATAATTGAAGAAGAAATATGCGAGAATCTCGCCTATCAAGAATGTATGACAATTTGATTGAAGAATTGAAAACAAAAATGAATAAACAATGTAAGATTGTGCGATAGCTTTGCCAAACAAAATGAATGATTGAATGAATTAACAAAATGAAAGAGCGAGTGAATGGGACGAACCTTTATGGCGTACCTAGTCTCGCTGGAATGATATTTCGCAAGAGGCAAATGTAAGACCTAAAGTGCGTCATATAAGGGGGTATCTCTTGACATGGCTCGGTGAAAAGGTTACACCGCTTCTCCGAACCTGAGTCATGGAGATTTGGGACCCATGAAAGCCTATCCGTGGAGGAGACACCTTGATTTCCAACTATATATAAGGTTATACCCTCGGTTGGACGCCCGAGGGTCTCTTCCAAGGAGTCGATGTATGCTCAAGGCGCCGAGTAGCTGTGGTTGAGCCAAGAGTGCCTAGGGCATTTGAAGTGTCTCGGCCATTCTCGGCAGTCTTGGCATATGTTGCACTCGACCAAGAAACTCCACTTAGGGTGCGATCTCGTAACCATAAACCCTATAGGTATAAGGGGATAAGAGGCTGCGAAACAACTCGGTTATTGTTACAGGCCGGATGGGAGGAGCTAGTCTTGTATGGCCGATGTACGCCTCCTTGAAGGGGCAAATCGCGGGAGAAGATAAGGCAGGCACGCTCCATTAGTGGAGATGATAAGTGTAAAAGACGCAAATGTCATGAGGCTTTATTTTCGCAAGAAATTTAGGCTTGTCATATTTGTGCGATGATCTCGTAGAGGCAATAATACTAACGCAAGGATAAGACGAGATCAATGGGTTTTTGCATGAAAATGTAAAGACGTCCAGCGATTTCGTTCGCTAAGACGCAAGGCAATGTCATGGGATTTACATTCGCAAGAGTATTTAGCTCGTCATATTGTCGCAAATAAAATATCCTCGCAGGCAAAATACTTCAAGAAATGATAAGACAAGAGTCAATGGGTCACTTACATGAAAATGTCAAAGATGTCCCGCGACTTTGTCGCAACGAGTGGCAGATCGCATTTTATCAGCAGAAGGCAAAATAAGACCACACAAGAAATGATAAGGCAAGATCAATAGATTTCTTCTATTTGTGAAGACGCCTGCGATCTTGTCGCAATGACAACTTCAACATAAATAAAGATATAGCCATACAAAAATTGGGAAGCTAAATAAGCTTGCGAAAACGATTATATTTCTTCATAAAGTTACCAACAATAAGGGCAAAATTAGGAGATTTCATTACTCGGAGATAACCCTGATAAAATCTCTCATTTGAAAATAAATAATGAGGCAGAATGGGAATGAATAGGATAAAATCTTGTTATTCATTTCCACATGATAGATTTATGTATTCATAATGCTGGTCAGTTGTATTACAAAGAAGAATTGCTTGATTAATATGCTAAGTAAAGAAAACAAAGATTGAATTCATATTTAGTAATCCAAGAAATTTACAATGAGGGGTTATAGAAATGAAAGATTAAAAGGGTATATATACGAGATATAACGAAGCTGAAAAGAAGAAAAGAAGTTATTTCTTGAAGATTCTTCTTCTTTGTCGATCTTCAGTTCCATCATTCTTTTCGCTTGCATTCTTCTTCTTCGCTAGCTTCACTATCGAGACATCCGAGAAAGGCACTATCTGAGATATCAAGAAGACAAGGATATGAACTAAGAGGAATGCGGTGATCATTGCAAACCGTTTCAATAGTTTGATTGCGAAAACGGACAACATCGTTATTAAAATTCGCCATCGAGCTTGCGGCTTGTTTCTTCGACTTGGAATACTTGATGTCGCCGAATAGAGAGGTCCTTTCGCGCAGTTGTTCTTTTGCGATTCAAGTTCTTCAACCCTGTGTCCGAAATCTCTTCTCGGCTTCCAAACAAGTGACAATAAGTTAATAGCAATACTACGAAAAAAGGAGTAATAAAGTAAAAAGGAATAATAAACAACCTTCTGCGCCGATATCATATCTTTAACCAGCGGCAAGATGCTCCGATGAAGACTAACATCAACACCTAGCTATTCCTGGCATTATCTCAGAACCTTCGCGGCCCAAGCGAATTTCATCATCATTATTTATAACGAGAAGCTTGGACGAATTTGATCTTCTCGGCCATTAAGTATGGCATTTCGACGAAGAGATTCATGTCTCGCTCAATTTGTACTTTCGAGGAAGAGATTTTTGAAATTTGCTAATGCCCGTCACCTTTATTAGCAATGCGGTCTTTGTCATCTATAAGGCCACTAATTTTCTTCTTAGTTTTGGTTTTCTTATGGGAATCAAGATACATTTGTTTAAACTCGATTGGCTAAACCTAAACTAGATCTATGCTCACGCTCAAGAGACCGATAGTTTGGCTTGAAGTTCATTTAATGGAAAGGAATCGACTTTATTTGACGAACTACTTAAGGATTCGTTGAGATGAGTGAGAAGAACATCATTATCCATAGGCTCTGAAATGAATGGAGAAGAATGGCTTTTCGCAGAGATTATATACGTCAGCGAAAATAATAAATCGAGCAAGAAAGGAGCATGACAAAATAAAGACGACTTGAAGAGTGTAAATTTTGTACCATAAAGTTGTTGATTTGCACTTTGAAGAGTGGATATTTTATTCTTCTGAGCAGTAGACTAACTTCAACCGTTGAATTTTTCATCTTTCATGCAGACGCCGCAACTCCGGCTTCTAGCTTTGATCTTCTCTTTGAGTTGGAGATTCTTCTTTTCAAGGTTGTCGCTGTTTTCTCGAGATCTCGGAGGCAACAACAAAGGAAGCTCTCCCGCACTATAAAGGAAAGTGATGAGTGCCAAATATTGCATATTTATACATCTATTTATTGGCATTTAACTCATCTTTGTGTTCGAAATCAGATATTATTTCCCGCATTCTGCATTTGTTTTCAAGAATAAATATGTGTACTAATTAATTTCGTGTTTTAGGTAATAAATAAAGCTCGGAGAAATTGAAGAGCCAAAGAGCAAAGAATTGAGACAAGCGTCTGGACAAGAAAGCCAGCAGCGCGCGCGCATCGGAGCAAACCATTTACAAGACATGGGCCCAAGCTATCCAAGACCCACGACCCGGATCCGAGCCCGTCCACTCCAAGCTGTTGAGATCTCGCCCAGCTGCATCCTACGGTCGCTCCATCACTCACATCGAGTTCTCGCTGCCTCCGCTCAACACCAAATCACCACGATTCTCCTCGAGCCGCTTCGTATCTCCCTCGCCTAGATCCAACGCTCGCTTCAGCTTTTCGCATCGTCTTCTCACTGCACTCGCTTCACAACAAAACACCCTATACCTATACCCATTTCGACCAAATCATTTCTCTCCTTCACTCTCTCTTTCTTCTCCCACGACTCCAGCAGAGAAAACCATCCCCCCTTCTTCCTTCACCCATACCCATGGCTGATCTCACCATCACTACCACCTCCATCTCATGTCGCCGTCACCACCAACTCCATCTCGCCACCCCTAGGTTCACCCATCTCTATCTTAGCTTCTCTCAACCTAGAAGCTAGGGTTGAGATGATTGAACCTTAGGGTTTTCATCAACAACTCCGAAGATGGAGCTCGAGTCGATTGGGAGGAAAATACAGGTTTGGGTCGGTGTAGTTGTTAGTTGAAAATGTTTCTGTGAGTTATAAATTGATGTTTTTGATATGCAGAGAGAGTAGTCAGCTTTGAGTTAATTTTTAGGGTTTAGTTGTATTTGAAATTTGGAAGTTTATCTACTATGATTCTAAGTTACTTTGACTAGGATTAAAATGAAACCTCGATTCTCAGTTACTGTGGTTCAACTGTGTTTGATGTTGCTTTTGAATGCTTAAACTTTAAAGATAATCTCAATTATAGCTTCCCAATGCTTTACTCTCACAATGACGCCATGTATGCATTGTAGTTAGGATAAAAGCGCACCGGTGATGCTTCGGCTCAAGCCTTAGAGATAAATTGCTAATTCTCTCGACTAGTTGTGCTTAATTAGATAACTAGTGCTCTAGGGTTGGTGCCTTAGCCGATAACTCGAGTTATCATTTGGTGAAACTCCTTAGATAGGTGATAAATTTGACACCTTATCCTTGTTCGTCACAGAATCAGGCACTCAAATTAGTTGAATCCCATAACACGAACCGGCTGGTGGATTTGATAATCCTAGTGCCACTCAACCAACAGACTTACAACTTATCTTGCTCATTAATACTTTAGTTTATAATCACAACTTCAACTCGGCTTGTTTCGACAACACCAAAACATCTTTGACACTTACTAGAAAATCGGTCTCAAGAGCCATTAGATCACATAACACACCCCAGCCTCTCGTGGAATGACCTCGTGTTTGCATCCGCTCCAAAGCATCGTGCACTTGCAGCTTAAGACGAGGAAAATCACTTCTGCTGCATACTAAGTTCTTATGCGCTGCTCGGGGAACTAGTAGTGTGTTGTTTGCTCTTATCGCTCACTTCACCGCGATTTCATAGCTCTTTGTATATATGTGTTATCCGCATCATTACCTCATGAAATAGATTAGTGTAGTTCGATTTCAAGCATAACCGATGTCATAATCTTGTAAAATATTGCATATTTTAGCTCATTGCCTCTAGATTTGCTTGTTAAAGTCAGCTTCATCCCAATGATTGGCACATGTTGAAGCTACATTGTCAAGCCTCTGTGCGACTGCACTGCCAATGCATGTTGCTCATTTACTCGCGAGCATACTCATCTCGGCAAATGTCTCAGTATGTTGCATATCTGCTTGCTTTGCAAAAAATCTTGTTTTGAAATTTTAGTAGCACTTTCAATGTTCTTGCTTTAACTATTTAAGTTTGGGAACTAAAACTCTTTCTCTGAAGTTTCCAGGTACTTGAAAAGTCAAGCATAAACCCAAGGAAGAAAACAAAGGAGCAGACAGTGAGGTGGAATTGCATAAACCTCGGCAGCTATACTGGGTGGTATTGTGTTTCTACCCTTGCTTACATAAATGACTTAGCATGCTTGCTTGTTTAATGACCATTGAAGCTCACTCGAGTCAGTTGCCTCGTGAGCGTCGTAACTACATAGCCCTATCGCCTCGAGCCTCGATTTTCAGCCGTGCTGAGCCAATCGGTTGTCGACCCATATCATCGAAATTGTTGAGGTCAACTGAGTGAGTCGACTTCATCTGCCGGTACTTCTGCATAAAACTCTGTCGAGGTGAGGTTGCAGCCGAACCATAGCATCTTTCATCGCGAAGTCTCGCCTCTACAAGGCCGTGCCGTGACCTCATTAGCTTTCTACCGCCATGAGCTTAACTCCAGCCCTCGAAGCTGCGTGTTGAGCTGCAACCTGGATATCCAAGTTCGTTGTTACCTGTGTTAAATGCTATTTGTCGGTAAGTCGATGCGTGACTCGCACTTTTCAATGCTCCATTCGAGCATTTGCTAACCAGCTGACCACCACCACCGCCTGTAATCTCGTGGTGCATCAAATTGTTAGCATTGAGGTCACTGACCTGCTGCTACCTTGCCTTAGCTAATTGCCTTAGAGCTTAGCCCTGAAGTGGGTCTGTGATCACAAAACCGCTGCCAATATTTGCATGTTTCAGGTATAGGCTCAGAATTGCCCGTCGCTATGACCGGTGTTGATATCTCGAGAATGTTATAGCGACCAGCCTTGTTCATTTGTTGATTCACCTGTCATTTGTGCAACAAAACTCTGCAATTTGTGTGTGACATGTGGTGTTTGAATGAAATCGTTGAATAGCAGAGTTTGTGTTAGCAACTAGGTTGGTTTTCAAATACACAAACCTTGCACATGCTTCACCATTGGAGTGAGCACATCCATTACCTCGTGGCACATCACAAAATTTCTTGAGTCTCTTTTGCGCACAAGCCAAGCATGCCGTGGAATTGCAAACTTGTCTGTGAAGTTAGAGCAGCACTTGAACTGCCTTGTCTCATGAAGTGCGGGGAGTCGGCGGCTGTTGCATAAGCTCCTCGCATACCCACCAATTGCTGAGCTTGGCTTGGTCGACTGCGGCGCAGACATAACCTACCATGCTCGCGCACACGCCATTGCATAAGCTTGCCAAGCTCGCACAAGCCGAACACCAGTAGGCCTCGAAAGTGTATGTAAGTTTGACTCACGTGTATACCAAGAGAGTGCGCGTGCCTATCGGAGACGCAGCAGTACGGTTCGATCCCACGAGGACTTGTGGTGCTCGAGCATTGATCTAAGGCTACTTTATCGACTTCAAATGATAGTAACAAAGTGACGAGCATATATCTTTGTGCCGATACGCTACTTTTTTAACGGCGAACCTAAACTAGTGTAAATGAGTGAGATAAAGGGTGATACTAGGGCTGCAAATCCACCACTAACCTCTATTGTGCTTTCAACTAACCTAAATGTCTTGTTCCTATAGTAGCTAAGGGCGATGCGTCAGTGCCACCCGCTTTCACTCCAAGGAGTTTCACCTTGTAAACCTTCAAATACCGACTAAATTGCGCACCTAGGAGTATCGGGGTTGTTCGATGAAGCACAACCAAGCCAAGAGATTAGTATTATTAACGAAACAAGAGCCGAAACACACTCAACCTAGCTCAGTTTGGGGTCCTAACTACGACTGCATCCATGGCGTTGGCATGCATCGCGAGAGAAAAGGGTTGAGGGTTTAAATTTGAAGCTATCTAATAACACTGAGCTCTCAAGAACATTCAACACGGTTTAAACACAATTAAATTAGGGTTTCAGTAGAAACCCTAGCAATTAAATTAAAACATAATAAAATTAACAAAGAACACGTAATTAAACCTAATTGACGCACTCGCTTGACTACTCCAGCGTGTTTCTAACATCACAATTCAGGTCTATTTATACATACAGCGCATCAACAACTAAACCTAATTCACAAAATCAAAAATAAATCAAAAATAAATCAAACCTACTCTAATCCTCATACTCTCTGAGTTCGGGTTGTTGGCTCGACTCATGCTTCTACTCCATTAATCGATAGCTTCACAGCAATCCCAACCTAGTTCCATTTATCTCTTTCATATCCTCTAGAGTTGTTGAGAGAGGCTAGGAAAGGGATAACTAAAACTAGAGGTGACGAGATGGAGCGTCTGTTGTGATGGCTTGTCGGGGTAAGGTGAGGTGGTGTTGTCTCGGTGGCGGTATGGGTGAAGAAGGAGGTGGCGGAGGCAGCTCGACTCACGATGCTGGAGATCGGAGAGAAGAGAAGAAAGAGAAGATGGAAGGGGAATGGTACCGGCTGGAGTGGGGGTATAGGGTATGGTTGATTCGGCAGTAAAGCAGTAAGAGAAAGATCGGGAAGAGAGAGGCCTAGCGAGCGTAGGATGGAGCCGATGGAGATACTGAACGGCTCGTGGGATGTAGATCGTTTGGTGTGATCTAGTGTTTCACGGGAGCAGACGATCTTCGATGCACGTGGAGGCAGTGACCGTTGGATGAGGGAGAAAGAAATCTCAACGCCTCGGAAGAGACGGGCTCGATCTGGTCGCGGTAGCTTTAGCCCATGTCTTCCGTTGGTCAAGGTCCGATTAGCGCGCACGCTTTGCTATCCGCTTCCATAGATGCTTGACTCCAATTCTTCTGCTCTTTGCTCCTGTATTTCTTCCGAGCTTTATTTATTACCTAAAACACAAAATTAATTAATACAAATATTTATTCTCAAAACAAGGAAAACACGTGAATATGGGATAATATCCGATTTTCTAAGCGTAGAAGACGCAGTAAAATGCCAACAAAAAGGCGTATAAATATGCACTATTTAGCACTTCATCGAGCCCCGCGGCCAAACAAAAACCGGCTTCGAAACAGTCCTCGGGGCAATGGCAAGCTCACATAAATCGAAGCCGCTGGGCTGTGAACAAAATCACCCCACCCTGGGCATCTGCCACGCACTAAATCTTCAAGCCCATTATGCTCAAATCAGTTCGTATCCCGCACGACTGGCCTACAACATCAAAAAGCTGCCTCGGGCTTGAGTCTTGTACTGGTGGGCCATTTTTGAGTATTTAGCTTCTCTCGTGTTGAAATCGATTGTATGTTAACATGCTAGATGCGCTAGCTAGGCTATGATTGTGTCTCTTTAGAGACCAAACAAATTTCCGACTAGTTAGAATCCGCCGTGATTTAAATAAGACGATACTCCAGCTTCTTCAAATCAAACCCAAGCCCAGTATCTATCTCGAATCGGAACTCATGGGTGAGGAACTTAATTCAACCCCGTGAGTCTCAAGGACTACATGTACTCCAACCAGGGCAAGCCGCCTCTTGCATCATTCCTCGCTACCGATGGCCGGGTCGCTTGAACTCGAAGCAAGCACCATCCACATGCTACTCCGTGGCTCAGAGGGGCCAATGCTGCAGAACCCCTACCATCACGCGAGAGAGACTTTGAGGATAGTTTGTGGGACTCTGCGTTTTAACCAAATGACGGGAGGGAGTCCCTCAAATCGAGATTGTTTCTTTCTTCTCTCGAAAAGACAAAGCCAAGTCTTGCTTCATGCCCTACAACCACAATCCATTAGAACTTGGGATGACCTCACAAAAGAGTTTTTCAAAAAGTTCTTCCCTAACCATAAGACGCGACACTACGCTAAGTCTCAATGGTTTTGCGCAATTAGAAGACGTAAACTCCAGCAAAATACTGAGATTCAATGAACCAATACTCCAATGTCCCCACCACTTCGCTTTGAAAATGGAGACTGCGGCAAACATTGCATGAGGGCCCAGATGTTAGAACCTCATGATTAACAGCCGAAGTCAATGCGCAACCTGGCGCATTTCCATCGACAAGAGTGCTGATGACGCTTGGACTTTTCTAATCGGTCGCTGAAAAGACTCAACAGCTGGGAGTCCATCCGAGCAACCGAAACTGACTACCCCCGCACAAAGCTGTTCATAGAATCGAGTCTGACTTCTGAGGGAAATGCAGGCCGGCATCTTTGGCTCCGGGAGAATAGAAGCGCTCGGAGTTGGAAAAGAATGTAAACTCTCCATGCTCCTACTCTCGCGCGACCAAATTGAAATGGCCGCTTTGCGCCGCGCCATACGCTTCACCACTTCAGCGGACAAGTCGTCCCGACTTACATGCACTTCCAAGAGCCCAAAGCCGAGCAAGCCAATGCATTATAGCCAAAGGCAAGAAAACAACCTCTTATTCTCAAACCCGCAGCCCAGGCGGAGGAATCACCCCATCCTTCATGGTCCAAGGGACCGGCACAAGTGGGGACCAACAAATAACAACTCAAGGATACTCATATCCCAGAACCCCCATGTACCACCACATCCTCGCACTGGGAGAAAAGACTAGCTTTTGAAGACCGGGTGTCGCCATGTTAACCCGCAATCTTTTCAAACTCCTTGAGAAAACTACCGACAACATCTCACAAACCTAGCATCTCAAGATTGTGTCAAATCTCGTGATGCATCGAATGAGAGAGAAAAAGGCAAGTCCTCTAGTACAACCCCTGGGTCAGTAAATCCAAAAGAATGTGTTTTCAAGCAGCTCCTCTACCTGCAATGAACCACATAGTCAAGCGTAATGCTCGTCAGCCACTTTCCCGCGGCGGTAGAATTGCCGAGAACTCATGCAGGTGTACCATTAGCATGCTGAAGTCTCCATCGCACTCATCACATAGGCACACAACACCGCAAAACATCTAATGTAGAGAAAGAACTCGAGCTCGTTGATAAGACCAAGAGTCATACTGATACAGATGTTCCTCCGCCAGGTAATGTACCTGCTGCTCACATTCCCACAGAGGTTGGTACAACATAAGGGGGTACCTAATACAACGAGAGATATTGGAAATGTTCAAAAGAGCTAACATAAACATTCCATTTCTCGAAGCAATCGTGCAAATACCGCCTCTATGCTAAGTTTTTGAAGGACCTGTGCACACAAAAGCGTCTAAAGCTTCATGCGCATAAGCCGCTGTCTTTCTCACCGAGCAAGTAAGTTCAATCATCTCAAAACAAAACCCCACCTAAAGATTTAAAGACTCGTAGCCTCAACTATCTCTTGTACTATAGGTGAGCATACTAATCGTGCATGCTATTGGACTTAGGAGCCAGCGTGAATCTACGCCACATGCTGCAGGTATGCAGCAAGCCAGTATGGGGATTGCAGGTACTCACCTCGCCACGCTTGAGCAACCAGCGGACAGATTCGTGCAGGGTCCCTGGGAATCAAGCTGAAGATGTGCTAATTACGGTTGATAGCTTTATTTTCCCCGTGGACTTCATTGTGTCAGATAGCCAACCGCAGAGCATAATCCCGAATGTCATATTCTCCTGCGTTATCTTAGGACGTCCCTTTCTGGCATCGCCAAACGCCATCATAAAATTGTCGCATTGGGATAGCTGAATTTAGTCCTCCGGCAACATGATCAGAATCAATGTCTTTCGTGTGAACCGGTCAGTCTCCATGAGCGTGATGATGATGAATCGCACGAGGTTAACATGATTGAGGAAGTCTCGATTCAAGACTCATTGTCCGACTATCTTACCTCGTGATCCTCGCACAAGCATGAGCCTAGACAATTTTGACTTAGATCTTTTCAGCTTCTCGAGTACACTAGTGAAGCACACTCTTGCCAGAGTCTCGTGCGCTACCCATGGATATCAAGCAATGGCGTAACGCAAAGGGAACCCCTTCCACCTCTCGACACTGCACTGCCCCACCTCTCTGACACACCACCTAAGCTTGATTTGAAACTATCACCTGGATACCTGACAGTATGCTTTCAGGTCCTTCTCGAGATTTCTTTTACTCGCAGATTATCGCGATCAAGTGCTTCTAGATTATTACTAACATGAAAGCAGACTCTGTAAGTACTCGTCAAGATCATAAAGCGAGTCCCAGGTTGGACCATTCTGATCTCCAAGGGTATAAGTCCCACAATTTGCATGCATCACATAAACCTTGAGGGAGAACACTAAACCATCTAGGGAAATGCAAAGTGAGACTTAACCCCTCAACATGAGAGATGCTGTCAAGGGTGAGATTCTCAACCGGCTTGACGCGGGTATCGTTTACCCCGTCCTTCGACAGCTACGCTGGGTCAGCCCCATTCGTGTAGTACTCCAAGAAGTCTCCGGCATTACTCGCAGTTCAGTACGAGATGAATGACCCTGTCCCACCTCAGCGTGACCAATGGCTGGCGAGCTTGTATTGATTATAGAAAACCGAACACTAAAGTTAGCTCAAGAAAGACTCATTTTCCCTTCCTCTTACTGACCAAATGCCGGAGTGGCTAGCAAAACATAGTCACTTCATTGCCTTTTAGATGGCTATTCTCGCTACAACCACTAAATTCACATAGCACCAAGACCACCAACAGCACGACATTATTACGTGTCCTTATGGAACATTTTTCTTATCGCCGCATGCCTTTGGGCCGCGGCAATGCACCGGGCTACTTTTCAACGCTACATGATGAGCATGCCTTCCGCACATGGTAGATGTAAGTTTCTCGAGATATTTTATGGACGATTTTTCTGCGGTTCTGGGTCTCCTGATGAGTGCTTGGCATCAATTCTCACTCTGTGTGCCGATCAGGTGTAGGGCGAAAGAATTTCGGTCTCGAATTGGGAAAAATGTCATTCCACGGTTAACTCGCATTGAAGATCTAAACTTGTCTAATGCAAACACAACAAACCTAGCAACTCCTTCTCTGTTTGTGGAATAATTCAGTTGAGCATCATTAAGTGTTTTACTAGCATAGTAGATCACATAAGGGAGTTTGTCTACTCGTTGGGGCAAAAAAGCTCCTACAAAGATAGTCGACGCATCACACATAATCTCAAATGGTAAATGTCCAGTCAGTGGTCCGACTATAGGGGCAGATGTAAGGAGAGCCTTCATTTGCTCCCATGCTTCCTTACAAGCATCATCAAAGACAAATGCAACATCTTTGCAAGAAGATTGCACAAAGGTCGTGGAAATTTTACTAAAGTCTTTGATGAATCGGCGGTAAAAACCCGCATGGCCTAGAAATGATCTCGATGTCCCTCACAGTAACGAGGTTGATGCAAGTGTTGAATGAGATCTACCTTGGCTTTGTCTAC
The DNA here is from genome assembly GCA_023531295.1 of Papaver armeniacum. NCBI lineage: Eukaryota > Viridiplantae > Streptophyta > Magnoliopsida > Ranunculales > Papaveraceae > Papaver > Papaver armeniacum. The sequence continues at coordinate 62,929 of JAJJWW010012640.1, forward strand.
TTCTATGCCTTTTTCCGAGATGATATGCCCTAAAACAATGCCTCGAGTTAACCATGAAATGACATTTTTCCCAATTCAAGACCAAATTCTTTTCCTTACACCTAATCAAGACACAAGTGAGGTGATGCAAACACTCATCAAAAAGAAGACCCAAACACGTAAAAAATCATCCATAAAAATCTCAAGAAACTTATCTACCATGTCGGAAAATATGCTCATCATGTAACGTTGAAAAGAGCGGGTGCATCGCATGTTCGACCCAAAAGGCATACGACGATAAGAAAATGTTCCATAAGGACATGTAAATGTGGTCTTTGTTGGTCTTGGTGCTATGTGAATTTGGTTGTAGCTTAATAGCCATCTAAGAAAAAAGAGTGACTATGTTTTGCTAACCTTTCCAAAGATTTGGTCAATGAAGGGAAGGGGAAAATGGTCTTTCTTGGTTACCGTGTTCGCTTTTCTATAATCAATACAAACTCGCCACCCCGTGGTCACACGGTGGGGACAAGTTCATTCATCTCATTTTGAACTACAGAATGCCGACTTCGGTACTACCTCGAACGGGTCGACCCACGGGCTGCTGGGACGGGGTAAATGATACCCGCATCTGCCAGCTTGAATCTCACCCTTGACAACATCTCTCATGTTGGGGTTAAGTCTCCTTTGCATTTCCCTAGATGGTTTAGTGTTCTCCTCAAGGTTTATGTGATGCATGCAAATTGTGGGACTTATACCCCTAAGATCGGAGATGGTCCAACCTAAGGCTCCTTTATGTTCTTGAAGTACTTCTAAGAGTCTACTTTCATGTTCCGTGTCTAAACATGATGCAATAATCACATGTAAAGTGTCAGAAGGACCTAAGAAAGCATACTTCAAGGTATCAGGTAATGGTTTCAAATCAAGCTTAGGTGGTGTATCAAGAGGTGGGGCAGATTTGCCTCGAGAGAGTGGAAGGGGTTCCACGCATTCTCGCCATTTAGCAATATCCATGGGTGGCACGAGACTCTAGCAAAGAGTGTACTTCACTAATGTACTCGGAATCGAAAAGATCTAAGTCAAAATTGTCTAAACATGCTTGTACAGGATCCACAGGTAAGATGTCGACAACGAGTCTTGAATCGACTCTCAATCATGTTAACCTCGTGCAATTCATCATCATCACACTCTATGGGTTGTTGGTTCACACGAAAGACATTCGCCTACAATCATGTTGCCAAAAGACAAATTCAATATCCCGCTACGACAATTTATGATAGCGTTTGACGTTGCCAAGAAGGGACGCCCTAAGATAACTGAGGGAATATGATTTTCGTGGATTATGCACAGGTTGAGTATCTAACACAATGAAGTCCACGGGGAAATAAAATTTATCAACCTTAATTAGCACATCTTCAACGATTCCCCGAGGGACTTTCACAGATCTGTCCGCTAATTGTAGCGTGACAGAGTGGGCTGTCCCCAATACCTAACCGCACATACACGTAATATGGCAAAGAGATTCACACTAGCTCCTAAGTCCAATAAAGCTTTTCCGATTGTATGCTCACCTATAGTACAAGAGATAGTTGGGCTACCCGGGTCTTTAAACTTAGTGGGGTTTTGTTTTGAATAATTGAACTTACTTGCTCGGTGAGAAAGACACGCTTATGCACATGAAGCTTTCGCTTTTGTGTGCAATGTGTCCTTCAAAACTTAGCATAGGCAAAAGTATTTGCCTGATTGCTTCGAGAAATGGAATGTTTATGTTAACTCTTTTGAACATTTCCAATATCTCGTTGTATTGGGTACCCCCCTTCTGTTGTACCAACCTCTGTGGGAATGGAGCAACAGGTACATTACCTGGCAGAGGAACATCTATATCAGTATGACTCTTGGTCTTATCAACAGGCTCAGATTCTTTCTCTACATTAGATGTTTTCTGCGGTGTTGTGTGTACTGATGAGTCCGATGGAGACTCGCTGACTCGTGGTACACCTACATGGTTCTCAACAATTCTACCACTACGGAGAGTGGTGACAAAGATTCGCTTGACTATGTGAAGTTTCATTGCAGGTAGAGGAGCCCGCTTGAAACACATTCTTTGGATTTTGTTGGGGTTGACTAGGGAACTTGCCTTTTTCTCTCTCATTCAATGCATCACAGATTTGACCTATCTTAAGATCTAGGTTTGTGAGATGTTGTCGGTAGTTTTCTCAAGTTTTGAAAGATTTTGGGTTAACATAACGACACAGTCTTCAAAGCTAGTCTTTTTCTCCACGGGGTACTGAGGATGTGGTGGTATTTGGGGGTTTCTAGGATATGAGTATCCTTGGTTGTTATTTGTTGGTCCCCCTTGTACCGGTCCCTTGGACCATGAGAAGTTAGGGTGATTCCTCCACCCTGGGTTGTAGGTTTGAGAATAAGGGTTGTTTTCTTGCCTTTGGTATAATGCATTGGCTTGCTCGGCTTTAGACTCTTGAAATGCATGTAAGTCAGACAATGTCCACTAAGTGGTCGAGCTATGGCACATGCACAAGTGGCCATTTCAATTTGGTCACTGAGAGTAGGGGCATTAGATTTTACATTCTTTTCCAACTCAAGCACTTCTATTCTCCGGGCCAAAGATGCCATTTTTGCATTTCCCTCAAAGTCGACTCGATTCTATGAACATTTTGTGCAGTGGGGTAGTCCGTTTCGTTTCTGATGGACTCCCACTGTTGAGTCTTTCAGCGACTTCGATTAGAAAAGTCCAAGCGTCATCAGCACTCTTGTCAATAAATGCACCATTGCACATTGACTCGATCGTGGTACGGTTCTAACATCTAGACCCTCATACAATATTTGCACGAGTCTCCATTTTTCAAAACCGTGGTGGGGACATTGGAGTAGTAATTCATTGAATCTCTCCAAGTATTTTGCTAGAGTTTCGTCTTCTAATTGCACAAAACCATTTAGACTTTGGCGAATTGTCGCCGTCTTATGGTTGGGGAAAACTTTTGAAAAACTCTTTTGGAGGTCATCCCAAGTTCTAATGGATTGTGGTTGTAGGGCATGAAGCCAAGACTTGGCTTTGTCTTTCAGAGAAAAAGGAAACAATCTCAATTTGAGGGACTCCTCTGTCATTTGGTTAAAACGCAGAGTCCCACAAATATCCTCAAAGTCTCTCACGTGATGGTAGGGGTTCTCGCATTGGACCCTCTAAACACGGGTAGCATGTGAATGGTGCTTGTTTTCAGTTCAAACCGACCAAAGACGGGCCGGCGTAATGATGCAAGAGGGCTGACTTGCCCTAGTTGGGTACATGTAGTCCTTGAGACTACGGGGTTGGTTAAGTTCCTCACCCATAGTTTCCGTTTTCGTGATAGATCGGGGCTTGGGTTTTGCTAAGAAGAATCGGGTATGCTTACTATTTCGTCCGGGCGGATTCTAACTAGTCGATTTGTTTGGTCTCTAAAAGACACAATCATAGCCTAGCTAGCGCATCTAGCATGTTAACATACAATCAATTTCAACACAGAGAAGCAAATACTCAAAAATGGCCCACCAATACAAGACTCAAGCCCAAAAGATGGCTTTTTGATGTTGTAAGGCCCAGCTGTGTGGGTTGGTTTCAGTTTGGTTATGTGGGCTTGAGTTTGGTGCAGAAGCAGAGCCCAAGTTGGGTTCAGTTTTGTTCACAGCCCAACAGCTCAGTTTATGTGGGCTTAGCTGCTAAGGGTTTGTTTCAGCCCAGGTTTTGTTTGGCACAGGGTTCTGATGAGTGCTAAATAGTGCATATTTATACACCTTTTTATTGGCATTTTACTCATCTTTTGCGCTTAGAAATCAGATATTATCCCATATTCTCGTGTTTTCCTTGTTTTCAAGAATAAATATTTGTATTAATTAATTTTGTGTTTTTAGGTAATAAATAAAGCTCTGAGAAACTAAGGAGCAAAAGAGCGTAAGAATTGAGTCAAGCATCTATGGAGCAGATAGCCAAAGCTCACGCGCTAATCGGGGCTTGCAACCCAACAAGGAAGACATGGGCTAAAGCTACCCACGACCCGATCCGAGCCCGTCTCTTCGAGACGTTGAGATTTCTTTCTCCCTCATCCAACGGTCGCTGCTCCACGTGCATCGAAGATCGCCGCTCCCGTGAAACACTAGATCACACCAAAACCGTCTACATCCCCGAGCCGTTCCGGATCTCCATCGCTCCATCCTACGCTCGCTAGGCCCTTCTCTTCGCCTTTTGTCGCACTCCGCTTTACACCGAATCAACCATACCCTATACCCCCACTCGAGCAGACCATTCCCTTCCATCTTTCTCTTTCTTCTCTTCTCTGGCTCCATCGTGAGCAGAGCTCGCGCTCCGCCACCTCCTTCTTCACCCATACCACCACCGAGACAACACCACCTCACCTTACCCCGACAAGCCATCACAACAGCCGCTCCATCTTCGTCACCTCTAGTTTTAGTTATCCCTTTCCTAGCCTCTCTCAACAACTCTAGAGGATATGAAAGAGATAAATGGAACTAGGGTTAGGGTTCCGTGTAAGCTATCGATTAATGGAGTCGAGAAGCATGAGTAGAGCCAACAACCGAATCGTAGAGTATGGGTTAGAGTAGGTTTGATTTATTTTGATTTATTTTCGATTTTGTGAATTAGGTTTAGTTGTTGAGTCTGTTGCATGTATAAATAGAATGAATTGTGATGTTAGAAAACACGCCCGGATTAGCCAAAGGCAATCAATTAGGTTTAATTTCGTGTTCTTTGTTAATTTTATTATGTTTTAATTTAATTGCTAGGTTTCACTGAAACCCTAATTCCCAATTGTGTTTAAACTGTGTTGAATGTTCTTGAGAGCTCAATGTTATTAGATAGCTTCAAATTTAAACCCCTCAACCCTTTTCTCTCACAGTGCATGCCAACGCCATGGATGCACTGTAGTTAGGTTTAAACTGAGTTGAGTGTGTTTCAGCTCTTGTTTCTGTTAATAATACTAACTCTCTTGACCGGTTGTGCTTCATCGACAACCAAGACTCTAGGTTAGCAATTTAAATTTGGTATTTGAAGGTTTACAAGGTGAAACTCCTTAGTTAAGTGGCGTAACTGACACACCGCCCTTAGCTACTATAGGAACAAGACATTTAAGTTAGTTGAAAGCACAATAGAGGTTAGTGGTGGATTTGCAGCCCTAGTATCACCCTTTATCTCACTCGTTTACCTTAGTTTAGGTTCACTTCGCTTAAAAAGTAGCCGTATCGGCACAAAAATATATGCCGTCACTTTGTTACTATCATTTGAAGTCGTAGAGTAGCCTTAGATCAATATCGAGCACCACAAGTCCTTGTGGGATCGAACCGTACTTGCCGCGTCTCCGATAGACGCCGTGCACTTGCGGTATTACACGTAGGTCAAATTTACATACACTTTCGAGGCCTACCAGGTTCAGTTTGTGCAGAGCTTGGCAAGCTTATGCAATGGCTGTGTGCACAGCCTGGTAGGTTATGTGCAGCCCTGGTCAGGCCAAGCACAAGAAATACAACAATTGGTTGGTGTACAGGGGAGCTTATGCAACAAAGACAGCCCCGCACTTCACAAAGACAAGACAGTTCCAAGTGCAGCTCTCAACACAAAGAAAAGTTTGCAATTCACAAAGATCGGGCTTGTTGGTGTGTGCAAAAGAGACTCAAAAATTTTGTGATGTGCACAGGGTAATGGATGTGCTCACTCAATGGTGAAGAATGTGCAAGGTTTGTGTATTTGAAAACCAACCTAGTTGCTAACACAAACTCTGCTATTCAACAGCTCATTCAAACACCACAGGTCACACACAAATTGCAAAGTTTTGTTGCACAAATGACAGGTGAATCAACAAATGAACAAGGCTGGTCCTTTATAACATTCTCAGGATATCAACACACGCTTATAGCAAAGAAAGAATTCTCGTGAGACTATACACAAACATGCAAATATTGGCGTGGTTTTGTGATCACATCCCCACTTCAGGGCTAAGCTCTCAAGGCAATTAGCTAAGGCAAGGTAGCAACAGGGTCAGGTGACCTCAATGCTAACAATTTGATGCACCACAGACAAGGGCAGGTGGTGGTGGTCACTGGTTAGCAAATGCTCAGATGGACAGATTGGAAAATTACAGTTCACACATCGACACAAAGAAATAGCATTTAACACAAAGTTAACAATGACTTGGATATCCAAGTTGCAGCTCAACACACAAACTGTGGGGCTAGAGTTGAGCTCATGGCAAATAGAAGCTAATGGTCACAAAGACAGCCTTGTAGAGGCCAAGACTTCACAAAGGAAAAGATGGCTAGTTCAGCCGCAACTCACTCAAAGAAGAGTTTTATGCAAAGGTACCGGGGCGGATGAAGTCAACTCACTCAGTTGACCTCAACAATTTCGGGGCTTGATATGGGTCCGATAAACCACTTGGCTCAACAGCCTTCTCAAAAATGGAGCTCGGGCGGATGGGGCTAATAGTTACAAGACTCACAGAGCAAATGACTCAAAGGTGAGCTTCAAAAGGTCATTAAACAAGCAAGCATGCTAAATCATTTATGTAAGCAAGGGTAGAAACACAATACCACCAAAGATATAGCACCGGGTTTAGGCAATTCCACCTCACCTCGCTCCTTTGTTTTCTTCCTTGGGTTTATGCTTCAGCTTCTCAAGTACCTGGAAACTCAGCAAAGAGTTTTAGTTCCCAAACTTAAATAGTTAAAGCAAGAACATTAAAGTGCTACTAAAATTTCAAAACAAGATTTTTTTGCAAAGCAACAGATATGCAACATATGAGACACAGCTGCAGATGAGTATGCTCAGAGTAAATGAGCAACATGCATTGACAGGTACAGCTAACAGGCTTACAATGTAAGCTTCAACATGTGCCAATCATTGGGATGAGAGAGAAACAGCTTTAACAAGCAAATCTAAGAGGCAATGAGCTAAAATATGCAATATTTTACAAGATTATGATACCAGAGGTTATGCTTGAAATCAGAACTACACTAATCTATTTTACAGGGTAATGATGCAGATAACACATATATACAAAGAACTATGAAATCAGTGAAGTAAAGCAATAAAGAGCAAACAACACACTACTAGTTCCCCGGCAGCGGCGCCAAAAACTTGGTAGGTCTGTAAATGTGATTTTCCTACGTCTTAAACTGCAAGTGCACAGTGCCTTTGGAGGCAAGCTGCAAGCACAGTCATTCCACAGAGAATGGGGTGTGTTATGTGATCTAATGGCTCTTAATCGATTTTCTAGTAAGTGTCAAAGATGTTTTGGTGTTGTCGAAACAAATCGAGTTGAAGTTGTGATTATAAACTAAAGTATTAATGAGCAAGATAAGTTGTAAGTCGTTGGTTGAGTGGCACTAGGATTATCAAATCCACCACCGGTTCATGTTATGGGATTCAACTAATTTGAGTGCTTGATTCCCGTGATGCACAAGGATAAGGTGTCAAATTTATCACCTATCTAAGGAGTTTCACCAAATGATAACTCAGCTTATCGCCTAAGGCACCAACCTAGAGCACTAGTTGTCTAATTAAGCACAACTAGTCAAGAGAATTAGCAATTTATCTCTAAGGCTTGAGCTGAAGCATCACCAATGCAGTTTTAGCCTAACTACAATGCATACATGGCAGTCATTGTGAGAGTAAAGCATTGGGAAGCTATAATTGAGATTATCTTTAAAGTTTAAGCATTCAAAAGCAACATCAAACACAGTTGAACCACAGAACTGAGAATCAGGGTTTCATTTTTAATCCTAGCAAAGTAACTTAGAACATAGTAAAGATAAACTTCAAATTTCAAATACAACTAAACCCTAAAAATTAACTCAAAACTGACTACTCTCTCTCACATATCAAAACATCAATTTATAACTCACAAAACATTTTCAACTAACAACTACGCTGACCCAAACCTGTATTTTCCTCCCAATCGACTCTGAGCTCCATGCTGGATTTGTTGGTGAAAACCCTAAGTTCAATCATCTCAACCCTAGCTTCTAGGTTATGAGAGAAGCTAAGATAGAGATGGGTGAACCTAGGGTGGCGGATGGAGTTGGTGGTGATGGCGACATGAGATGGAGGTGGTAGTGATGGTAGATCAGCCATGGGTATGGGTGAAGGAAGAAGGGGGATGGGTTTTCTCGGTGGAGTCGTGGGAGAAGAAAGAGAGAGTGAAGGAGAGAAATGATTTGGTCGAAGTGGGTATAGGTATAGGGTGTTTTGTTGTGAAGCGGGTGCAGCAATGAGAAGACGATGCGAAGTGAAAGCGAGCGTTGGATCTAGCCGAGGGAGATCTCGAACGGCTCAGGGAGAATCGTGGTGATTTGGTGTTGAGCGGAGCAGCGAGAATCGATGTGAGTGATGGAGCGACCGTAGGATGCAGCCGGGCGAGATCTCAACGGCTTGGAGTGGACGGGCTCGGATCCGGTCGCGGGTCTTGGATAGCTTGGGCCCATGTCTTGTAAATGGTTTGCTCTCGATGCGCGCGCGGCTTTGGCTTTCTGCTCCATAGACGCTTGTCTCCAATTCTTTGCTCTTTTGGCTCTTCAATTTCTCCGAGCTTTATTTATTACCTAAAAACACAAAATTAATTAGTACACATATTTATTCTTGAAAACAAAGAAAATACAGAATCTGGGATAATATCTGATTTCTGAACACAAAAGATGAGTTAAATGCCAATAAATAGATGTATAAATATGCAATATTTGGCACTCATCACTTTCCTTTATAGTCTGGGAGAGCTTCCTTTGTTGTTGCCTCAGATCTCGAGAAAAGACGCGACAACCTTGAAAAGAAAAATCTCCAACTCAAAGAGAAGATCCAAGAACTAGAAATCAAGTTGCGACGTCTCGCAAGAAAGATGAAAAAATTCAACAGCTTGGAAGTTGAGTCTACTTCCTTTAAGAATAAAATATCCACTCTTCAAAGTGCAAATCAACAACTTTATGGTACAAAATTTTTACTCTTCAAGTCGTCTTTATTTTGTCATCTCGCTTTTCTTTGCCCGATTTATTATTTTCGCAGACATATATAATCTCTCCAAGAAGCCATTCTTCTCCATTCATTTCCCGAGCCTATGGATAATGATGTTCTTCTCACTCATCTCAACGAATCTTTAAGTAGTTCGTCAAATAAAGTTGATTCCTTTCCATTAAATGAACTTCAAGCCAAATATCGTCTCTTAGAGATTGAGCATAGATCTAGTTTAGGTTTAGCCAACTGATTTAAACAAATGTATCTTGATTCCCATAAGAAAACCAAAACTTTAAGGAAGAAAATTAGTGGCCTTATAGATGACAAAGACCGCATTGCTAATAAAGGTGCACAGCATTAGCAAAATTTCAAAAATCTCTTCTCGAAGTACAAATTGAACGAGATGAATCTCTTCGTTTAATGCCATACTTAATGAGCGAGAAGATCAAATTGTTTCGCTTCTCGTTATAAATAATGATGATGAATTCGCTTGGGCTGCGAAGGTTCTAGATAATGCCAGGAATAACTTAGGTGTTGATGTTAGTCTTCATGCCGAGCATACTGCCTTGGTTAAAGATATGATATCTGACAGAGAAGGTTGTTTATTATTCCTTTTTACTTTATTACTCCTTTTTTCGTAGTATTGCTATTAACTTATTGTCACTTGTTTGCGAAGCCGAGAAGAGATTTCAGATAAGGATTGAAGAACTTGAATCAAAAAGAACAACTCGCAAAGGACCCTCTATTCGCGACATCAAGTATTCCAAGTTGAAGAAACAATCGCAAGCTACGAGCGTTAATTTTAATAACGATGTTGTTCGTTTTCGCAATCAAACTATTGAAACAGTTTGCAATGATCACCGCATTCCTCTTAGTTCATATCCTTGTCTTCTTGATGATATTCCCGAAGATATGCCTTTCTCGGATGTCTCTCGATAGTGAAGCTAGCGAAGAAGAAGAATCAATCGAAAAGAATGATGGAATTGAAGAATCTGACAAAGAAGAAGAATCTTCAAAGAAATAACTTCTTTTTCTTCTTTCGCTTCTTGTTATATCTGTATATATACCCTTTTAATCTTTCATTTCTATAACCCCTCATTGTAAATTTCTTGGATTACTAAATATGAATTCAATCTTTGTTTTCTTTACTTGCGCATATTAATCAAGCAATTCTTCTTGTAATACAACTGACCAGCATTATGAATACATAAATCTATCATGTGGAAATGAATAACAAGATTTTATCCTATTCATTCCCATACTTGCCTCTCGTTATTTATTTTCAAATGAGAGATTTTATCATTATCTCGAGTAATGAAATCTCTGAATTTTGCCCTTATTGTTGGTAACTTTATGAAGAAATATAATCGTTTTGCAAGCTTATTTGCTTCCCCAATTTTTTGTATGGCTATATCTTTATTTATGTTGAAGTTCATCATTGCGACAAGATCGCAGGACGTCTTCACAAATGAAGAAATCTATTGATCTTGCCTTATCATTTCTTGTGTGGTCTTATTTTGCCTTCCTAATTAAAGGTCCGATTTTGCCACCTCGTTGCGATAAAGTCGCAGGACGTCTTTACATTTTCATGTAATGACCCATTGACCTTGTCTTATCATTTCTTAAGTATTTTTGCCTCTGCATAGATATTTTATTTGCGACAATATGACAGGGCTTAAATACTCTTGCGAATGTAAAATCCCATGACATTGCCAGTCTTCGCGACGAAATCGCAGGACGTCTTTACATTTTCATGCAAAAACCCATTGATCTCGTCTTATCCTTGCGTTAGTATTATTGCTCTACAGGATCATCGCACAAATATGACAAGCCTAAATTTCCTTGCGAAAATAAAGCCTCATGACATTTGCGTCTTTTGACACTTATCATCTCCCTAATGGAGGGTGCCACCCTTATCTTCTCCCCCGGTTGCCCCTTCAAGGAGGCGTACATCGGCCATACAAGACTAGCTCCTCCCATCCGGTCTTAACAACAACCAGTTGTTTTCGCAGCCTCTTATCCCTTATACCTATAGGGTTTATGGTTACGAGACTGCACCCTAAGTGGAGTTTTCTTGCCGAGTGCAACATATGCCAAGACTTGCCAAGAATGGCCGAGACACTTCAAATGCCCCAGGCACTCTTGGCTCAACCGTGTACCCGGCGCCTTGAGCATACATCGACTCCTTGGAAGAGACCTCGGGCGTCCAACCAGGGTATAACCTTATATATAGTTGGAAATCCAAGGTGTCTCTCCTGATAGGCTTTCATGGGTCCCAAATCTCCATGACTCAGTTCCGTGAGGTGTAACCTTTTCACCGAGCCATGTCAAGAGATACCCCTTATATGACGCACTTTAGGTCTTACATTTGCCTCTTGCGAAATATCATTCGCGAACTAGGTGTACGCCATAAAGGTTCGTCCCATTCACTCACTCTTTCATTTTTGTTAATTCATTCAATCATTCATTTTGTTTGCAAAGCTATCGCACAATCTTACATTGTTTATTCATTTTTGTTTTTCAATTCTTCAATCAAATTGTCATACATTCTTGATGGCGAGAGATTCTCGCATATTTCTTCTTCAATTATTTTTTCTTCCTCTTACCCTTAATATGCTTTTGTCATTGCTTTTTGATGATTATTCATTTCTTACACTTTTTGCTCATGCTTTGCTCTCCGCTCGCACCATTCAAATCTCTTAATGATTCCTTTCCATCATAATTTTCAACTGTTTTCATGCACTTGTTTCGCAATGTATCTTTCCTCTTACATCTATGGTATACACCATCAACCTTTCTCTTCTTTGTTCATCTTTTGTATGTTGCTTCAAACCCTTTCTTTTTTCAGCTCTCTCCTCGCAACTCTCCACGTCAATCTCATAGCATTTTTGTCCTTCCGTCCAATCTCCCTTTATAATTCCGACACCGCTAGGATGAGGAAATTTTATGCACCGATGATAAGTCGACGCTACGCCTGCATAATTCGTGCAACCATGGCCTTCCGATCAATGCATTATAAGGGGACTCCACATCGACTACACAGTAACAAAATTTCCGTTGATAATCCTTGCAAGGGTATTCTCATATGAACTTCTCCTTTTAGGCTTATTCACGTGCCATTGAAACCATATATTTTATACGTCGAAGGTATCAATTCTTCATCCTTCCCACCCATAGTCTTGTAAGTATGGTAGAAAAGAATGTTTACCGAGCTCCCGTATCAATTAAGATTCTATTGATCGCCCAACAATTCTCCGCTTCATCGTCTTCGCCATCTACTGGGTTTTGGATTAATTTACAATTTTACAACCAATGGGCTATCATGCATCTCTCTCGCCTTCAGAATCTCTTCTCGCGGTGAAAGAAATAATCTGCATTTGCCATTCTTTTAACTCGCGATGTCTTCGCAATGTTCATCACTTCCTTATTATCGCATCCCTCGCGAAAACCCTACTGAGAACATTATCATGAAAATCTTCAATTGTTCGGTATGAGTGTACAATGGAGTTGCAAAACAAATTTTTAGCTTTCGATCCAACTTCTATTACGAATGTTTCTTTCCCTTTGCTGAATTTGTTCTGTGCATTTCTGGCGGTGGTGGTAATGGCTGAACCTTCTCTTCACTTTTTAGAAAATGACTCAGCCTTTCCTTGGTCAATCATTCTGAGGATGATTCTTTTTATATTTATGCAGTCATTTGTTAAGTGTCCATGAAATACTGGTAAGTTAAGTAACTCGTGACTTCTATCACTTGGTGGTGGCTCATTCCCCATGTTCCATGGCGTAGGTATGTTTTCCATCAAGAGTATAGCTTCCCATATTTTTTCAACACTAGTATTTAATGGTGGCATTTTGATTTCCTCCCATACTACTCGTGACTTCGCTGCCCTCCATGATAATTCTGCCTTCGACCTCGATAAGTTTCTTGCGGATGATCAAGTCTTTGAATTTTGTTATTGCCGCCACGGTTGTAATAGTTCCTTTCTCTTTCATATTCTTCCTGATCACGACTTCCCATAGCTACTATCTTTGGCTGCCCATCATCTATTATCTTTTCTTGTTGCCCTTGCGAAGTGCTCGCTACTGTATTTATCAATTTGGGTAATAAGCTTGCATTCGCAAGCATTTGGATTTGTATTCGCAACTGGGTATGATTCCATCTCATTTTGTCTTTCCTCTAGAGCAATATATTCCTCCTGAAGTTCTCGCAACTCAGTCATTGTAATTGTATTCTTGACTCTAAAAACTTGAATATATAACAAATTGGTTGCGAACATAACGTTTATAAATGATAGAATAAGATATCTTTCATCCACTCGTCCAGCCATTTCGCTACACATTGTCTTCCACCTCACAGTTAAGTGCCTCAAACTTTCGCCAACTCTTTGTTTCAGCCCAAATACATCTTCAATTCCTGGTCGCGAGGAGTTATTACTTATATATGCCCCTAAGAATATAGCTTGTAAATGATTGAATGATGTGATTGTGTTTCTTGGTAAACCCTCAAACCATTTCGCCGCTTCTCCGTTAAACTTGATGCAAAATATTTGCATAATATGGCATCATGATTTTCCCATTGCAAAGATACATCTCACATACGCTTTGATATGTTGTATTGCACAAGTTGTTCCATCAAAAATGTTGGTTAATGCGGGTAAATTGCACTTTGGGGGTATTCCTCCTAACTGCACCTCTAGTGTAAAGGGGGTTTGCGCAGCTTCTTCGATGGCCTCATCCAATTGTCTTCTTCCTCCTCCTCTTCTATTGTTCAACATTCCTCTCATCTCTCGCCAACTCTCTTAAGATTTGTTCATTGACATCGTGGTTCGAATTTATTGGTCTTTTTAGCTCTGCCTCTCTCCTTCTGCGTTCATGTCTACCTTGATTTTCTTGTTCAACATTTTCTTCTCTTCTTTCTCTGCGACTTTCTCCTTCATCTCGTTCACGAATTTGCACACCATTGTATCTATCATTTTCTCTTCTTGGTTGTCTATCAGCTCTCCTTTGTATTCTTTCATATTCTTCATTGATATTTCCATTGTTGCGATTTTGCTCGCGCCTTCTTTCTCGATTGTCATGATTGTTCTGCCGAATTGCTTCCTCTAATTCCCGTTCTTCCATTTCTACTCTTAATCTTTCCCTTTCGCAAGCTAGACGCGCTTGTTCAATATAATGCTTTTCGATGTCATCTTCAATCTCCTTTTGTTTCCTCTGTATTTCTCTCCCATGCAATATTCTTCTTCCTTCTTCCTGATTTTCTTCATCAATTGGACCATTCCGCCGCCTATTTCCTTGATTTCCGTTATTTTGGACATTCTCAGAAAATCTCAGACGTGGAATACATACTATTTCCCTTCTTTCGCAAAGATCCTTCATCGAGATTTGGCTCTCTTTCTAGATTTTCTTCATTAACATTTTCTCATGTAATATTCTCCTCATATCATCTCTAACCGATCCCGATCTTGATCTGGTATTACTTCTCGAGTTCCTATTCGCAACCTCATATTTTCCATTCTTAACTCATGGTTTTGCCTTGTTAAATTTGCGCGTTCTTCCGCTTCTAATCGCCTTTCTTCATGTATTGTTTGCCTCAACGTTTCTAATGTGCGATTTCTTCATTTATATGAGTCATTTCTCCCATCTCTTCTTGATTTCTCTCCTCTTGTCCATTATTTATCAATTGTTGCACTTCTTCTCTTTCTTCCATAGAATCTGATCTCCATGTATGCACACTCACCCTATCATAATCTATTACTCTATTCGGTGCTGGTTGAATTGGTGGTTGAATTTGGCCTTCTTCTCTATCTCTTGCATTTATTCTTGATGGTTCACCTACTTCATTTCTCCTTTCTCCAGCTAATCTCCCGCTTCTCCTTACAATTGTTGGTTGTTCTGATGCATTCCTTCTTCTAGCCATTTCTCAATTTTAGTAAATTGTTGAAAATTATTCGAAATTTCTTTCTTGTTACTCCTGATTCTTTCAATTCACAAGGTTGATCTTGTCCCTGTTTCTAGCGCATATGTAGTTGCATGAAATCCCACACTACACCCCTCACTAGAATTTACTCAACTAATCCATTTGAAGATGAATGACTATAGATTTTATTGATTATTTTCTTGAAATGTTTACAAAGGAAGATAGAACAGAGCTAAAGAAATCACAATCACTCTAAATTTTCTCTCTTCTAATTGTAGGACCAGAATATCGCGACAGCAATACTTCGCGAGATTAATAAACGATCGCACACGAAGGAGTCGCATGGAGGTAAATAAATGACGTAATAGATGACGACAAGTTAGAACATGAGGAAAGTGTGAAGACTTGGCGAGATTTAAGAGTGACGCGAAGGCAAACAGGTTGTACATTCGCGATCATTCGCGAGACGTTTCAAAAATAAGGGACAAGATAGTTGCTATCCACTATGTAATACCCTATATAAAGGGTCGAGTAAGTCTCGTTGAGGGAGAGGTCTTTTGAATTGTGAAACAAGTCATTAGGAGAGAGAAAGTTAAGGGTGATTGTAATTTCTTTAGCTTTGTTCTATATTCTTTGTAAATCTTTCAAGAAAACAATTAATAAACATATCATTCTTCATCTTCAAATGAGTTGATTTAGCAGATTTGAGTGAGGGGTGTAGTGTGGGAAATCCCGCAACTACATATGCGCTAGAAACAGGATTGAAGAAGATCAACCTTGTGAATTATTAGGATAACAAAAAGAAATCTTGAATAATTTTTAACAAATTACCAAAATTGAGAAATGGCTAGGAGAAAGAATGCATCGTAACTACCAACGATCGGGAAGGAGAAGTGGAAGATTAGTGGGAGAAAGAAGAAATGAAGTAGGTGGACCATCAAGGATAGATGCAAGAAATGGAGAAGAAGATCCAATTCAACCATCAACACAACCACCAATTCAACCATCAACACAACCACCAATTCAACCAAAGACTAAACAGAGTAATCGATTATGATAGAGTGAGCGTGCATACATGGAGATCGATTCTATTTAAGAAAGAGAAGAAATACAACAATTGATGAATGATAGACAGAAGAGAGAAATCGAGAAGAGATGGGAGAAACAATTCGTGGAAACGAAGAAATCGCGCATTAGAAGCGCCGAGATGCATAATACACGAAGAAAGGCGGTTAGAAGCGAAGAACGCGCGAACCCGACAAGGCAAAACCACGAATTGAGGATGGAAAATAGGAGGCTGCAAAACAGAAGGTCAAGAAGTAGAAACAGACGAGATCAGAAGATTTGAGTAGAAAATGGGAGGAGAACATTTCGTAGAAAACATTAATGAAGAAAATTTGGAAAGAGAGTTAAGTCATGGCGAAGGAGATCGCGAAGAGAGAGAACTAATAGAAAATCGTTATATTTTGGTAAACAATCATGATGATGGAAATCAAGAAGATAGGCAACCCTCGAGAAACAGAATAACCCAATTAATGAAGAAAATCAGGAGGAAAGAAGAAGAACACTACATGGGAGAGAAACTCAAAGGAAACAAAAAGAAATTGAAGATGATATTGAAAAGCATTACATTGAGCAAGCACGTCTAGCTCGCGAGAGAGAGAGATTGAGAGAGAAAATGGAAAATGGGGAATTAGAAGAAGCGATCCCAAGAGAATAACCATGATAATCGAGTGAGGAGGCGTGAGCGAAATCGCAATGATGGAGACATTAACGAAAAATACGAAAGAATACAAAAAAGTAGACACGAACGAAGAAAGAGAGAAGCAGAATTAAAGAGACCGATCAATTCAGATTCTGAGGCAAATGAACAAATTCTGCGAGAATTGGCAGAGATGAGAGGAATATTGAACAACAGTAAGAGAAGGAGGAGGGAGAAGGCAGTTAGATGAAGCTATCGCGGAGGTCGCGAAAAATCCTTTTACATTAGAAGTGCAAAGTAGAGGAATACCCCAAAATGCAACTTACCAAAGATTAACCAAAGATTTTTGATGGATCCACTTGTGCAAAGACAACACATCAAAGCTTATGTGAGATGTATGCTACAATGGGAAAACCATGACGCTATATTATGCAAATATTTTGCGTCAAGTTTAACAGAGAAGCATTGAAATGGTTTGAGGGTTTACCAAGGAATACGATCACATCATTCAATCATTTACAAGCTATATTCCCGGGGCGTATATAAGTAACAACTCTTCGCGACCGGCATCAAGATGTATTTGACCGAAACAAAGAGTTGGCGAGAGTTTGAGACATTTAACTGTCGATGGAAGACAATGTGCAGCGATATGGCCGGCAGGTAGATGAAAGATACCTCATAATCGCTGCTCATAAATGCTATGTTCGCAACCAATCTATTATATGTTCAGGTTTTCAGAGTTAAGAATACAATTACAATGACTGAATTACGAGAACTCCAGGAGGAATATATTGCTTTAGAAGAAAGACAGAACGAGATGGAATCTTACCCAGTGGCGAACACAAATTCTAATGTTGCGAATGGAAGTTTATTACCTCAATTAGTACACACAGTGGCGAGCACATCGCAAGGTCAACAAGAAAGAAAAGCAGTTGATATAGAACCAAAGTTAGTAGCTATGGGAAGTCGTGATCAAGAAGAGTTTGAAAGAGAAAGAAATTTCTACAACCGTGGCGGAAACAATAAAATTCAAAGACTTGATCAACCACAAGAAACCTATGGAGGTCAAAGGTATAATTCGCAAGAGACTTATGGAGGCCAGAGGAGTGCACTATCATAGAGGACAGCCAAGTCGCAGAGTAGTGTGGGAGGAAATTAAATGCCGCCATTGAATGCCGGTGTGGAAAAGATATGGGAAGCAATACTTTTGATGGAAAATATACCAGCACCATGGAACATGGGAAGTGAGCCACCACCTCGGAGATAGAAGTCATGAGTCTGTTCTTACCATCGCTTTCATGGGCACCTAACAAATGACCGCAGAAACATCAAGAGAATTATCCTAAGAATGATTGATCGGGGAAAGTTAAATCACTTTTTAAAGGAAGAAGAGAAAGTTCAACATTTACCACCCCCACCGGCGAAGGGAAAAGAAACATTTGTTATAGAAGTTGGGACAAAGGCTAAAAATTTGTTTTGCAACTCCATTGTCCACTCATACCGCACTATTGAAGATTTTCATGACACCGTACTTAGTAGAGTTTTCGCGAGGATGTCGATGATAAAGAAGTGATGAGTGTTGCGAAGACATCGCAGCTAAAAGAGTGGCAATTGCAGATTATTTCTTTCGGGTCAAGAAATACCCAAAGGAAGAGAAGTACATGATAGTCCACTGGTTGTGAAGTCGGGAAATTAATCCAAAACCAATTGATGGCGAAGATGATGAAGCGGAAAATTGTTGGGCAATCAATAGAATATTGATCGATGCGGCAGCTCAACCAACATTCTTTTCTACCATACTTACAAAACTATGGGAGGGAGAGATGAAGACTTGATTCCTTCAACATACAAAATATATGGCTTTAATGGTACCGCGAACAAGCCCAAAGGAGAAGTGCACATGAGGATACCCTTGCAGGGGTTATCAATCGATATTTTGTTTTGTGTAGTTGATGTGGAATCTCTACAATGCATTGATTGGAAGACCATGGCTTCATGAAATTCCGGGGTATAGCTTCGACATACCATCGCAGCATAAAATTTCCACATCCTAGCGGTGTTGGGATTATAAAAGGAGATTGGACAGAGAGGGGCAAAAGTGTTATGAGGTGGATGTAGAAAATTGCGAAGAGACAACAGCAAAAAAGAAAGGTTGGAGGAAGAATGTACAGGATGAACAAAGAAAAGAAAGATTAATGGTAGATGCCATAGAAACAAAAGAAGAAGAGATGCTGCGAAGTGACTGCACAAAAATAACTGAGTATCATGATGCAAAGGAGACATTGAAATGGTGGAATGATGCGGAAGCAGAAGGAAGTAAGAATAAAAGGTGCAAAAAATGAATAATTGTGAGAAAAGATAACAATTTAGTGATGAAAGCATGATAAGGATGAGAAGCAGAGATGATGGTTGTGGAAACATTGTGCGAGAATCTCGCCATGAAGAATGTATTCAAATCTATTGGAAATGAGATTTTGCGATACCTTCGCAGACAAATAATTGAATAAATTGATAAAATGAATGAATGAGTGAATGGGACAAACCTTTATGGCGTACACCCCAGTTCGCGAATGATATTTCGTAAAGAGGCAAATGTAAGACCTAAAGACGTCATATAAGGGGTATCTCTTAACATGGCTGTGGAAGGTTACACCGCTCCCGAAACCGGGTCATGGAAATTTGGGGTCCATAAAAGCCTATCCGGGGAGATGCCTTGGATTTCCAACTATATATATAAGGTTATACCCTGGTTGGACGCCCGAGGGTCTTTCCCAAGGAGTCGTGCATGACCAAGGCGCCGAGGTACACGGTTGAGTCAAGAGTGCGGGGAGCATGTAACTTCCTTACCACTCTTGACAAGTCTTGGCACATGCCGCACTCGGCCCAAGAAAACTCCACTTAGGGTGCAGTCTCGTAACCATAAACCATATAGGTATAAGGGATAAGAGGCTGCGAAACAAACCGGTTGTTGTTAAGACCTAGGATGGGAGGAGCTAGTCTTGTATGGCCGATGTACGCCTCCTTGAAGGGGCAACCGGGGAGAAGATAAGGGCGGCACCCTCCATTAGGGAGCTGATAAGTGTCAAAAGACGCAAATGTCATGAGGCTTTATTCTCGCAAAAGAATTTAGGCTTGTCATATTTGTGCAATGATCCTGCAGAGGCAATAATATTAACGCGAGGGTAAGACGAGATCAATGGGTTTTTACATGAAAGTGTAAGAACGTCCTACGATTTATTTCGCAAAGGCGACAATGTCATGGGATTTATGGTCGCAAGAACATTTAAACCCGTCATATTGTCGCAAATACAATATCCCGCAGAGGCAAAAATACTTAAGAAACGATAAGACAAGATCAATGGGTCATTACATGAAAATGTAAGACGTCCCGCGACCTTGTCGCAATAAGGGGTGGCAAAATAAGACCTTTAATTAGGAAGGCATAATAAGACCACACAAATAATGATAAGGCAAGATCAATAGATTTCTTAATCCATAAAGATATCTTGCGATCTTGTCGCGGGGATATTCTTCAAAAAAAAAAAAAAAAAAAAAAAAAATGATATATATATCTCGCGAGAATGATTATATTATTTAACTCGCAAAGTTGATTATATCTTATGAACAGAGGCAGAGGCAAGCGTGAAGTTATAATTATAAAGAAGGGTTGTTTGATTAATATATCTGAACAAAGGGAGCAAAAGTTGAAATTTACATTCAATAGTTAAAGATATATGTATACAGATATTACAAGAAATCAAAGAAGAAAGAGAAGTTATTTCTTTGCCGGTTCTTCTTCTTCATCCGATTCTTGGTTTCTTCTTCTTCATCCGATTCTTTGGTTCCATCACTCGTCATCAAATTCTTCTTCTTCATTAGCTTCACTATCGAAACATCCGAGATGTGCAAGTTCTCGGAACTTCTTCAAAGCGAGAAAGGGATATGAATGAAGAGGGATGTTATGGTCCTTACAAACTATTTCCATAGCTTGATTGCAAAAACGAACAACATCATTATTAAAATTCGCCACCGTAGTTTGGAATTGCTGTTTCAATTTTGAATATCTCTGTTTCTCGAGAAAGAGAGATCCTTTTGCGAGACGCTCTCTTTTCGGCTTCAAGTTCTCCAATCCTTGTCTCGAAATCTCTTTTCGCATTTCAAAACATGAGGAAATGAATTAATGTTAATAATACAAAAGGGAAAAAATAATGTAAAAGTAAAGAAGTATAACAAACAACCTTCTCTTTCAAAGATCATATCCTTGATTAAGGTATTTTGCTCGGTGTGAAGACTAACATCAACACCTAAGTTATTTCTAGCGTTATCTAAAACCTTCGCAGCCAGGCAAATTCATCATCATTATTTATGACAAGAAGTGAACGAATTTGGTCTTCTCGCTCGCTAAGCATGGTATTCTCGACGAAGGAGTTCATCTCGCTCAACTTGCACATCAAGGAGAGATTTTTGAAATTTTGCTAATGCCTCAGGCACCTCTCGTTAGTAATGCGATCTTTCTCATCTATAAGATCACTAAATTTCTTCCTTAAAGTTTTGGTCTTCTTCTTGGAGTCAACGAACTTTCGTTTAAAAAGATTAGCCAAATTTAAACTAGATCTATGCTCGATTTTTAAGAGATGATGTTTGGATTGAAGATCCTTTAATGAAAGAAGGTTAGCATCATTTGAAGAACTACTTAGAGATTCATTGAGGCGAGCAAGGAGTACATCATCATCCATGGGCTCGAGAAATGAATGAAGAAGAATGGACTCTTCGGAGAGGTTATATATGTCCGCGAAAATAGTAAATTAGGCAAAGAAAGGTAAATGGTAAAATAAAAGAAATCGAGGAGTAAAATTGTTATACCATAAAGTCGCTTATTTGCGCTTTCAAGAGTAGATACTCTATTTTGTTGAGAAGTAAGTTCAGATTCCAATTGTTTAATCCGTTCATCCTTCGCGAGATGACGCACCCCAATTTCTAGTTCTCGAACCCTCTTGCTCAATTGCAAGTTCTTCTTTTCAAGGTTGTTGCGTCTTCTCTCAAGATCTGAGGCACAACAAAAGCAGCTCTCCAGCATCGTAAAAAAAATATATATATATATATATATATATATAGAGAAATAATTAAAGATAAGAGCGGAGTCACAAAGAGGTAAAGAGGTGTTAACATACCAAAGCATTGAGAGCATTTAAAAGGCTGGGTGTTATTGTTCGAGAAACTCCGCGAAAAGACTCAATATCCTCCAACAATGGGGCATCACGGATCTTAGCGATAGTTTCGCAAGTAGTGACAAGTTGCTATCGCCAAAGCCTTGCATAGAATCGGTAAAAACATTAGATAAAAGCGCCATAGAAGAAGTATCTCGAATGACTTCCCTTAGCGTAAGAGGTGCCAATCTCATTTTCATCTTCGAAGTCTCGCTAGATTGGGAGTTAGAATGTGAAAGAGTTTGGAGTCTCCGTCTTTTGGAAGATGGGCCAGAAGATTTGTCCTTGCGAGAAATGGCCTTATTCTTGCCTTTAGCCTTCGCAGCTCCAGCTTCTCCATCATTAATCTTTGCGATTTCAAATTCTTAAACACCAATCTTCACACACGAATAAAGATAAGAAACATAGGCAACAATATTGTTTAAAATAACAAAAGAAAATGTTTCTTACTTCATCCGTGAGTGAAGAAGTATCGCCAGGATATTTGGCTGAGGATCCTCTTTATATTTCTTTCTCATTCTGATGACCTAAAATTTTTCTAAAAAGTTAATGAAGGAAAGAAATGGAAGACATAGCAAAGCAAATCTAAAATGAATGATATGTATATACCTCTTTTGTCTTCTCGTGCCACTTAAATTCCCAAGGACGATAATTCGCGAGATTGGGCCGGAGTACATTTGAGCCTGCGATATAAGGTCCACTTAGAAGGAGAGGAACAACCCACCACTTTTCATCCTTGGAGTAGCGAGGGATATTATTTTACCCGAATGCTACCAATGTCCTCGCATAAGCGGTTTGTCAAACATCAACATTATCATTTTTCTTCAATCGAATGCCCCAACGAGATTTATCGTTTCTCATAGTTATGATGAATAATTTGCAAAGAAATTATCCACAGGTATACTTTCGGCAACTATTGGTATATTTGCAAATTGGGGATTTCTAACATTGTCGGGGATATAAAGATCCTTTACCGGCACCACGAGAGGCGAATTCAAGCATCAAAGTAATACAATCGACGTTCAATTGATAAATAGCCGCGAGAATTTCTCGTGAGCGAGAATCTCATAAAATAATGGTATTTCTGGGATTATACAAAGGAATGGGGAGCCCTGAGGAGTTGACCTTAGCGAGACTATAATTCTCGATCATCACATTGATGATCGAAAATAATTTGCAGAAAGCATAGATGAGGATTCTTGATGTGGAATGGTAGATAAAGTGAAACCTTTTTCCCGTAATTTCTTTTGAATATCAAGAAATGAGGAGCGTATGTACGACCAAGTGAAGCCATTATCGAGTATAGGAATGAAGGGAAAGTGAAGAATTGAAAAGGAAGCAAGAGTGTATGAAGCGCAAATTGCGGAAGGAGAAAGGTGAAGAAAAGTTGCAGAGGGAAAATAAAAAGAGAAGAAGAGAAAGAAGAGAAAACTATATATAGAGAAGAGAGTTCTCGAGAAAACAAATGCATTTAATGAGAGAAGGGACGTGAATGGTTAAGAATAATCGGTTGAAAGAGACGTGTCAAGAAAAGAGTGGAAGAAGAAACACGTGAATAAATTCCGTACACAAACAAAACGCAGTGAAAATAAACAATCGCAAGATAAAGATAAGCTTCAGTTATGACTTTAAAATATAGGTTCTCATGACATTCTCTTCTTCGCAGAGAAGAAATGAGAAGAGGCAAGATGTAGGACCAGAATATCGCGATGTTAAATAACTACACTAATGACTTACTTAACAATTCAAAAAGAACTCTCCCCCACAACAGATCGACTCAACCCTTTATATAGGGTAGTACACACGAGTGGATGACATGACTTAAGTTGTCCTTTATTTTCGGGAATATCTTGCAAAATATCGCAAGTGTACATATACCAATTCTCGCGACACTCCTAAATCTCGCTGAGTCTTCACATTCTTCTTATGCTCTGGCTGTCGTCATTCATTGCGTCATTTATTTTACTTCTCTGTGACTCCTTCGCGATATCGTTATTTATTAATCTCGCGAGGTATTGATATCGCGATATTCTGATCCTACAGACAGCCTGAACACGAGAAAGATGTGAAGATTTAGCGAGATTTAGGAGCGTTGCGAGATTTAGCATTTGTACACTTGCGATAATGTCGCAAGCCAGATCTGAAAATAAAGGACAGCTTAGCTGTCATCCACTATGTAATGTCCTATATAAAAAGCCGAACAGGCTTAAGGAAGGAGAGATCTTTTGAGAGTAGAGAGAAAGTTTTTGAGGAGAGAGAAAGTTTAGAATATCATTTATATTCTTGATTTCCTTTCCTTCTTGTAATTTTTCTAACTCAATTAATAAAAGGATTGATTATTGATATTAAAGATGTATTGAATACTATGAATTCTTGTGAGGGATGTATTGTAGGATTTCCTGCAACTACATAATGGCGCTAGAAACATGGTTTGATTGAAGATTGACATTGTAATTTGAAGAAATTTGGAATAATATATAAAGAATTTCACATAATTTTCAACAACTTGTTAAAACTGAAAAATGGCTAGAAGAAGAAATAAATCAAAACAACCAAAAATTGTAAGAAGAAGTCAGAGACTTGCTGGCAGAGAGAGAGATGAAATTGAGGAGACACCAAGGATGGATGTGAGAAATGATGGAGAAAATCAAATTCAACCACCAATTCAACGTACACCAGCACAAAATGGAACTATAGATTATGACAGAGTCAATGTGCATACTTGGAGATCAGATACTGAAGATGAAGTGGAAGTAGAGCAGCAGTTAAGAATCAATGGACAAGAGGATAGAGGCCAGGAAATGATTGGAGGAGTAATTCATAGAAATAAAGAAATTTAGGCGTTAGAGGCATTGAGACAAAGAATACACGAGGAGAGGAGATTAGAAGCCGAAGAACGTGCAAATTTGACAAGACAAAATCATGAATTAAGGATGGAAAACATGAGATTACAGAATAGAAGGTCAAGAAGCACTACAAGGTCAAGCTCAAGGTCAACTAGGCGAGAAATAAGGCGAAATTCACCCGTAGTAAATCTTAATGGAGAAATTGGAGGGGAAATACAAAATCCAAACGAAGAGTATGGCGAAAGAAGAGAAATGATTGAAGATCGCTATATCCCACATGGCGAAATTCTCCAAAATGATAGAAATCAGGGGAATGAACAACCTCAAGAGAAAAATAATCAGGATGGCGAAGAAAATCAGGAAGAAGGAAGAAGAATATTACAAGGAAGAGATATTCAAAGGAATCCGCGAACAATTGAACAAGAAATAGAGAGACATTATGCTGAACAAGCACATCTAGCTTGCGAAAGAGAGAGGCTGAGAGCAGAAATGGAGGAAAGAGAACCCCTAGAGGCAGTTCGCCAGAACAATCATGATAATCGAGAAAGAAGACGTTTACAAAATCGCAATAATGGTAATATCAATGAAGAATATGATAGAATACAAAGGAGAGTTGAAAGGCGACAAGGAGAATTGAGGAGGAATGAAGAAAATCGCAGAGAAGAAAACGAGAGGCGTAATCATGTGCGAATTCGTGAAAGAAGTGAAAGAGAAGATCGCAGGGAAAGACAAGAAGAAAATAATGAACCAGAAAATCAAAGCAGAGAGGAACGCAGAAGACGGGAAATAGCGTTAAAAAGACCCATGAATCCAAATTCTGATGTAAATGAAAATTTTTTGAGAGAGTTAGCGGAAATGAGAGGAATGTTAAACAACAGAAAAGAAGGAGGCAGGAGACAATTGGATTAAGCCATAGAAGAAGGCTGCGAAGACTCCATTTACACGAGAAGTACAATCAGGAGGAATAACACCAAAGTGCAATTTACCAGCACTAACTAGCATTTTTGATGGAACAACTTGTGCCGTTCAACACATCAAAGCTTATGTGAGATGTATGTTACAATGGGAAAATCATGATGCTGTGTTGTGCAAATATTTTGCATCAAGTTTGAAAGGAGAAGCTTTAAAGTGGTTTGAAGGTTTACCCAAGAATACCATAACATCCTTCAACCATTTGCAGAGTACATTCTTAGGAGCATATATAAGTAACAATTCATCGCGACCTGGCATTGAAGATGTATTTGGGTTAAAACAAAGGATTGGCGAAAGTTTGAAGCATCTAACCACGAGGTGGAAGACAATGTGTAGTGATATGGCTGGTCGTGTGGATGAGAGGTATCTCATTCTATCATTCATTAACGCTATGTTCGCAACCAACCTGCTATATGTTCAAATTTTCATAATCAAGAATACAATCATAATGACTGAGCTGCGAGAATTCCAGGAAGAATATATTGCTCTTGAGGAAAAACAAAATGAGATGGAATCATACCCAGTTGCGAACACAAGTTCAAAAGCAGCGAATGCAAGATTGTTACCTAAGTTGATAAATACAGTGGCGAGAACCTCGCAAGGGAAACAAGAGAGGATAACGGGTGATAGTCAGCAGAAACTAGTAGCTACGGGGAGTCATGATCAAGAAGAATTCGAGAGAGAAAGAAATTTCTATAATCGTGGTGGAAATAACAAAATCCAAAGACTTGATCAGCCACAAGAAACTTATGGAGGCCAGAGGCAAAATTACAACAGAGGGCAGCGAAATCACAGGATAGTATGGGAAGAAATCAAAATGTCACCTTTGAAAGCTAGTGTGGAGAAGATATGGGAATCTATAATTCTGATGGAAAATATACCCGCTCCATGAAACATGGGGAGTGAACCACCTCCAAGTTTCAGAAGTAATGAATTTTGTTCTTATCACCATTTCCATGGACATACAACTAATGACTGCAGAAATATAAATAGAATCATTCTCAGGATGATAGATCAGGGAAAATTAAATCACTTTCTAGTAGGGCAAACTCAACCTCAAGCATTACCACCTCCACCAGATATTCGCAGGGCAAATACAGCAAAGGAAAGAGAAACATTTGTGATAGAAGTTGGAACAAAGGCAAAGAATCTGTTTTGTAACTCTATTGTACATTCATACAAAACGATTGAAGACTTTCATGATAACGTTCTCAGCAGGGTTTTCGCAAGAGACGCAGAAGATAGGGAAATAATGACATTGCGAAGACGTCGCCACTTAAAGAATGGCAAAAACATATTATTTATTTTACCGCAGCAGAAGTACCTGAGGATGGAGAAATGCACGACAACCCACTAGTGGTAAGATTGGAGATTAACCCAAAGCCTAGCGATGATGAAGATGATGAAGCTGAGAATTCATGGGCAATCAATAGAATTTTGATTGATACTGGAAGTTCCGTGAATATACTTTTTTATCATACTTATAAAACTATGGGAGGGAAAGATGAAGATCTAATACCTTCAACTTACAAAATCTATGGTTTCAACGGTACTGCCAATAAACCTAAAGGAGAAGCTCATATGCGAATTCCGCTGAAAGGATTGTCAACTGAAATTTGTTCTGTATAGTCGATGTCGAATCACCTTATAATGAATTGATCGGACGACCTTGGTTACATGAGATTTTAGGTTTAGCATCGACTTTCCACCAATGTATCAAGTTTCCTCATCCCAGCGGTGTTGGCATCATAAAAGGAGATTGGATTGAAGGAAAGAAATGTTATGAAGTTGATGTGGAATCTTGCGAAGAAAGAGCTGCGAATAAGAAGAATTGGAAACAAAACATCAAAGAAGAACAAAAAAGGGAAAGATTTATGGTAGATACAATAGAAAAGAGAGAAGAAACGATGCTTGCTGAAAGAAAGAAACGATGATGGTTTTGCAAAAGGGAAGGAAGTAGTAGAAAATTTGAACAATTTAGAGGCACAAAATAGCAGAGGTAAGAGATGTAAGGAGTGAATGAAGGTGTTGATTTTATGATTGCGAAAAATGTATGCTGATATGCAGAAGAAGAGACAAAATAATCAGAAAGGGGCGAACCTGCTATGGCGTACAACCTAGTTCGCGAAATCAAAATTTCGCAAGAGGCAAATGTAAGACCTAAAGTGCCTCATAAAAGGGGGTACTTGCTAACATGGCTCAGGGGAAAGGTTACACCGCCCCTGGAACCTGAGTCATGGATATTTGGGGTCAATAAATCCCATCCAGGAGAGGTACCTCAGATTTTCAACCTAAGCTTATGACTTAGGTTGGATGACTTAGGGTCTCTTCTAAGGAGTCAACATATGATCAAGGCGCCGAGGTACACAGTTGAGCCAAGAGTGTCTGGGGCATTTGAAGTGTCTCGGCCATTCTTGGCAAGTCTTGGCGTATGTTGCACTCGGTCCGAAGAAAACTCCACTTAGGATGCAGTCTCGTAACCATAAGCCCTATAGGCAAAATGGATAACAGGCTGCGAAAACAACTGGTTGTTGTTAAGACCGGATGGGAGGAGCCAACCTTGTATGGTAGAGGTTGATAGGTGTCTAAAACACCTAATTTTATATATAGTAGTTATGCTTTCTTTGCTATTATTCTTGTGAATTGCATCTCTTATGATTGATTTAGAGTTTATTAGATGCAATGGAGTCATTTAGGAGTAAAAGAAGGAGAAATTAGCCATTTTGAGCGAAAAAGGAAAAAGGTCAACTCTTGACGATATTTGGCGCATGCTAGGTTGCACAAGAGGAGTTACGCTGGAAATTAAGTTGTCGATCTCCTAGAGCCGACAGTTGAATCGAGAATTAGGTTGTCGGTTTTTCAAAACCAACAAGCCATGTTTGAACCGGTCATCCCTTATCCTAACGCAAGTGGGTATCTAAATCCATTTGTCTCTATAACCTTAAACTAAAGGTCCAAGACCTAACCATTTCATCTCAGCTCATGCCGCCGCTAACAAGAGTTCTTCTCACGGAAAACCAAGATCGATATGGGTTCGTGGTGGTTGGTGTCGTTGAGTTACAGGTAGGATTAAATGGTTGTGAGGAATTTGAGTTCGAGAGTTGAAGTTGATGCCGAGAATGAGATGGGGTTGAAGTCGAGAAAAGAGAGAAGAACTCGAAGCTTGATGATGCCATCGATTTCTGCTGCTGCTTAATAGGGAAATTCAGATTTAATGAGGGTTTGTTCTGGATTCGAATTGAAGCCGAGATTTGAGAGGATTCAAGGACATAGGTTTGAAGCAGATTTGCGGTAGGAAGTGAAGAATTGCCATTCGATTTGAAGAAGTTAGGGTTGCTGATATCGATTGGTTAATGGGGTGGAAGAATTTGAGAAGATCTGAAGAAGAAAAGATGAAATAGAAGATGGGTTTTGACTGAATTTTGGTGGTGGTGTTGTCGGATGAGAGGGTAAAGCTGGTTGTGTGCAGTGAGGCCATGGAAAATTAACAGGGAGCTGCATTAATGAGAATGGTGTTGGTAGAATTGGTTGTGATGATTTGAAATGGTGGTTGCAATTATGGGTTTGTTTGAGTTGTAACAATCAACTGAAGCTGGTGGTTCCGATGAGATGGGAATAATGGTTAAGTTGCAGCTGAAGTTCTGATGCTGAGGATGAGGAGAAATGAGGTTTTTGCAAATGGAAGATGCAGTTGTGAATGGAGATGAACTGAGGTGCTGTTGAATGCAATTGCAGGAGACAGTTGTAGCTGCAACCAATGGTGTTCGAGTGGATCAGGAAGGAGTATTACAGGTGAAGGGTTGTTGTTGCTGGGGCAGTAGAATGGCGTTGGCGGTGCTGTCTCAACAGTGAGTTGGCTAGGCTTGTAACTTTGCAGGAGATTGGTTGTTGCTGGTGAAAGAATTAAGCTGATATGGGTTACAATGGTGGAGTTTGTGAAATCAGGGTATGAGGTTTGCCTGGTGGTGCTATTGTTTTGAGCTTGATGCTCATGGTGGCATTGCCAGTGGAATTGGAGGATGTTTGAGGTGATGTTGTATTCTATGTTTTGAGACTGGGATTTCAGTTGTGGTATGGAGTAATTGGTGAAGCAAGAACAAAGAAATTGCAGGGCCTGAGCTGTTGAGTGTGACTACCGAAATGGAAGAGAATATGTCTTGGCCGGGTACACAGTTGCAATGGGCTAGTCTGGTTGATGTGAATGATGCACAAGGAATGGCGGGTGGGTTATGCTTGAAATGGGTGTTCTTGCCATGATACATTTGGAGTTCGCAATGGCACGGGATTGAAGTTGCAGATGGGAATGGCATGAAGCTAAGCCTAGATTCTCGGTGGAGTAAATGTTGGCTTTAGATAAAGAAGATGGTTTGAGGTCCGAGTCTGTTGTGGTCTGGCGGCAGTTTTGGGAAGTGGATTTGCTTTGGCGGTGAATGAGTTGAAGCTACCAGGTGCAAGTGAGACTGAATTCAATATGGTAACATAGTGGTTTGAACTGAAATTGCAGCAATTGAGAACTGAATGAATGAATGGCAAGATGGGTATCCTTGAGAAACTGCAGATGAAGAATGGAGGTGACTGAAACCCTGACGGAGCTATGGACTGAGCATTGTGGTTGAATTTGCATTGTCTCTGTGTTGGCGTTTATCAAAGGTTTTAGAAGCTGAGAAGTGATGTGAAGTGCAGTTGCAAAGAACGAGAGCTTGGTGCTGCAACTGGTGCAGGTAATGGTATTATGAGATCCAATGAGTAAAGCTCAAATTGAGTTGTGCTGTGGACAGTGTGGAGTGTTGAAGTTGCAGCTGTTGCAGAAGCTACAGAAAGTGGAGATGGAATTGATTATGGTCTAGACAGAAAGAGAGGCTGAAATGCAGAGATTGAGTTGCAAGAGAGCCATCATGACTGGCAGTGAAGCAGTGAAGCACAATGATGGTGCAGCACAACTTAAGGCCTGTGCAAGATGGCATTGGCCTAGCTAAGTTAGCACTGACTCAGATCTGATTGAGCTGATTAGAACCATGAGTCACTGACTCATGCCTGACTTATCTTATGACTGAGTTGACCAGATGACTCGGCTATGACTCACCGATACGAGTTGACTCGGTTGATTCGACCGAGCTGACTAGAGAGACGATCATCTCCAATCCCTTGCATGGAGTCAGAGAAGATGCTGGACAGTTGTGCCATAGAAGATTCAGTTGGAAAATTCTCCTTTGCGAGAGAAGTATCAACATCATCATTATCTTCATCATCAGAACTTTCATTGGAATGAAGATTTGAAGGAGAAGGAGAGTGAATCTTTCGTTTCTTTGAAGGTGGGGCAGTGGACTTCCCCTTGCGAAGAGGACCTTTACCCTTGCCTTTGGTCTTCGCAACCTGGGAACTTTCTTCTTCTTCTTCGACAATTTCAACGCCAACCTTCGCACAGGCATGAAGATAAGAAACAGAGGCAACAATATTGTTAAAAATAATAAAATAAAGTATTTCTTACTTCATCCGTGATTGAACGAAGCGCCGCTAGGGTACTTTCCTTGGCATTCCTTTTGTAACTTTTTCTTAGTTTGATGATCTGAAAAATTCGCAAGATTAATAGGTATAAAAAGAAGTGAAGATTGTAAACTGAGCGAAATTTAAGAAAAATACCTCTTTAGCTTTCTCGGGCCAATTAAATACCCAAGGTTGGTAGTTGGCGAGATTCGTAGGAAGCACATTGGAGCCTGAAATATAAGGTCCTTTTAAAACCAACGGAAAGACGCACCATCTATCGTCTTTAGAGTGACGAGGAATATTGTTCTTGCCAGAATGCCAGTCGATGTCTTGCATTAGTATTTTATCGCTGGCAACATTTTCTTTCTTCTTAAAGCGCGCACCCCAACGAGTTTTATCATTCTTCATATTTATTACTTCGTAATTCTCGAAGAAGCTCTCTACTGTGTATTGTTCAGCGAGTATTTCTAAATTCGCGAATTCTGGATCCCTAACTTCATTTGAGTAACGAGATCCTCTACCAGCACCACGGTTGGCGAACTCAAGCATCAAACGAATACAATCCCCACTCAACTGGTAGACGGCTCGCGAGAACTTCGCATAAGCGAGAATTTCATAAAATAAAAGGAAGATTAAGATCATAAAGGGGAATGGGAAGGCCAGCGAGAATCTGACCGAGCGAGACTATGATTTCCTTATCATCACAATGATGATCAGCAAACAGTTTGGCAGAGAGAATGGATTTAGATTCTTGATTGGGAATGGTGGTTAATGTGAAACCCTTCTCTTCGAAATCTTTCTGAACTCTCTCCAGATAAGTTTCATATATACGACCAACTGGAGCCATTTTCAGTATGGGAATGAATAAAGAACTGAAGATCAAAAGAAGTAGAAAGAAGAAGATTTACAGCAGCATATGCGGAAGTTACGGAGAAACGATGAAGAAAAGTTGCAGAAAATTTAAGAAAGAAAGTAAAATAAAAAAGGAAGAAGAGAAGGGTGAGAAGAATATATATAAAGAGAAGAGTTCTCGAGAAGATAAACATATTTAATGCGAAGAGTAGACGTGAGCGGTTGAGAAATAACGGTTGAAAAAGACGTGTCAAGAAATGGATGGAAGAAGAGATACGTGTAATAAATTCTGCGTAAGAGTACAAAATCATGTCAATATGGAAGAATATGGAAAAAATGAACAGCTGCGGCATTTTGAAAAACACTAATTCTCATGAAATTCTCTCCTTCGCAGAGAATACATGAGAAGAGGCAAGATGTAGGATCAGAATATCGCAACACCAATATCCTTGCGAAGCCCATGAACGACACACCGCGAAGACATCGCAGGTTGGTAATAAGAATGACGCAATGGATGATGACAGCCTGAACACGAGAAAGATGTGAAGACTTAGCGAGATTTAGCATTTGTACACTTGCGATAATGTCGCAAGCCAGATCCGAAAATAAAGGACAGCTTAGCTGTCATCCACTATGTAATGTCCTATATAAAAGAGCTTAACGGCTTAAGGAATGAGAGATCTTTTGAGAGTGGAGAGAAAGTTTTTGAGGAGAGAGAAAGTTTAGAATAGCATTTATATTCTTGATTTCCTTTCCTTCTTGTAATTTTTCTAACTCAATTAATAAAAGGATTGATTATTGATATTAAAGATGTATTGAATACTATGAATTCTTGTGAGGGATGTATTGTAGGATTTCCTGCAACTACATGACTGTCTCACACAAATCATGTAAGATGTTACAAGGAGATTTTCACATGATCATCTTTTGACTTTCGTCAAGAATAAAATATGAACTTGGTTAAAGAGAAAGCTTACCAACACATATTTTGAGAAATAGATAAGCGAGATAAACTCGGTTCGAAATACCATATGTGTATAATTGAAGTCTATATGGCAATACGACTTTTTGTCTCAAATAGGAGATATAGTAGATAGAATTTTGAGTGATAGATGAGTTCAAGTCTCCACATACCTTTTGTTGATGAAGTTCCACAAGTTCCCTTGAGTAGTTCTCCGTCTTCATTCGATGAAAGTCATGGAGTCTAAAGCTCAACTACACTTACTATCCTAATCCGAGACTTAGATATAAGTAGACTAGAAATCAAGACTTATAGTTTTGGCAACTAAACTTGACAAACAAGCTTGAGATAGCAACGCTTGCGAGTTCGACCGAGCAATGCTCTAACATCAAGATATGCATTAAAGTACCTAAATTCGGTTTTCTTGTTTCCAATTAATGTTAACCAATATTTTCGAAAACTCTCATAGAAAACTTCTAGTATTAGTCTAGCACATTAACTAATAATATTTTTTTCAGGGGATATGCTTTAATTGCTGGTAATTAAAACATATATGATGAAAATCATAATTAAGTGATTTTCAATATTTCGGACCAGAGATCACCTTGAGTATCAAGGAATATCTTTGAACAATAAATGATAAGAGTTATTTACATGTTGAAATATGTCAACATCTGGAAGCTTATCAACTTGACAAACCCAAAACCCTAATTCACACACACCATGAAGAAATATGTGAGCCATGGTTATTGGTTTTGTACAAGGAGCCGATTAAGCAATCACTGCAAAGTATGTTGTGACCGGTTATAACATGATTCCCAATACAGGTTGTAATCGGTTACAACTTGCTCATAAAATAGCTTGTGACCGGTTACACCTTGCTTCCCGAGTTAGCTTGTGATCGGTTACAACTAACTTCCCAATTCATCTTGTGACCGGTAATACCTTGGTTCCCAAAGTAACTTGCTTGCATTCCAATATAGCTTGTGATCGGTTACACCTTGATTTTCAATATAGCTCATGACCGATTACAACTAGCTATGTTATATAGGCTATGATCGGGTATACCTCAAGTCTCAACAAAGTTAAGATAGGTTCTACCATAGTCATCTTACATTGGTCATTCAAAAGATATTCAATGAATAGCAAGACCAATCATGATTTCCATTTTGATTATGAAAACAAGTTCAATACATCTACTTCCTAAAACTAATGTAAAGATACATAGTTTTCTAGGATGAAATCACACCTATATAATGCACACATAATCAAATAACTATATACAATAGATTATGTCAATGTCGTATTTACAAAGTTCCAAAAGATAAGCGTTTATACTTCGTAATATGTTTTCCTTGATACTTTGATCATACTATTATGACCAAGTCTCACCACTACATTATTATATACAATATATACATCTTCGCATGATATGTTTTCAATATAGCACGACTTGAAATATACGTTAGGAATGGAAACAAGATCAAGTCAATATTACTAACCTCAAGTGGAAGAATGATATCGTCATTGTAGTCGTTACTTCTTCTCATTCTTCAGGTGTTCGGAGTAATACTTGTATAACAAAGTTGACTCTAGTATTTAATCAAGCGACTCTAGATGAGTTTTGATACTAAAATATGACAACCAAACTTGACATACTAACGCTTGGTGGGTTCAACCGAGCTATGCTCTAACAGATTTCCAATTGAATCTATTTTCATACCCAACTGTTGCTTCGTTAAAAGAACCAAATTATTTTTTCCAATTAGGAAAAGGGAGTTGAAGTGTTTCTATTTTTGATTTATTGGTTTCACTTCAATTATCTCACTAAGAGTGCTCCAAACATCATTATCAAGATTATTTCCGAAGAAGATTGTAGAATTATCAAAATTGACTACCTGCCCAAATTATGAGCTAAAATCTTGAATTCCCCGACTAAGAAAATTGGTGTAACACTAGTAAGGTTATCATATAAAAATAATTATCAGCATAAAGTGACAACACTTACTAATTTAAATCTTCAGTTTATGCTAAAAAAATACTTTCTCGAGATGTAACATTACGTTAGTGGTAAAAGTCAGGTGCGCGATGAATCAGATTCAATTCGTAGAGATAAATCCTGATGTTTTGGATAACTCTTGTGTAGTTCTGCCGACATTAGTTGACTCGCTAAATAATAGCTGATTAATAGAAAACCTGACTTGGTAGAGAGAGTTTTTTCCCTTCTCATCCACGTAGAATAAAAATATGAAAAAAAAATGTATATGTACTCTTCTTGGAACATTCCAGCAATTGTATGATTTTTGCAGGGATAACCCTCAAGGATTTAACATTATTGGTGAAACATGTGAGATGACATTGGCATCCTTGGATAACCCAAGAGTCTTTCAAGTTGGAAGAGATCATGCAACAAATACAAATACATCCGAGTTGTTCGCAGCATTAGAGGATATACCTAATAATATCGGTGATCATAAAGTCACATTAGATTGTGATAGAAGCAGTGTAGAGTTTGTTATAAAAATACTTCAGAGGTATGAAACAACAATTCAGGATGGTAAACTAGATGATACAATATCATAAAGAAATGTTATCTCAATGGCAATGTTCTGAACATTGCCACAGAGATCGTGACAGTGTATGCCTCATCATAAGTATGTACTATATACTCTTCTCATGTCTGTTGTTTTAAATCTATAGATAGAGTTAGATTATATCTGATGTGATGTTGTCTATGAGATTTATTGACTACCACAAAGGATTAAAGAGTTACAAAAATTGATTACCTGCCCAAATTGTGATCTTAAATCTCGAATGACCTGAAGATGAATATTGGTAACACTAGTAAGGTTAGCCTCAGTGATACAAAAACAATCATCTGCATAAAGCGATAACACCTGTTGAGTTAAATATACCTTGGTGCTAAAAGTTAGGTGCGCGATGAAGTTTTCACAGTTTAGCAGTCAGTCTCCTCTCTCTCTTCCCTCATCTGATATCTCAACTCTTTGATTAGGTTGTTGTTTTCTTCTCAAACCGCAACAATAATCATCTACAATAATCCTCTACGTAAAATTCCTGGTTACGTAAGAAAGGTTCCTCAGCCTAAAGAAGCTTTGCGTACAAAATTTGAAGGTGTCCATGCAATCTTTGTTCGTTTAAGCAACGAATTTGGAATTTTGGTGTCTGGAGAAAGTTATCTTGATTATGTTGAAAGTATGTTGATGCGCTAAGTCACCCATTCGTGGTTGAAGTATTTAAGAAGTTCGATGTTGCAATCTTAATTGCCATACATGCGCTAATGCACTTATTGCAACTGCAACTATAACTATAACTATTTATCGTTAGATGTTTAAACTGGTCATGTAAGGAGTGTAAATACTAAAGCTAATCAGTACAAAATCTTTTTCAGCTTGATGGTTAGGATTACTTTTGTTGGGTTCCACAAGTGCTTAAGATACCTTTGCTTGCACAACTTTATATATTTAAGTTGGAGACTAAAGTGTGATTATATCTGTTGACGGAAAATGAGAAGTTTTGAAGGCTAAAAAAAAAGTGATCAAATTAATCGATGAAATTCGAGATTTTTCTCGGTGAGTCAACAAATCCGCCGTCGCAAAGAGAATTTCTTCTCTTCTCATCCACGTTGAATAAAAATATGGGAAAACTAATGTATATGTACTCTTCTTAAAACATCTTTTATTCTTCTCAGTAAAACTACAAATATTAATATTCTACCAACAAACTCAATGGTTTTTATTGATTCTTATCAATCATATAAACAATGATTGTTTATAGAATTCGTATTTGTAAGAGTGGAATATTTGATTGAAATAAAACTTTGACACATATGATATTGTGGGTGAAGAATATATTTAATGATAATATTACCCTCGATAGAGCATGAGAGAAACTAGTACAGAAAGCCATATAGGTTTGTGCTTTGCTTCTTGTTGTTTGCGCTTAGATAAGAGATAAGTTTATCTCTATAAGGTGGGGAGTTTTTGAAGACCAGAAGGATGGTTTGATTTTCGAGGATGAAAATGTATAAGGTGGGGAGAATGTAAAGACCCTCAAGCTTGTCAACGTTATTAGACCAGTCAAGAGACGTCTTAGCCGATAATAACTCGATTAGTTTAACGCGAACGTTAATTAATATGAATAAATCTAACAAAGAACTAGATACAAAACTAGTACCGCTGGATAGATCTCGAAAAGTTACGTGGAATGGACTACTCGAACGTTTCGTTCAGATATTGGATGAAGAAGAATCTTCAGATTAGCATGAAGGGCAAAATAGTCTTTTTGAAGATCAACCGACCTGGCTGTCCGTATCAATTTTCTGGGTGCCTTTGTAAATTTTGGTCGACCTTATCTTTACCAAAACCCGATCGAAGAATTCATTCTTCTTCTTTCTTCTTTCCTCTTCTTCTCTGTTCTTCTGTGTTCGTGTTTTTGTGGGAAGATTATATGATTTTGAGATCAGAAAACTTAGGGGAATCAATGACAATTGATTGTTGGTTGTGCTGTTGATGTTTATATAGTTCGGGAAAATAAGGAGATGACGCTGTTATAATACGAAGTTAGGGTTTGTGACCGATTGAGATGTAATTGAGTTGGTGATGGTTGTAGTGTAAAAGGGTTGTTGATTAATTGATGTTTGAAAGTTGTTTGGATGAATAATCGAAGAAGTTAAACTTAGGGTTTCTTGAATAAATTGAAAGAAGAATTTGGAGTTGAAATTGAGGTTTTAAAGTGGAGATTTGCGATGGGTTTTGATCAGGTATGAAGTAGTAATGTTTGCATGAGTTTAATTTCAATTTCAGTTCCTCAGGTTCTTCCCCAAATTAGAATAACGGTTTGTAGATTGAAATATATATTCGTACGAAATTGATAAGTAAACCGAGTTGTTAGTGGGTGAATAATAATTGGGTTGTGTTTTAATTGAAGATGTGAAGTGGTTTTGTTGGAAGATCAGTGAGTTAGGGTTCTAAAGAGGATTGAGAATAAATGATAGAGATGAAGATTTTGAGTTGAAGATTAGGGCTTGAATATGTTAGTAAGAAGGTGTTGGAGCTATTGTTGGTGTTGGATGAACTAAAGTTGGTGATGAAGATTGTTGGATTTGGTTAAATTAGGATCTTTGTGGATGTGGTTGGTGAAACAACAATTCAAAGGATGCTCGTATTTGGGTAAGTTGTGAGTTGTTGAAATTTGAATATTATGTATTAAACTGTTTGTAATTGAGTTACAAGATATGTGTATGTGTTAGTGAAATGGAAATGAAGTTTATTGAACTGAGTTCCATGTGGAATGAGATGGTGATGTAGGAAGAGGGTTTGAACAGTTCATTCTTTAGCTGCAGTTATTGGATTTGGATGTGCAGGTGGTGGTGGTTGTGTATGATGAATATGATTGTGTGTATTGGTGATGATACTAAATGAGTGTTACCAGAGATGTGGTGTTGCGTTGCTGGTGGTAATGAAGTTGTTGTAACTGAGATGTGCTGGAGTTGAGGTATGGTGGTGTAAAGGTGTATGTGAATGGTGGTGTTGTTAAGTGTTTAGAAAACACACTTTTGGTGTTTGTGTGTATGTTTGAATTGAGGAGATTTAGAGAAGTAAGGATGTTGTTTAGTTGAGATGTGTAATCTCAGGTTGAATGGATTGGGTTATGGTGATGAAGAAGAAAAGGGGGTTGCACTGTTAAGTGTTGATGTTGATAACAGGGGTTGGAAGTGAGTAGAATTGATGGAATTCTGAATTAGGAGTTTAGGCAGAACTCTGGGAACTTATAATGGTTGTGGTCTGCTGGTTTACTTGGGTTGAGTTGATTCTCTAGAGGAAAGCTTGGAACTGCTGAATTGCAGGTAGGCTTAAATTACAGTTGTGTTGAATTATCGAATTATATTTGAATGAATGGAATGTATAGTGATTGTATAAACTTATTTTCTTGAGTATTAGGCAAGTTAGTCATCCAAGTCAGTTTAGCTGACTCAATATGTTTAACTGACTGAGTTAACTCAGTGACTAGACCTGACCAGGCTTGACTCAGTGAATCTTAACTGAATTGAACCCTTTGACTAACTCTGACCACTTGACTTGACTTTGACCTGGACTTAGTCGTTGACTGTTAGTTAACTCCATTTGACTAAACGTTGACTGTTAGTGACCGCTAGTTGACCAATTAGATCAGGCCTTGGATTAATGGGCTTGTTTAGAGAACTTGGATTTAGGACTAGTTATTTTATGTTGATGAATTGGACCCTTATGGTCTGATCTAGCCTTTGGCTTATCCTACGGAGTTGTAGATATTCATAAGAGTTAGCTAATGGATTACAGAACCAATCTAATTGAATTAGTAAACCTTAGATTTGCTAAAGATAGATAATAAAAGGTGTAGAACCTTAAATGGGCTTAAAATCATTAGATAGAATTGTATGATTCTTGTATGAGCCTTTTGGCTAAATTCTTAGAGTGCGTGTATGATTAACAGTTAGTCTATATTAACAACGATCGATTCAAAGGATGAACCAGTGGATCATGGATCTCGAGGTAGGCGTGGCTTGTCATCAAAAGAGGTGGGAATTTACATTTAACTCTTTTGTGATCATTGTTGTTTTCTTTTACAAGAGTTTATGTTTAACAAATTCATGCATTGTCTGATTGTGTATTCCATGCATTGTTTAGTTCTAAATTCCGAAAGTTCTGTAATTTTTTTTAATCTTTTCATGGTCTTGGAAAGGAATTGTAATGTTTTGTTTGTCTCAGATGAATTGTTTTGGAAATAAGAATTTCCATTTGAATGCTTGGAAAATAAGATTTTCCATCTGTGGTATATAGGATATTGCTCCTTCTTTTATACCTACTTACTTTCAGCTTTTATGCACTGGCTAGGGCGATACACCGCAATATTATTATTGAGTGTGGTTAGCACAAATATTATACATTGTTCGCAGAAGGAGTTAGTTCCATATACATGATTGTTTAAATCTGTGAATTGTTTGTCTTTTAATGTGTTAGGAAAAACATGTATTGTTTTACAAATCATTCCAGTGATTACTTGAAAGTTAAAAGTTATTTCTACTGGGCACCCCTTTTAGGGATGATGTGCTCACCCATTCCCACTTCGTTTCAGAGACACATCAGAGTTGCGCAGCGGAAGCTTCGAGGAGTCGAGTCCGTTATATGTTTATGATGATATATATTTTATTTGTAAACTAAATGACTATCGTATATGTATCATTTGAGAGAAGTTTTTGTATATATATATATATATTTCATAGCGGGCTAGTTTTTGGGTTAAGTTTTGAAGCAGATTTCTTAATTGAATGCTTAAGTATATGATTTAGATTCTTAGTGCCTCTGTATTTTAGTTAATCTCTTGGATTAGTCAGCTGCTAGCTTTGGGGGCGCTACGATACCAATATTGTAGCGCCCCCAAAGCTAGCAGCTGACTAATCTAAGATATTAAATAAATAAAGAGGCACTAAGAATCTAAAATCATTTACTTAAACATTCAATTAAGAAATCTGCTTCAAAACTAACCCAAATACTAGCCCCACTCTGAAACATATTGTTGATGGTGGATTTTCATTTAAGGTTAAAATTGTAAAAACCAGAAAATTATGCGCTGACATCTTGTAAAAGATAAGGCCATCAATAAGTGTTGGATACTCCCTCACTTAATTCACCTAGAATGGAGCATGTGGCAACAATCCCATTATGTGAATACACGAAATTCATCCACGTTGGAGCATGTAGCAACAATCCCATATACCCAGTGAATTTCTAGCATTATTAATTAATGCGCAATCAGCCTTGTATTTCCTGTACTCATTATCAGTGCGGCATGACGACGAGTGTTGCTATTACAGAGCAACACGAACCTCCAAGCATTATAATGAAACCATGTACGAAATACCCGTACAGGCTGACTTTCGGTGTGTTATACTAGCCCGATTGAGCCCCTCTCGGTGTGTTATACTAGCCCGATTGAGCATCCGGACTGACCGTATCAGTCCGGATATGATCATAGTCATCCAACTCCACAAGCATGATTGGATGACCCAGATCAACTCCATCACCCCCAGCGTGTATGGAATATCCATCGCCGAACCAACGCGGACCCCGCATGGTTGGCCTCCCTCCCAATTGGCCTAGCTTGCCAAAACGTCCAAACCATAGCAAAGATGGGCGGAAAACCCTAAATTAGGGTTTGCGGCATATTACATGTGTCGCAAAACAGTCTCAACCATCCATCTTCGCAGGTATAGATGGAGGGTGTAGATGTAGATTCAAAGGGCCCAGAGCATATCAACACAATCACCGTGGGCCCGCCTACATACCTGACCAATCGGTCAGGACCAACCATGGTTGGTCATCCTGATTCGTACCCCGAATCACGCATTGACGCACGGCCTTGAAACCCAAAATTAGGGTTTTGAGCATCACGAGCGTCCATCTTCTCCGGAACGAATGGAGGGTCCAAGATTAGATTAAGTAGGTCCGGTCATACCAACATGACCACCGTGGACCCATCTATTCCCTCACCCGATCGGCCAAGGCATATCATGCCTGGCTAATTCAAAACGCACGCCCAAACTAGCGTGGTCACACCTCCCAAAACCACAAACTGATCTCGACCGCTCAACTTCGCCGGACGATTTGGATGGCTCAGATCACGTTTTTATGGGATATTCAGGTATAGGCGTAAACACCATCCTACCACCTTCACACCAGACCAATCGGCCAAGACCGACCAAGATTGGTCGTCTTAGAACGTGTGCCTGAAGTGGGCGTGACGTGCGGCTCTTGCGGCACTGGTTTTCTGTCACAAATTGATCTCGACCATTCAACTTCACCGGACGAATTGAGTGGCCCAGATCATACTTTCGTGAGGTAATGGGTATAGGCGCCTACACCGTCATGTTGTCTACACACATGCACGGTCGGCCTTGTCAAAATTATATCCCATGCTTGGTTTCGACCAAGTCAAGAGTGATGCTTGCGCACCTTTTCAAAACCCTAATTCCATCAACGGTCGCAGATGAGTGTCTCAAAGATCATCTCGTCCTTCCAACTTCACCGGCTTGGTTATACAACCCTGGTCAGGAGTTAACTGGTCAGTGAGGCGTCATGGTAATCACCACCCATCACTCTACCACACCAGGATGCGCACTGCATAAAATACACATGATACTTCACAAGTATCAACTTCCCGAATAACGCAGATTATTCAATTTAGCATTACATGCTACCTTTTGTGGATCCACGATCCACATATTCCGAACATCAATCATGTCACAAGGCGGGGGATACATACCGAGGTATTGGTCCGGAGGTTTAGCGGCAGTGCAACGCGCCATCACAAGAACGTGTTAGGAAGTTATGGACAAGTTAGCGATGACAAGAGAAGTGGGCAAGACCGATCGTGTAGCACCGACACACAACTCCACTACTTCATCACTCCACTTCCTCCACTTCCGCGAGAGACGTGAATAAGGCTCAATGACTTGTATAAATAGGTTCTCCTCCCTATTTCCACCAACAGAGCAAGTCCAGGCAAAAAACGAAACCAAGTATTAATACAAAACACCGGAATCGATAGCTTGCATCCCGTAAGTTTCTGATTCACTTTCTGTTACAAGTCATAAGCAAGCCAACACCTTCACAATTTCAACACCTTCTTCGCTTCCCTCCCTAAGATCAACCCCATCTCCTTCACTTTGTGACCGAAACAAGTCTGGAACGGCCATTTCTTGGTTTAGGCCGGACTTGCACTGCATTGATTTCCGAATCTACAAGCACTCACCGCGCAAAGGCATTTGTTTAGGGTTTAGATTCATTCCTCATCCACACACCCCAAATTACCAAATCCGTCATGAATAGTTTTCACCCATAAACAATTGGCGACCACAGCGGGAGGTTGATCTCTCGGTTGCACAAAATTGAATTCTCAATTTTTCGGTTTCCATCTCGCAATGTATCCGGAAACCACAGGTGGTTCAGATATCATGGGAAGTGTAGCTAGAATACTGTAGGATGTCTTGGCAAATCAAGTCGGTATCGCTAGAAGACAGAGCGAGACATTCCGCCTTTTGAATGATATAACAGCACGGTTAAAAGAAGGGTCGGCATGCATCTACTCAAACAGTGCAAGAAACGCTGGATCCTTAGTCAGGAGTCACACCTTTATCAGTGGAGATGCAGAAAGAGCGCATAATCACAGGGGACTCGGGAGAGACGAACAACATTGTCCATCCGACAACGAAGACTCGAGGCAACTCCACAGAGGAAAAGACTTGTCCGGGGTAACAAAACGTCTACCGGATAAAGAAATGGAGTCTGCAGCTTACGAATCCCTGCTAGAAGATTTATATCTCAAGACCCTTGTCGAAGCCCGGAAGACTGTTCAATCCGCATCGACCTTTCAACTAAGTGAAGAAATGCTTGAGGAAGGAGAGATCAATCAAGGAACACGTGAGTACAGAGGGTGGGAATGTTCAATTCGATCACTCAGTAGTGAAATTACAACACCTCCCATCACTGTGAGCCAGAGCAGCCCGCGAATCCCTAAGCATCTCCTCAAGTGTAACGCCTCCAGTGATCACCAGAGCAACAACTTTCACTCCTTCATCAGGATGAGGAGCCGGAGGGACGAGAGGAGGACCACCGTCCATTACCATTGCAGACTTGATGGAGAAGCATGAAGTTCTTGCTAAGACTCAAACGGATATGGCCGAAACTCAGAAAGAGGTACTCACTTCCTCAAAACTTTAACTGATCGATTTCCACAGGAGCCACGACGTCCCCTGGAGCCAACAAGGAATGCATTCAACGCACCGGAAAAGGTACTTCAGCGGCGCGGACTTACATGGACCTGATCAAAGAAGCGACACCGAGATATGAACGGTCCATCCATGGAGACTCCTACACTGGGATCGATCCTCACAACGATCCTCCTCAAGTCAATAGTTTCACTATAAACCGAGGCTGGTGGATCGGGGAAGCGTTTCTCTAGTAGAAATTTTATGCGAACTCTCACACCTCTCGAAGAATCGGCGCACGGAGACATTTTTGCAATCAACCGAGAAAAAGGTCACAACCGTGCCCTACATGTCACCGCACGCATCAAGGATTCAGAGTTCAAGACGGCCCTTATCGACACAGGAGCGTCTTCAAATGTGATTACTC
The DNA here is from genome assembly GCA_023531295.1 of Papaver armeniacum. Taxonomy (NCBI): domain Eukaryota; kingdom Viridiplantae; phylum Streptophyta; class Magnoliopsida; order Ranunculales; family Papaveraceae; genus Papaver; species Papaver armeniacum. The sequence continues at coordinate 107,045 of JAJJWW010012640.1, forward strand.
TCAAGACTCTCAGGACATCCAAGGTTCTCCCAGGCAAGATCGTACGGAAGCCTACCACAATGACGGACTTCGAGGGAAACCAAACTAGTACATACGGGAGAAGCTCCATGGAAAGAATCATACAAGTTCGTTGCGTCCCACTCCCCACGTGGGCGTCAATTCAGAAGAAGACCGGCTTGCATCATTGAGGGCTAAAACCCACGATGCATCTTTGCTGACGAAGCATTCTTCTCCATCCTGTGAAGCCACGACCCACGTTCACACGAAGAGGGAACGAACATTTGTGGCGAGTCGTGACCAGAAAGGGAACACGGTATACCGACACTGCCATTATCAATTAGCAGGGGAGATTGTTACCCAGTCTCTCCACCCAATGGAATGCTACAACAACAACGAACCACAAGAACAAGTGTTAGATGCTCCACAACAGCTGCAAGATGGCACCAACTCCACAACCGATGAGATTGAAACCGTTGAGGAATCTCCTAGGCCTATCTCCATCAGCTCAACCTTGTGTACGGATAAACGCACGAAGCTCGTGGAACTTCTCAAAGAGTACCAGGACATATTCGCTTGGAGATATGAAGAAATGCCGGATTTAGATGAAAATTGGTCACCCATCATCTACATGTCATACCTGTATCCAAGTCGGTTAAACAGTTGCAGTTAGGAAAATGGATAGATCAGGTGCTGCATAGACTTCAGAGACTTGAACAGGTGCTGCTCCAAAAACGATCCTCCTCCACCTAACATCGACATGTTAGTATATGCAACCAGCGGACACGGCATGTTCTCCTCCATGGATGGATGTAGCGGCTACAACCAGATAAGGATATACGAGCATGATACAAGTAAGATAGCTTTTCGAACCCCTCTCGGAAATTGTTATTATACCATACTGCCATTTTGTTTAAAGAATGTCGGTGCAACGTATCCACGCTCTATCACGACAATCTTCCACTGGAGCCGATACCTCAAGGGAGCAGCCTCAAGAAGATAACGATGTCCACGCGTCATATCGAGCAAGATCCGGACGAGTCACTCTATTAGACAGCGGTCGAACAAGATCCGGGTGAGTCACTTTATCAGACAGTGGTACATGTCTATCATGCTATGTTGGAGAATCCGCGCTTTTGGTCATCCTCTGGATCTGTTGAACGCTCATCTACAACAACATATGCCATGATAGAAAGAACCCAGCTGCCGGTAATGAAGAGCCTCATAATGTTTGTAGGGGCATATATCTCACCAACAAAGCGATACAACCTTCACCTTCGTAAGAAGTTCCCTGAAGCGAAGAAGAGGAAAACCACCGAGATACAACATCTTGCACGTCCGTAAACTCCAACTCCAGTACCACATGCACGACTCCCATAATGATGAAACAATGTCCAAGATATTCCATATATGGCTCGACAACAACCACTACGAACAAACCATGTAAACCACGCTTGGGGACTGAGGCTCATCATGAAGTTCCTTCACCGTCAGTCAAGGAATTCTTCAACATGAGAGAGATGGTCGGTCAAGAAGCATGGAATTCGCAAGGGTAAATCGAATCAAGAGGGGAACACTCCAACGCTCCCTCTAGCGAAGTCGCTTCAATGGTCTATTCAAGAGCCGCCTCAACGCTCTCTCCGGACCCACGTTCGCCGAGTAATCCTTCTTCAACACTCTCTCCAGGATCCACCTCAACGTTCGCACGAAACCACTTTAACATCCTCTCGAGCCGTTTCAACACTCAAGCCGCATCAATAATCTGCGCTCTGGTCAAGTTATCTTTGATGTACTCATTGCTCAACATACGTCTCATCCATCCTTCATGAGGGCCGAGCGGAGCATGAAAAACCTTGAAGTCGATAGGAGAAGGGTTATCTTGTGGAACGGATATTTGAAAGGGCGCGGTGAACAACTTATCATCAATGTATCTTTGAAGCTGTCAACACCTCCTGACTTGGCACCAGCATTATCCCCAGAAGACATCTCAATAGGAGTTCTTTTCTTCATTCTACAATAAAAGACATGAGTCAAGATTTGTATAAAAACGCGTGAGATGTGTAGTCACACACACGACAGAACACACATTCACGTTGGAGTACACAAGGCTAGTATTGGGTCCAAACACCGGTATTGCTCAAGTTTCAAGTCCGGTGTTGATCAAGTCACAAGTCCGGTCTTGCTCAAGTCTCAAGTCCGGTGTTGATCAAGTTACAAGTCCTGTATTGATCAAGTCACAAGTCCGGTATTGCTCAAGTTTCAAGTCCGGTGTTGATCAAGTCACAAGTCTGGTATTGCTCAAGTTTCAAGTCTGGTATTGATCAAAGTCACAAGATGGTATTCGAATAAAACAGCGCATGCAGCAGGCTTGTTTTCAAGCCGAAACACGTGGTCGATGTTCGATCGTGCACGCGGCGGGTCCCACTTGATCCCAGCCCCAGCTTTCTTACCTCCAACATTGGTCGAAGCATACACAGCCGTCCCCAATCAAAGCTCTCTCCGAAGAAGGCGTTTGGCTCCAACACTTCAACGCTCTCCGGCCTGCTCAAATGAGGGATTGGTTTAAAGCCGCTCACGGAAAGAAACAATGCTTTCTACAGGACCCACATTTACATTTGAGCACACAAGGTTCATTTTTAAAAAGCAAGCTTGCTCACATCGGGTCCCACGTTCGAGCAAAGCAAACAAAGAAGGCCGGTGTTTGGTCAAAGCATCAAGTCTGGTGTTTAGTCAAGCTAGCTGGGTCGGTGTTTGGTCGAAGTAGAAAGATGACACTCGAGCAATTATATCCCACGTTCGATCAAGCAGACGCAGCAGACCCACGATTAACCAAAACAGGCACATCAAGCCCACGTTCGATCAATCAGGTGCAGTAGCCCCACGAACGAAACAGCGTAACGGTCCATCGAAGAAGGCAAGACCGACATCATGCTAGGGGAACACTCGCTAGGGGAACGGACGCCTCTTGAACGTGACATGCTCCAAGGACGGGATGACCCGTCTCTCCTGGTAACATCTAACTTTGTCTCCTAAGCTTTGTCTTTAACTGTCACCATCTCATGCCTACCCCACAATAGCGTAACCATTATGTGCTAGGCAGGGGACTTAATGTTGATGGTGGATTTTCATTTATGGTTAAAATTGTAAAAACCAGAAAATTATGCGCTGACATCTTGTAAAAGATAAGGCCATCAATAAGTGTTGGATACTCCCTCACTTAATTCACCTAGAATGGATCATGTGGCAACAATCCCATTCTCAGTGAATACACGAAATTCATCCAGGTTGGAGCATGTAGCAACAATCCCATATACCCTGTGAATTTCTAGCATTATTAATTAATGCGCAATCAGCCTTGTATTTCCTGTACTAATTATCAGTGCAGCATGATGACTGAGTGTTGCTCTTACTGAGCAACACGAACCTCCAAGCATTATAATGAAACCATGTACGAAATACCCGTACAGGCTGACTCTCGGTGTGTTATACTAGCCCGATTGAGCCCCTCTCGGTGTGTTATACTAGCCTCGATTGAGCATCCGGACTGACCAGTATCATCCGGATATGATCATAGTCATTCAACTCCACAAGCATTATTGGATGACCCGGATCAACTCCATCACCCAAGCGTGTATGGAATATCCACTGCCGAACCAACGCGGACCCCGCATGGTCGGCCTCCCTCCGAACTGGCCTAGCTTGCCAAAACGTCCAAACCATAGCAAAGATGGGCGGAAAACCTAAATTAGGGTTCGCGGCATATTACATGTGTCGCAAAACAGTCTCAACCATCCATCTTCGCAGGTATAGATGGAGGGTGTAGATGTAGATTCAAAGGGCCCAGAGCATATCAACACAATCACCGTGGGCCCGCCTACATACCTGACCAATCGGTCAGGACCAACCATGGTTGGTCATCCTGATTCGTACCTCGACTCAAGCATTGACGCACGCCTTGAAACCCAAAATTAGGGTTTTGAGCATCACGAGCGTCCATCTTCTCCGAACGAATGGAGGGTCCAAGATTAGATTAAGCGGTCCGGTCATACCCGCATGACCACCGTGGACCCATCTATTCCCTCACCCGATCGGCCAAGGCATATCATGCCTGGCTAATTCAAAACGCACGCCCAAACTAGCGTGGTCACACCTCCCAAAACCACAAACTGATCTCGACCGCTCAACTTCGCCGGACGATTTGGATGGCTCAGATCACGTTTTTATGGGATATTCAAGTATAGGCGTAAACACCAGCCTACCACCTTCACACCAGGCCAATCGGCCAAGACCGACCAAGATTGGTCGTCTTGGAACGTGTGCTGAAGTGGGCGTGACGTGCGGCTCTTGCGCACTTTGGTTTTCTGTCACAAATTGATCTCGACCATTCAACTTCACCGGATTTAATTGAGTGGCCCAGATCATACTTTCGTGAGGTAATGGGTATAGGCGCCTACACCGTCATGTTGTCTACACACATGCACGGTCGGCCTTGTCAAAATTATATCCCATGCTTGGTTTCGACCAAGCTGAAGAGTGATGCTTGCGCACCTCTTCAAAAACCCTAATTCCATCAACGGTCGCAGATGAGTGTCTCAAAGATCATCTCGTCCGTCCAACTTCACCGGCTTGGTTATACAACCCTGGTCAGAGTTAACCGGGTCGGTGAGGCGTCATGGTAATCACCACCCATCACTCTACCACACCAGGATGTAGTACTCCGCATAAAATACACATGACACTTCACAAGTATCAACTTCCTGAATAACGCAGTTATTCAATTTAGCATTACATGCTACCTTTTGTGGATCCACGATCCACATATTCCAGACATCAATCATGTCACAAACTGGGGGGATACATACTGGGTATTGGTCTGGCGGTTTACAGCGTGCAGCGTGTAATGCGCCATCACAAGAACGTGTTAGGAAGTTATGGACAGTTAGCGATGACAGGATAAGTGGGCAAGACTGACCGTGTAACACCGACACACAACTCCACTACTCCATCACTCCACTTCCTCCACTTCCCGCGAGAGACGTGAATAAGGCTCAATGACTTGTATAAATAGGTTCTCCTCCCTATTTCCACCTGAGAGCAAGTCCAGGCAAAAACGAAACCAAGTGTTAATACAAAACACCGGAATCGATAGCTTGCATCCTCGTAGCTGGTTCAGCTTTTCATTACAAGTCATAAGCAAGCCAACACCTTCACAATCTCAACACCTTCTTCGCTTCCTCCCTAAGATCAACCCCATCTCCTTCACTTTGTGACCGAAACAAGTCCTGGGAACGGCCATTTCTTGGTTTAGGCCGGACTTGCACAAGATTGATTTCCGAATCTACAAGCACTCACCGCGCAGTGCATTTGTTTAGGGTTTAGATTCATTCCTCATCCACACACCCCAAATTACCAAATCCGGCAGGAATAGTTTTCACCCATAAACACATATATATATAGAAAAACTCCTCTCAAGTGATATATAACAATAATCATTTAGTTTACAAATAAAATATACAATATAATATACATGGTAGAAGTTAACCAACTAACGAAATCAACCCTTGAAGCTTTCGATGCGCAACTCTGATCTGTCTCTGAAACTGAAAGTGGGAATGGGTGAGCACATCATCCCTAAAAGGGGTGCCCAGTAGGTAACATTTAACTTTCAAGTAATCATGGCAAGATTTGGAAAACAATAATGTTTTTCCAAACATTAAAAAAAAAAAGTGACCAAGTCACTAAAATAAACCACATGTATATGGACAAACTCCTTCTTCAAACAATGTATAATATGGTTATAAATTCCTAACCAGCAATTCACACCTAATAGCTATTGATATCACCAACCTAACCAGCTGATGACCCATGGTAAGCATAAAAGCTGAATTCATGTAGATATAAATGTGAAGGAGCGTATCCTATTTACCATAGGTGGAAATTCATATTTCCCATAACAATTCATATGACGAACAAACATTACAAGTCCTTTCCAAACCATGGAAAGATTAACAAAAATCAACAGAATTATCGTAATGCAATTTAAACAAAGCATGGAATACACAACTAGGCAATGCATGAGTTTACAAAATAGTTAAATGTATTCCCACCTCTTTTGATGCCAAACCACGCCTACCTCTAGATCCACGATCCATTGGTTCATCCTTTGAATCGATCGTTGTTAATAGACTAACTGTTAATCATACAAGCACTCTAAGAATCTAGCCAAAATGGCTCATACAAGAATCATATAAATCTATCTAATGGTTCTACACATCTTCATTATCCATCTCTTGCATATCTAAAGGTTTAATAATTCAATTAAGTTGTTTCTCTAGTCCACTAGATAAGTCTTGTGAATATCTACAACTTTGTAGAAGAAACCAAAGGCTAATTCGGACCATAAGGGGTCCAAATCATCAAACTAGTAAAACTAGCCCTAAGTCCAAGTCCACCAAACCCGACTCAATAAAATAAGGCCCAGTCCATTCGGGTCAATTAACAGTCACTAACAGTCCATATGGTCAACAGACGGTCAACGTCTAAAGGTGGTCAACAGTCAAGGTCTAACTATTCTGGTCAAACGAGTCAAGACTAGTGACTCAGTGGGTCAAACCCGATCCAAACCGACTCGACTCAGTCAGATCGACTAAGTCAGCTAGACTGACTGGGATGACTAACATGCAACAATTCTATTTCGGACAAACTTCAACTCTAATCTTATATTCTCAACTTCTTGTTTTACAATTCAACTTCAATTCAAATACAAAACAATAATGAATTTCATTTACAAACAACAACATCACTCCTTCTTCTCCCGAGCTCACTTAACATCAACAACACCACCAGCAATCAACTTTTATTGATTCCCCTAAGTTTCAGATCTCAAATCTTCATTTGATCTCTCGATTCACGAGGAGGAAGAAGAACAAGAGAAGAAAAGAGAAAAGAATAAAAAGAAGGAAGAAGATAGAAGAAGAAAATGAGGAGGATTAAGAATATATCTTCTCGATGGGTGAAGATAAGGTCAAAAAATTCTATAAAGGCACACATCACTTGGATATGGGCATCCCAGGTCGGCTAAGCTGCAAAAAGACCATTTTGTCCTTCAAACAAATATGATGATATCTTTTTCGTGCTATATCCGAATGACACGTTCGAGTAGTCCATTCCGCGTAACTTTTCGAGACCTATTCAGCGGTACTAGCTTCATATCTAGATCGTCGTTAGGTTAATCTCTATTAATTATTTCTGTAATCACGAAATTTGAAAAATTAAAATTATGAATCAAATTTAACAATCTAACGGTTGAGACACATGATTTAATAAGCTGGAATTGTAGTGTGAAAAATATCGCACATATCCATCTAAACTGAAATTCCTAATGTTATGCAGTAGAATAAAAACCCACAACAAAGAAAGGGTTTGTAGAAGCAGTTATACATTGAGTACCTTGTACTTCTGATTTTCAGTCTCATTGACTCTTGAGCGTCTAGTATAATTTCATTATTATCACCAACTGTAATTGATGTATCGGCCATTGTTGTTCAATTGTTAAACTAGTGTTTCAAAACAGAAAGCAGGAGAGTGAGAAAGAGGTTTTTAGGATTTCTCTCTGAAAGAAAAGAGAGGAAATGAGATTGGGTGTCAGTAAAAACTATGTTAGATGATATAAGGATTCAAAATGAGTAGGAAACTCGCTCAAACAAATAATATTTAATTGAAAATTTCGTGTGTAACTAACACAATAATTTTTTTTTTTTTAACTTCTTGGAGTCTACTGGAAGAAAAATATATTGGATAAAAATCTATCACTTGGTGCAGCCAACTTCATGAACTCATCAAATTTTTTAAAGTTGTAAGTAACCATAAGTTAGCCTGTCATCTTCATTTTTTTCCATAATTCTAGTAAGTTTTACTAAAAAGTGAGACTTATGAATCCATTTGTAAATGCAAAACTTACGAATTTGTTGGGTGATTTATTTGGTAGGATGTTATCAACTTTATCTACGAAGTCTGTCGTACATTCAATACCTCATAAAGGAAATCAACAGTCTCAACATTAGTCTCGCAGTTACGTGTATGCAAACGCCATAATGTAACAACTATGTGTTCCTTAGTCACGGATCATATCCAGATTCATGCTTAAAAAAATTAAACGAGAATATTTATATAGATCCCATTCTTTATCTACTTGTCATTTAATCGCTAAATTTATCAATGGCATTGATATTCTTCGATAACTGCTACATACACAGGCACGTCGAGAATACATACACGATATTAACTATGATAAGGTGGTACAATCCATTAACTCGTGTATCCTACTGATATCATCCATCTTTATCATCAGTCGGCGTTATAAATAATCTTCTTTTAACGAACACCTTTGCTCATTTGTATACCGAGACTTCCTAACAAGAAGAAGCTATGAAATACGATTATGCACTTCATCCGTGGATATTTATATATGTATAATTTAATGGAAGTAGATGGACGATTATCTCGATTATAGGTAGGAGGAAAATATTAACACAACGAGGAGGTATCAATAACATAATACGAGGTAACAACAATACATTCAAAATATTGATAGCAGTTGATCTAGTTTTTCGAGAAAAGCGTCAATTACAGCTTGATCTTCAAACTGTCATTCTTCTGATTTTATAATAGGTTTCTTAATAAATCTAAGATACTTATAACTTTTATCTGTTTTTCAAGAGTTCATTGGAGTGAGACATTCGACCAACTCTTTACCTATGTCTTCCACTATAAATTGTCCATACCATCAAATCTTGGTGGTACGTTAACTAAATTTGATTCATGAGAACCAAAATTCAGCATCTTTATAGGTTGAACTGTACCAAACACACACTGCTAAATCTTCTTCACGATCTTTAAGAAGGGATTCGATAAGTTTATAACCACCATCAAAACCTTCGAAGACCTTTCTCAATTTCACGTTTTCTCGACAAATAAGAGTAAGAAATTCAATGAGACAAGAAGTCTTCATCTTTTTCTTTTCATAATAGGGTCCAACAGCTTAGCGTACTCCATGACTTCCTCATTAATGTGTTGTAGAAGTGATGGTAAATAAGATTCGATTCTCGAACTTGTAAAAACTGGATTTTTAAACTTAAATTTCTAAAACTAAAAAGAAAGAAAACTCAATTGAAAGATGTTATCACGATTGTAACAACACTGAGACTTAGGATTCCATTATTTTCCAATTTTTATGTGATTCAATCAATAATAATCATGTAAATCAAACATTCAAAGTGATTCTAATATATTGCAACAAGTAGATTTTTAGAATAACAATTGTAAATCAAAAGCATAGAAAATCAAATTCCTAGGCTAAGCATGCTTTATCAAAAGAAATCACAATTGCTTAACAAAAATCAATAAATCAATTTTTAATCATAAAAAGAATTGTAAATATTAATTAAATAAGAATTACCACACAAATCTTGAAGAAATAGATTCCTCAGTCGTCTCAGCAAAGTGGTTTAGCTTCTCATATTGATCACTTGCTCAAAATATTGGTTCACACCGGATATAAGTGTTGCAGATGCCGCTGTTACAAAAGAAACCCTATAAAGTGTTGCGAATTTAAATTAAGTATTCCATATTTGAACTCGGGTGTTGCAAAATTTTGTCATAGACACTGTTGAAGAACGACGGTTTTTGCAGGTCCGTTTTTCGTGTTTTTCGTCTTCAACATCAACATAAACCGATTTTTTGCAACTCGATTTTCCACTATTTCTAACCTTACTAGGCTATGCATGCTAACCCTCGATGATCCTCTCTGACCTCCCAAGGACTCCTTTTATACAAAACAGGTCCCAAAATCTTCACTAATTACTCAAAAATATTTTATTTGTTCTTCCCGGGAGTAACTTCCCTTTTTACCTCCTCCATGTGTCCGCTAGTATCGATTAATGACATAGTAGCCTTTTACAACTCCTTCACACTCCAAACTGCAGCTCGAGTCCCTCAAACACGTGTAGTACACGCCATAACTCACTCAATCCTATGGATATCTTCTCGGTTACACACTAGGGCTGCACAAAACCGACCCAACCCGCACCCGCCAAAAAATACCCGCACCTGATCCAACCCGCCTAGACGCGGGTCAACTATGGGTGACTACATCAGAACCCACCGTATATTGGGTCGGGTGTGGGTAGCAACTTCTACCACCCGACCCAACCCGCACACCCGCCGAAAACTAACATAGGATTAATAACCCTTAGATTACCTTACCTATCCTAGAATAAATCGCATAGTTGAAGTGGTGATATATATCACCTAATCGGCTAACCCTAATCGCTACTTTGAGTCACTTCTCTTTTCACTTCGCTTCTTCTTCCCAACACGTTTTTACTTCTCGCCATTAAAAATATAAAGAAAAAAAAACAGAGAGATTCATTTGATGGTGTAGTAGTTAAAGTGAAATATTAATGGAAAGGGATGAGTTAAATTTAGGGGTATTTGTTTATTTTTTGTTAATTTGTTGGAGTTCATGTGCGAGAAAGACAAATCAAGTGTTTTGCAATCTCAAATTTGAAGAACATTGAACAATTATTGTTCGACAAAATCAGTATATACATGAAACCCAATTATATTCCTCTTGGGTTTGCATTTATTTTTGGAGTTAAAATCGAATTTAGGGTTGTATGAATTTGAGGATTTTACTGTTCAAGTAAGTAACTTATGGTGTATAATTATTATTTCTGGTTGTATTTCGATCATTATCTATGTTTAGTTTGATTAATTATGTTTTGACTGAAATTAGGGTTTGTCCGAATCAAATTGTAAATCATGGTTTATTGGTTTTGGGAAAATTGGATTAATCGATGGTAGCTATTGTGCAGCAATTTGATTATGCCTACACTTAACTTGGGGATCTTTTTGATGCCTATTGCATCCGATCTTACATACTGTAACTGTGTATTTTACGACGGATATACTCGCCACCCACCGATCCAACCCGCCGTAATGTGGGTCGGGTGAAAACCGACCCATTGTAATGTTGGGTTGGTTGCAGGTGACAAATCTTATTACCCGCCATCAGTGGGTTGGGTGGTGGGTGAGGCCAAAACAGACCTAACCCGCACTCGTCGAAAAATACCCGCACCCGGCCCAACCCGCCTAGATGCGGGTCGACTATGGGTGACTACATCAGAACCCACCGTATATTGGTTCGGTGCGGGTAGAAACTTCTACCACCCGACCCAACCCGCCCACCCACCGAAAACTAACATAGGATTAATAACCCATAGATTACCTTACCTATCCTAGAATAAATCACAGCCGTTCAAGTGGTGATATATATCACCTAACCGGCTAACCCTAATCGCTACTTTGAGTCACTTCTCTTTTCACTTCACTTCTTCTTCCCAACACGTTTGTACTTCTCGCCATTAAAAATGTAAAGAAAAAAAACAGAGAGATACATTTGATGGTGTAGCAGTTGAAGTGAAATATTAATGGAAAGGGATGAGTTAAAGTTAGGGGTATTTGTTTAATTTTTGTTAATTTGTTAGAGTTCATGTGCGAGAAAGACAAATCAAGTGTTTTGCAATCTCAAATTTGAAGAACATTGAACAATTATTGTTCGACAAAATCAGTATATACATGAAACCCAATTATATTCCTCTTGGGTTTGCATTTATTTTTTGAGTTAAAATCGAATTTAGGGTTCTATGAATTTGAGGATTTTACTGTCCAAGTAAGTAACTTATGGTGTATAATTATTATTTCTAGTTGTATTGCGATCATTATCTATGTTTAGTTTGATTAATTATGTTTTGACTGAAATTAGCGTTTGTCCGAATCAAATAGTAAATCAGGGTTTATTGGTTTGGGAAAAATTGGATTAATCGATGGTAGCTATTGTGCAACAATTTGATTATGCCTACACTTAACTTGGGGAGATTTTTGATGCCTATTGCATCCGATCTTACAGACTGTAACTGTGTATTTTACGACGGGTATACCCGCCACCCACCCGATCAACCCGTCGTAATATGGGTCGGGTGAAAACCGACCCATTTTAATGTTGGGTTGGTTGCCGGTGACAATCCTATTACCCGCCATCAGTGGGTTGGGTGGTGGGTGAGGCCAAAACCGACCCAATCCAACCCACGTGCATCCCTAGTAGGGATGCACAAAACCGACCCAACCCGCACCCGCCGAAAAATACCCGCACCCGACCCAACCCGCCTAGATGCGGGTCGACTATGGGTGACTACATCAGAACCCACCTTATATTGGGTCAGGTGCGGGTAGAAACTTCTACCACCCGACCCAACTCGCCCACCCGCCGAAAACTAACATAGGATTAATAAACTTTAGATTACCTTACCTATCCTAGAATAAATCGCAGCCGTTGAAGTGGTGATATATATCACCTAACCGGCTAACCCTAATCGCTACTTTCACTCACTTCTCTTTTCACTTCGCTTCTTCTTCCCAACACGTTTTTACTTATCGCCATTACAAATATAAAGAAAAAAAACAGAAAGATTCATTTGATGGTGTCGCAGTTGAAGTGATATATTAATGGAAAGGGATGAGTTAAAGTTAGGGGTATTTGTTTAATTTTTGTTCATTTGTTGGAGTTCATGTGCGAGAAAGACAAATCAAGTGTTTTGCAATATCAAATTTGAAGAACATTGAACAATTATTGTTCGACAAAATCAGTATATACATGAAACCCAATTATATTCCTCTTGGGTTTGCATTTATTTTTGGAGTTAAAATCGAATTTAGGATTCAATGAATTTGAAGATTTTACTGTTCAAGTAAGTAACTAATGGTGTATAATTATTATTATTTATGGTTGTATTTCGATCATTATCTATGTTTAGTTTGATTAATTATTACTTATGGTTGTATTTCTGGGGTGTGAATAGCAATTTATGGGCTATAAGAAGTAATTTTGGCTGTAAATAGTAAAAACTCTTGTGGCGACTTTATCAACTCCCCCGAGTGTCTTTATCAACTCCCCTGGTGCCTTTAACACTTTTTTGGGGTGTCTTTAGTAATTCATCCGGGGGCGCAAATATCACTTTTCGAGCAAATTTTTCCACAAAAGCTTATTTCTAGAAAAACACCTATAAAGACATAAAATACCATACAAAAATGAGCACTAACAAAATGGATAATTGAGATCGAATCAGACACAAAAATGTGGCTATCACTCATAAACATCTCTATCAATATCCGAGTCACTTTCATCGGAAAGTTCATCCAACTATTTTTCTAGGCATCTTTCGCAGTTATCAATAGTTTCTACATCAAGAGGATGTTCAAATATTGATTTAGATGTGATAGTTTTATCAGGTGTTGGATCCAAACTTTGAACAAAATCATCTTCCGCGTGTTTTATATTCGATATTATGTCTATAGGTCAGATCGCTACAAACACATACTTATTAGGTCTAAAGGTGTTTGCCTGCTCTGATACGAATTGAAAATACGGGGGTACCTAAATACTTTACCATCTTTATTGTTTGGACCTATAAGACAAAACCTAATACAATTGCAAGTAGAACAACTTAATGATCCTTGAAAAATATGTATATACGTTTATCATTCTTGTACAATCGGTAGTTTAGATCAAAGATCCGTGAACCTAAATGAGTACAAGAACTCTTGGACGATCCCAAAAATCAATATCCAAGACAACCTAGTATGTACCGTAACACTACGTGAACCGAATTCCAACTAGAACAAGTCTTGTAATCTTTATTTCAAGATACGAATTCTCAGGAACAAGTCTTGTAGGTTTTACAAAATTTTAGTTAAAAACTGTCTAGGTTGATTATCGAATCACTTGCTTTTACTTTAATTATATCAAATACAAATATAATGCACAAGTTAAAAGTAAAGCAAGACATAGAGAAATTTTGCTAACGAGGAAAACTGCACCTGCATAAAAACCTCGGTACCTAGTCCAGGTTGAACACCGAGTTGTATTAAGCCGCTACAGACAATAGCACTGGAATGTAGTTGAGACCGAATCCACCCTCCAAGAAATTTAGTTACAGTCGCGCTCCTTACGTCTCTTGAACCTTGCAAGGCTCTACACACTTGATTCCCTTAGACGATGTCCTTTACATCCTAAGATTTGCTTCAACCTAAGTGAAGACTTTTTGGTATTTTGAACCCACAAACGCCGGTTTTGATTTCCCTTTTAGGTGTGAACCAAGGCTTTCGAAATCTTTTGTTTGTTTCGAACAACTACCAGGTAAAAGTAGATATCAAAACAAACTTGTATATTAGGGTTTATACTCTTCAACTTAAAATCATAATGTTACAGACAAGGAGTCCGTGAACCTGATATAACTTTAAGGGTACCTGGACGATTCCAAAGATCAATATCCAAGAGAAACCTAATTATTCAACAACAAGGACAACTATAATAAATATAGAGATATCTTGTTAAAACTTCTTAAGGAATTTATGAAACACATTAATTGAAGTTTTCTTTCTAATCCAGATTTCGACCAACTAGTGTCGGTATACGATCGTGAACTGAAATCTATCAAAACCTAGGGTTTACGATCAACAACTCTTGAATGGCCTTATATCAGAAGAGAAGGACTTTAGAATAGACAATAATTATTGGATAACCTAGATTACAAGTCGTATAATTATCAAAGATGGTTATTACCAAATCGACTTTGCGATCCCCAAGGCAAAGACTTATTTGTCTCACTCTTGTTCACGAAGAACAAAAGAAGTGGAAAATAACCTTATGAAGCTTGCACAAATTTTCCATGGGATAAATTGTATAGCTTACATGAATCCTTTATTTATAGTGAACAAGGTAGTTTTAATCCTAAGCAAGTTCGTGAGATATTTTATTTTTTCAAGACTCTCCTTATTTTGAGAGTCTTTCCTAAGTTACAAATCTTTCTTAAATAATTAAATAAATAATTACTTTAGCATAAATTGTATTTTTGTAAAATAAATTACAGTTTAACTTAGGAAGGAGTTTTAAAACATCATATACACTTTAATTTGGCAATCAATTGTATATAGAAGAATAACCATCTTGCCTAGATAAGCAAACATCAAAAACTTGACTAAAAAGGTATCTAGTCATGTTTTCATGCTCAAGTCCGTGAACCTTTACAAACAGTTCATAGACTGTTTCCTACCAACGAACTGCAACACTCAATAAGCGTTATAATTTAATAAACCACTCATAACTTCTTCGCTATAACTCGGATTTGAGTGATTCTTGGCTCGTTGAATTCATACACTCATTATCTACAACATAAGGACCTTTCCAGGGCCAAATGTCATTATCAATAAAGTCATGGCTCAAATGTCCTCGATCCCATACATAAATGTATGTTTACCGTCATCAGAATTGTTCCATAGAGTGAGCACTTGTTTAGATAATTAGAAAGGTAGACTTGAACAAGCGTACAAATGAAATCAGTAACCACATACCTTTGTTGATGAAGTCCTCGTTGATGTCTTCGTTTGATCTTCAATCTTCAAGGGTTATTCATTTATGTCTGATACTCAACTACACACTTCTAATCCTAGTCCGAAACTTGACTAAATGTGGACTAAAAATCAAGGCATAGTTTTGATCAACTAAATTTGATAACAAGGTTAAGATAGAAAAACTTGCGAGTTCGATCGAGCAGTGCTCTAACAATATCAGTAAGAATAATAAAATAACAAATGTGATTAATAAGACTTTATCCACACTGGACGAATAGGTATACCTATATTTTTCCTCTTCAATCCAAATCTGTCACCAAATAAGAAGTAGCCTTGCATAGTTGCATATCATCGCTTCAGACCAAAACTAAATCTAACCCCTTGCACATTCATGTGCCAAGTTACTATAGGTTATGAGAGCTACACAGTATCTTTTTAGCAGGTAAAAACAGGCATCCCAGTGCTTACTGGAATAACCATTCAGGAACAAGTTTTTTAAATTGAGAGATGCAGAACGGAAGAAGAAACATTCATACAAAATGAAAGACAGTAAAGAACGCTACAAAGTGGAATTCATAGACTAACTCAAATATTCAATTCATTTCATAAATCTTTGAAAGAAAAAACAAATAGTTGTATACACAAAACTAAATACCAAAAACTCTGCAAATTAAAAAAAATATTGAAGGATTGAATACACTCTGTAAATTTCGGCATTGAGAAAAAGTCCTGCTGTTGTTTGAGAAAAAAAAATCATAATGTAATCCAAGGTTCGTCTCTACAATCTCTCTTTCAGCCATTAAATTCTTATTTGCTACTTTCTTTTAACGTCTCTTCAATTTAGTTGTGTAGATGAAGTTGAATATTTTGTATTCCAAGCACCATGGAGAAATATCATATGAAATACAATAATAAATAAGATCTACCAAGATTCGATTCTCCCATAACCCTAAGAAGCAAAGGACCAAGTTTGTTTCAGTAACCAACTCACTTATCGATCTCCCAAATCAATCTTTAGATTAGAGACAAATTTGAGTAAAGGATCTTCCATTTGATTAATATGATCTCTTTGGTCAAATATCAAACCATAATAGTGATTATCGAAATAATCAATCTCAGTAAACAAGCTTTATCCAAGCAACTTAACGCAAGTAGACAGTTAGTTCGATCTTTCTACAAGTCTTGTATCTGTCAAGATAAAATGTTTGTTAGATCCCAAAAAATTAATTTTGCAAGAAGAATCACAAAAATCGGGAACAAAAAAAAATCTTCAAGTGTTCAATCTTTAATCTTCAAAGTAATCGTTGCAAACAACTTGATTTCATTATTGATCGACACACACAAAGTAGAATTTGTTCACGTTGATTGATTAACGGTTCTATCTAGAGGTCTTGAATCACTAGATCTGCAATAGTCAAATCCTAAAATAAACTTGAGTGGCCTTATATCATAAGAAAGACCACAGAATAAACAAGTTTGATCAACCAAGGTGTTGATGGTGGATTTTAGTTCAGGGCTAAAATTGTAAAACCAGTATTTAATGCATTGTCACCCTGCAAAGGAAAAGGCCGTTTAAGAAGTGATGAGTGCAGAAAACCTCTTCGCTTTATTTGAAGCAATTCAATATATATACATGAAATCCACTCAGAATGGTGCGTGCAACAGAAATCCCAAATATTTTGTGAATTCTGTTAGTGTAGTTGCAGGAATTCCCACAATACATCCCTCACAAGAATTCATAATAATCAACACATCTTTAAGATCAACAGTCACACTTTTTATTAATTGAGTTAGAAATTTTACAAGAAGGAAATAAAATCAAGAATACAACCGCTATACTAGACTTTCTCTCTCCTAAAAACTTTCTCCCCACTCTCAAAATATCTCTCCCACCTTAAGCCTGTTCGGCTCTTTATATAGGATATTACATAGTGGATGACAGCTAAGCTGTCCTTTATTTTCGGATCTGGCTTGCGACATTCTCGCAAGTATACAAATGTTAAATTTTGCAACACTCCTAAATCTCGCTAGGTCTTCACATGTTTCTCGTGTCTAGGCTGTCGTCATCTGTTGCGTCATTTCTATAACCAATCTGCGATATCTTCGCAGTGTGTTGTTCAAAGATTTCGCAAAGGTATTGATGTTGCGATATTCTGATCCTACATCTTGCCTCTTCTCATGTCTTCTCTGCAAAGGAGAGAATGATATGAGAACTATTGTTTCAAAATGCCGCAACTGCTCATTTCTTTCCTTAAGTTTTCTACCGACAAGCTTCCATGAATTAAGCATAACCGCTTACACGTGTTAAATATTCCCTTATCCACTGGCACATTTAATGCTAACCGGTCATCACTTTCTTGTCTATTTAAGAAGAGATCTATCATAGAAATAATTTCTTTCTTTTACTTCGGCTTCTTCATCTCCACATTCTCTGTGAATCTTTATCGTCTGCAACTTTTTACGAATTCATCTTTCTGCTATTGTTCTTCTGGATTCATCAAGGTTTGTTGATTTTGCTGAAACTGATCTCACTAAAATTGATCTCATCTACTGAAATTGTATTATTTGATTTTGTTTATCTTTATGTAATTCATATACTGTTTTCTGTTTCAGCAAAAGTATCTCTAGCACCAAATTTACGATCCAAAACCCTAATATTCCCAAGGGTTCGTAGCAAAAAGTCGCTGTAAACAAAAGAAAGCCTGCGAATAGCAAGGTATTAAGAAACACTATTCTTTTAATAACAATATTCCTGCCTCTGTTTCTTATTTGCATTGTGATTCACAGGGTGATGAAAATGTCGATAAACCCCGCAAAAAATCTCGCCACCTTAAAAATGTTGAAACTTCCGTCCCATTTCCTATGTTTAAGCCTTCAACCTCTCCTGCAATATCCATGCAAGCTGAATCCTTACTTCCTGTTCATGAAGGTATCGCCACAGAGTTCTCCCCTGTAACTGATCTTTCTGCAGTTGAAATTCCTTTTAATAACCCTGTTGCGAATGAACCCTTCTCTTCTTCTGCTGTCAATACCTCTCATCTTGACACTACCTCAACCCCAGTCATTAATCTTCCTCAAATTTCATCTTCGAATGACACATCTATAACAAAGGATGATTCAATTCCCCAACCTCCTGTCATCACCACCTCTTCATCCGAATCTCTCCCTTTTACTAAAGAAACTTTGGAAGGAATGGATATTGCTTTCAAGGTTTTATCATATGTTCTGGATGATGTCAAGAAATCTTCCATTGATCCTATCAAATCTGGTGTCTGCGAAATTCTGAGTAAATATTTTGGTTCTGACAGAATGATTTCGCAAACATCCTTAAAGAAGGAAGTTGAAACTTTAAAGAATAATCTCCAAGCCATGACCTTGAAATGTGACACTCTTCATCTTGAAAATCAAAAGCTTCAGAATGTCTCACTAGATCGTGACAATCTTCGCAAGAAGAATGAAGAATTAAAAGGTACAACTTTAAGTTTTAAACTCTTTTTTTTGTTTACTCTTTTTTCTGAAAATCCCTTGTTCGCCCTTTAAGTTTTAAACCTGAAACGAATAATGGAGAGATATCAGTTTGAATCCATCGCCGAAGAAGCCCGTGTGGATAGAGATGCTTGGATGAATCAATATAACCAATTAGATAACCTTCATACATACTCTGTTGATCAAATAGATAATCTTACCGAGGAGAATACTCAATTAATCCAGAAGCAGAACTTATTACGTAGTGAATTATCTCGCCTGTCTTATTCTTTGACTAAAGCTAATTTGGAGTTGGAGACTTTATCAGATGAGAATAAAACCCTATCTCAAGAAAAGCGAATTCTTTTAAATAAGGTGGCGATCTCTTCGCAAGAACTTAATATTTGCCAAAAAGTGTGTAATGATCAAGAACGATCTCCCTGCTCATTGAGAAATAAACTCAATGAAATAACAGAATCATCTACTGCTGAGAGAGATAAACTTATTCAAGGTAGAATAACTTTAAGTGTAAAGGCAAGTTAACTCAAAGATCAATACTCCAAGCTAGAAGAATCCTACACTTCTCTTGCGAAGGAAAACACCTTACTCATTTCTAACGAAAATAATCTTCGATCTCGCCTGAAAGGTTTAGTTGGAGATAAGTTTGACGATGCAATGGACCACTTGGAGAATAGTTGCTTGGCTTTAACCCAATATCTTATCTCGCAAAAGGAAGGTAGTCATAAAATTTGACTGCCTCAACCAATTTTTCTTTGGTAAGTCTTTTTATGATATCTTCCTTGTGAATTCTTCGCCTGAATAATTTTCTGTATTCTTTGTTTTCGCAGAATCCGAGAAAAATCTTCGTTCCTCCATTTCTGTTTTGGAATCTGGTTATGCCATGATTCGCAAAGAGAATGCATTACTTGCCTCTACCCTTGCTCGTTCTCGCGATAGGGCAGAAAGAAGATTTGATTATCTTGCTTATTCCAAAGATATACAAAGTAGGAATCATCATAAAGCACTCCTTCGCCAAGTTCATCTTAGGTCTGAAGTTCTTGTAAATGATATCCTATTGTCCAAATCTCTTCCTCCTATATCTGTCGAACCTTTGGAAGTAGATGACGATGAAGTTCCTTGTTCTCCTGATAGTGATTATTAATATGAAAGTGGCGAAGATTTCGCAAATGAAGAAGAAGTTCCTCCTAATGATGCAACTGTTGATGATAACCCAAATGAAGAAGAAACTAAAGTAAACCAAAATGAAGGGAGGACTGGCGAAAGTGAAAAAGCTGGCGAAAGTGAGAAAGCTGGCGAAAGTGATAAAATTGGTGAAGAACGTCCATTATGTCCTTCTGGCGAAAAAAATGATGAAAATATTTCATCTTCTCCTGGCAAAATTAATCTTGAGGCTTGAATTTCTTATGTAATTTTACTTCTTTGGGTTGCTTCATCTTCTTATGCAATTTTACTTCTTTGGGTTACTTCATCTGTATAACTTCTTGCAAATGGTGTACTTCAGTCAACTTTGAAATATATTTACGCTTTTATTATTGTGCTTACTAGAGAGAAAGATAATGTTTGTTGTTTAATAATTCCCATAATGCCTCTCATTATCTTTCTTGCGATGAATGATCTGCATAAGTAATAGTTAATTCTTATAAATTTTTTGTTGCATCATGTGGTCTTATTTTGCCTTCCTAGTTAAAGGTATTATTTCGCCACCTCTTGTCATTGCGACAAAATCGCAGGACGTCTTTGCACTTGCATGCAAAAACCCCTTGATCTTGCCTTAACTTTTTTCTTTTATAATTTTTGTTGCGACAACATGACAGGCCTAAATATTCTTGCGAAAATAAAGCCCCATGACATTGTCGTCTTGCGACGAAATCGCAGGACGTCCTTACACTTTCATGTACTGACCCATTGATCTCGTCTTATCTTTCTCTTTTGTATTATTGCCTCTTCAGGATTGTCGCACAAATATGACGAGCCTAAATTGTCTTGCGAAAATAAAGCCTCATGACATTTGCGTCTTAAGACACTTATCAGCTCCCTAATGGAGGGTGCCGCCCTTATCTTCCCCCTGGTTGCCCCTTCAAGGAGACGTACCTCTACCATACAAGGTTGGCTCCTCCCATCCGGTCTTAACAACAACCAATTATTTTCGCATCCTCTTATCCCTTTTGTCTATAAGGCTTATGGTTATGAGACTGCACCCTAAGTGGGGTTTTCTTCGGGCCGAGTGCAGCATAAGTCAAGACTTGCCAAGAATGGCCGAGACGCTTCAAACGCCCCAGGCACTCTTGGCTCAACCGTGTACCTCGGCGCCTTTATCAGATGATGTACTCCTTAGAAGAGACCCTCAGTCGTACAACCTAAGTCATAAGCTTAGGTTGAAAATCCGAGGTACCTCTCCTGGATGGGATTTATTGACCCCAAATCTCCATGACTCAGGTTCCAGGGGCGGTGTAACCTTTTCGCTGAGCCATGCAACAGGTACCCCCTTCTATGACGCACTTTAGGTCTTACATTTGCCTCTTGCGAAATTTTGATATCGCGAACTAGGGTCTACGCCATAGTAGGTTCGCCCCTTTCTAGTATGTCATTGATCTTTGATTATCTCTTGTCATTATCTGTGCGAACTTTTCGCGCATTCTTTCTTTGTTTTGGATATGTATAATCTCGCAATTACTCTTTCATAAGATTTTCATATAGATTCATTTTGTTTCAATCATACATCATTTCGCAGTCTACTCTTTCCCAAAACCTCTTATGGGTAATATCTCTTTAAGTATAATCTGTTCCATGGTCTATCAAGTCTACGACCCACATCTTTACCCTCAGGATCCATCAATCTATATGCCCATGTTCCAACTATTTCCTTAATGATGTAAGGTCCATCCCATTTTCTTGATAGTTTTCCACCACTTTCTCGCTGATATATTGGTGTTTCTCGCAACACT
This sequence comes from Papaver armeniacum, assembly GCA_023531295.1. NCBI lineage: Eukaryota > Viridiplantae > Streptophyta > Magnoliopsida > Ranunculales > Papaveraceae > Papaver > Papaver armeniacum. The sequence continues at coordinate 128,941 of JAJJWW010012640.1, forward strand.
AGGTCACCTGGTTAAAACTCGCGTGTTTTAACACGTTTATTATATTCTCGGGCAATCTTCGCTGGTAGTTTTCCATATGCTGTAGAGCCCTTTCTCTTTTTTCTTCTAATTCATCTAACTTGGTTAAAATCATACCCGTACTAAGATTTTTCTCCCAAGCCTCTCTCTTTGTCGTAGGAATAATAACTTCTGTTGGTAGCACAGCCTCAACTCCATATGTTAAACAGAAAGGTGACATTCCAGTAGCTTCTCGCCTAGTTGTGTTGTAAGCCCATACTGCATTATGCACCTGTTCGCACCATGCTCTATTATGCCCTTCTAATTTCTTCTTCAATATATCTGCGATTGTCTTATTTGTTGCTTCTGCCTGTCCATTGGCCTGTGGATATAGAGGGGTTGATTTCCCACATTTTATCTTAAATGCATTGAGTAATATTTCTATGTTCTGCCCTTCAAACTGTTTCCCATTATCGGATACCAATTGTGCGGTAATTCCAAATCTGCATATGATATTCTCAAATATGAAAGTGAAAATGTCTTTGTCGCGAATATGTTGTACTACCTTTACTTCTTCCCATTTTGTGAAATAATCTGTAGTGACAATCAGATATCTTCTTTGTCCAGATCCTGGTAAAAAAAGTCCTACAATGTCTAAACCCCATTTTCCAAAAGGCCATACACTTGTTGAGGATGTTAATGGTGCTCCAGGTGCATGTATTTTCTTTCCGTGCCTTTGACAATCTTCGCACCGTCTTGATACTTGTTTCGCATCTTCATGTATATATGTCCAGTAATAACCTTGCATTTTCGCTTTGTATGCCAAAGATCTTCCGCCATTGTGATTGCCAGCATCCCCACAATATAATGTCTTTAACACTTCTTCTCCCTCTTTTCGTGTCAAACATCTGAGTGATGGTCCGTTAAAGGATCTCCGATACAATACTCCATCCCTTAGTTCATAATTTGTCGCACGGCTCCTTAATTTGTGTGCCTCTAATCTATTTCTTGGTGTTTCTCCTTTCATCAGATATGTATGAAGTTCTGCTCTCCAATCTTCGATATCGGGTACTTGTTCTCCATCTTCGATTATCATTACGTCTACCTCTTCTTCTTCTTCTTCTTTATTGATTGATGGCAATAGAAGTGTTTGTATCTTTATGCATCTTACAGTTGGGTCTGTCATCATACTTGAAATAAAAGCAAAAGCATCTGCGAGTCTGTTGTCTTTTCTTGATATATGTCTCCATTTTATTTTTGGGATTTTCGCTGACAATTCTTCAACAAGTTTCTTGTATTTCTTCAAGGATGGTTCATTTTTAGTATATTCTCCTTTTATTTGACGAATGACTAGCTACGAATCACTGGTGATTCTCACATTTTCCAACTTCATTTCTATTGCGAACTTCAGGGCATGTATCACAGCTTCATATTCTGTTTCATTATTGGTGGATGTAAACTCCAATCTGAAGGAGAAAGCCATTTTGGTGCCCTCTGGCGAAATCAAAACAACTCCCACTCCGTTACCTTCCCTATTAGATGATCCATCCACCAATACTTCCCATCTATTTGGCTCCGTTAATAGATCTCTTGGATTTCCATGTTCTTCTTCTACATCCATCATTTCTTCCACAACTTCATCATCTTCTAGAGGAAATTCTGCTAAGAAATCTGCGACGACTTGTGATTTAGGTGAAGATAGTATTTCATATTTGATTTTGAAATGTCCTACTTGTGCATTCCATCTCTCAACTCTGCCTGACCTTTTTGAATTTTTCATTACTGACTCAATTGGTACTTTTGTCATCACCCTTATTTTATGTGCCTGAAAATATATGCGAAGTTTAAATGTTGCATAAACTAATGCCAAAATTAGTTTTTCAATTTTTGAATAATTTTTCTCTGCGGCATTGAAGGTTTTTCTGATGTACGTAATAGATTGGTCTCTCCACTCCTGCGTCTACTCTTAATAACACGGCACTTAATGCGTGCGAAGTTGTAGCAAGATAGATTAATAATTCTTCTACTGGTTCTGCTTTTTGCAAAATATATATATATCCATTAGATGTTCTTTTATTCCTTGTAAAGCTTTCTCGCATTCATCCGTCCATCTGAATTTCGTCCCCTTTTTGAGTATGTTGAAAAAATGCTTACATTTGTATGATGATCGCGAAATGAATCTTCCTAATGAAGCTAAGAGTCCATTTAACTTTTGTACATCTTTTACCGTTGCTGGTGTTGGCATGTCACGAATTGCTTGCACTTTCTATGGATCAACTTGTATTCCTTCTTTTGATACAATGTAGCCTAAAAACTTTCCTGACGCAACCCCAAAGATACACTTCTCTGGATTTATTTTGATGTTAAAATGCCTCATTTGTTCAAAAATTCCCCTCAGATCTTGGACATGATCTTTTGCTTTTTTACTTTTTATTAAAATGTCGTCTACATATACCTCTAACGTTTTGTGTATCCACTTCGCGAACACCTTCTCTACCATCCTTTGGTATATTGCTCCAGCATTTCGGAAACCAATTGGCATTTTTGTATAACAGTATAATCCTCTTGGAGCGAAAAAAGCAGTATGCTCTTGGTCTTCTTCAACGAGAGGGATTTGATTGTAGCCTTTGTATCCGTCTAGAGAAGATATTCTATCATTTCCTGCTGCTGATTCAACAATTTGTGGAATATCTGGTAACGGAAAGCTGTCTTTCGGACAAGCTTTATTTAGATCAGTAAAGTCTATACAAATTCTTATCCCCTTTTTCTTTTTTGGGACCACAACCATGTTTGCTATCCACTCCGGATATTTAGCTTGTCTTATGATTCCTGCATCAAGCATCTTCTGCAACTCTTCTTCTATTTGAGGATGATATGTTGTTGTGATTTTTCTGATTCTTTGTTTGAATGGCCTTGCATTTTTGTCAATCTCCAACCTATGACACGCCATAGACGGATCTATTCCAGGCATCTCATCCATGTTCCAAGCGAAAATATCTTTATATTCTCGCAACAGGCCAATAGTTCTTTCTTCTTTATCTGCCTCCATCTTGGTCCCAATTTTTAGTATTTTGGGTTCTTCTTCGGTTCCAACATTCACTTCCTTTGTTGGTTCCGCTGCGGTGTAACTGGTCTTTGGTTCTCCCATAGGTGTTGGTTCTTTTATTTCCTTCGCAAGTTCATTTCCTTCTTCCGAAATTTCGCTGGGTATTCCTTTTCCCTCCTCTGCTCTTATCATATAAGTTCTAAGTTATTCTTCCTTCTTTGCCTCCTTCGCCATTTTTCTGCGATCTTTTCGCTTCTTTGCATGTCCTTCATATTGTTTCACTTCAATTTGATTACATAATTTCGCTTTATCAGTATCCCCTCTAATTTCACCAATCCCACTCGGCATAGGAAATTTAATGCATTGATGTAATGTTGGCGCTACAGCTTTAATTGCGTGTATCCATGACCTTCCCAACAACATGTTGTACGGCGATTCCATATCCACCACACATAATGTCACTTGTGTTTCAATTTCTCCCAGCAAAATTCGCATCTGTATTTCCCCTTTTGGCTTTGTTGTAGATTTACCAAAGCCATGAATATGATCTGTTGAGGTAGACATCTCTTCATTTTTGTACCCCATTATTTTGTATGTATGGTAGAACATTATATCCACCGAACTCCCTGTATCCACTAAAGTTCTGTTTACCGCCCATTCTTCCATAGTTTTTGCTAATTTCCCCTTTTCTTTCTATGTGGTTACTGTGATTACCAAAGGTGATGTGTGGCTCAAATTTTCTCCTGGTATTTCTGCTGCTGTGAATGTAATTTTCTGTTTTTCCTAATCTTTCAAGGGTGATACCTTCTCCATCGTCATGATTTTCTTTCCTTCAAAATCTCGTTTATGTATTCTCCCTCTGATGTTTTCATGGAATTCATTAATCATTGTTTTTGTAATCAAACTACACTCCACCCTTCTGTTGTATTCCTTGATTTTAATTTTCTCTTCCTTAACTGATTTATCGATTTGTTTCATCATTTTCTTGATTTGAACAGTCTTAATAACAATCTTTAATCTTATATGCTATCCCTGTTTCTAGCGCCATTATGTAGTTGCAGGAATTCCCACAATACATCCCTCACAAGAATTCATAATAATCAACACATCTTTAAGATCAACAGTCACAATTTTTATTAATTGAGTTAGAAATTTTACAAGAAGGAAATGAAATCAGAATACAACCGCTATACTAGACTTTCTCTCTCCTCAAAACTTTCTCCCCACTCTCAAAAGATCTCTCCCACCTTAAGCCAGTTCGGCTCTTTATATAGGATATTACATAGTGGATGACAGCTAAGCTGTCATTTATTTTCGGATCTGGCTTGCGACATTCTTGCAAGTATACAAATGTTAAATTTCGTAACACTCCTAAATCTCAACAGGTCATCACATCTTTCTCGTGTCTAGGATGTCGTCATCTGTTGCGTCATTTCTATAACCAATCTGCGATATCTTCGTAGTGTGTTGTTCAAAGATTTCGCAAAGGTATTGATGTTACGATATTCTGATCCTACAGTTAGCATTATTAATTAATGCATGATTTGCCTAGTATTTTCCGTGCTATGTTCTCAGCCGAACTCTCATCATTGACATGACATGACGATTAAGTGTTCACTCTCAGCAGAGTAGCATGAATCTCCCAAAGTGTAAATATTGAGACATGCAAAAAATACCCACACAGGCTGCATTGCTCTCTAACAAAGAGAATCTCGTATCGACGCGCTTTTGGTAAGCTCGATCGAGCATGTTTAATTTCCTTAAGGAAAATCTAGACTGTCCATGTCAGTCTCAGAAACGATCGTGGCCGCACAAGTTGGCCGCATGATTTAACCAGCCTAGCCAAACCACGGGCGAGAACAGCGATCACCGTGATGACCTTTGGCGGGCCCACTAATACCCCAACCGGTCGAACACCACACATACTTCCCCAGCGCCGTCAAACTCCAACCTAAAGAGAGGTGGCCGCGCTGTTTTGGGAGAAGCTCGAACGAGCCTAGACTGTTTAATACAGTCTTAAAACCATCACAGCCGTCCAACTTCGCCAATCTGGCTGGACGGATTAGATCATCCCTTGAATGATTAGGAAAGCGCTAAGACACACGTTGGCGGGCCTACTTTCCCTTCACCTGGTCGGTTTTCTCACGGCGATGCCATGAAGCAATGAAACGCTTGCTTAAAAACATGGCGAGCGTGATGCTTCTAAGGGTCGCGGAATTTCACTAGTGTCTTAAATTGATCGCAACCATCCAACTTAGCCAGCCTATTTGGATGGCTTAGATCGCATTTAGGACCGTCAGGAAGGTGCACACACGTTCACCGACAACCCAACATGATCGACCTCTCCAATGGAGGATCACGGCGTGCCAAACCGCTTGGCCAAAGTCACGTATGCGTGACCGATTCAAAGCCCTAATTAGGGTTTGCGGCAATGCACATCTGTCGTAGTTCGATCGTGACCATCCATCTTCGCCAGCCTAAACGGAGGGTGTATATATAAACTCAAGAGGTCCCAAGGATGTCAACGTGATCACTGTGGGCCCACCTTTGCATGTGACCGAACGGCCTATGCAGACTAGGAACCGGCGCCTCGAAACGCACGCCTCAAAGGTGGCATGCCACACGACTTTCAAACCCTTTGCGACAATATATTTCTATCGCAAATAGATCACGACCACTCATCTTTGCTGGTCAAATTGAGTGGCCTAGATCGAATCTTTGTGGGACCGAGAGGTGTAGACATGCACGCCAGCGGGCCGTCTCCACGCTTGCCCAGTCGGTCCCACCAAAATTAGCGCCCATGCTTGGATTCCATCAGGCCAAAGAGAGATGTTTGCGCACCTCTAAAAAACCCTAAATTCCTTCAACGGCAGTAAACATATGCCGTAAATCATCTCGTCTGTCCAACTTTGCCAGCTTGGTCGGACGGCTTGGATTAAAAATTAGGCGATCAATGAAGCGCCTCAATGATCACCGTCCGCCACTCTGCCACAGGGAGTGATCGACCAGATGATGTCCCGACCACACGATCTCTAAACGATCACTCGAAGAGGGTTGGACGTACAACCATTTTAAGACGCTAATCCGCGACTTATGCAATCAGGCTCTAAAACAATGATGCTTCATACACATCGATTAATTTAAGCTGCTTTACATGCGTCGAATACATACATATTTTATTTTGGCCTCATAAACAACCTAGTTGTTTCACCTAATAGCACCATGCTATTCTCCGTGGGTCCCACGACCCACTTATTCGAGACATCAAACATGTCACAAACTGGGGGATGCTTACTGGGGTATTGGTCTGGCGGTTTACAGCGTGCGGCGTGCAACGCGCCCATTACGAGAACGTGTCAGGAAAGAGGGACGGTTAATGATGATGAGGGAAGTGGCCAAAGGCGTGATCGTGTGACAATCACCTACACGACCCCACTACTCCATCACTCAACTTCCTCCACTTCCTACGAGATGAGGATTGCGCTCAAATGACTTGTATAAATAGGTTCTTCGACCTTTTTTCAAACAACACGAGAAACCAAGTTGTTGTTCACACCGTATCCAGAAACACCCAGAACTGATAGCTTACATTATGCTAGCCAGTTCAACATTCTGATACAAGTAATAAACATCCAACACCTTCACAATCTCAACAACTTCTTCGCTTCCCTCCCTAAGATCAACCCCATCTCATTCACTTTGTGAACGAAGCAAGTCTGGAACGACCATTTATTGGTTTAGGCCAGAATTGTATAGATTGATCTCTTGATCCTCAAAAGTACTCATGTGCAGTACATTTGTCTAGGATTTGAATTCGTTTCTCATCAACACACCCAAGTTTACCAAAAATAGCAGAACCAGTTTTTACCCTCAAACAATTGGCGACCACAGTGGGAGATTGATCTCTCGGTTGCAAAATCAGTTTCTCAAGATTCATTCCAGTTTTCTCAATTTCAAAAGGGTAGATCTTAGATTCAATTCAATCATTAAATTCAATTTAGGTTCAACAACTAATTTCAATTCCGGTGTTCCATTCGCCAAGAAGCTTCACGAAAATGATTTTTCAAGCAATGCTTCGGATAGTTGAGCACCAGTTAATCTCCCAGATGAAAGGACCAGAAAGTCGCATGGAGACACAAGACGTGACTACTACTTAGAAGAAAACAGTGGCTTCTCTCGAGCGATGGAGCAACTGTCCTTTCTACATTACCACAAGTTTTGTATGGAGCAAGCCAGAAATACCTCAAAGGGTCCACACCCAGAAAGACGAAGTGAAGATGTAGCTGTTGTTCCAGTATGGAGATAGTCGACAACAAATCTCAATACCATTGGAGTCCTAGGGAGACGCCTGCAGAGATCACAAAAGAAAAAGTCTATCTCTATTCCACCACTGCTACCAATTTAAAGTCAGGAATATCCGCTACCACTACATCAACAAAACGTGTAGATCCAAAACATGGCGTAATTCCGAGAATTTGTGCATCTACAACAAAAAGGGAGGCTCGACACATCTTAAAATCATCATAAAGGGTTCGCATATTATGTCAACCCGGAAAACAGCGAGACACTTCCTTAGGTGTGACACCTCCGATCACTAGAGCTAGAGCCGCTGCCGCCACCAATATTTCTTCGAGCGTAATGCCCCCGGTCTTTACTAGCGGTGCTGCCACTTCCCCATCAGTACGAGAGACCGGAGGAACCAGAGGTGGCTAACCCCCTATCACTGTTGTTGATTTAATGGAAAGACGATAAGTTCTCGCTAAGGCTCAGACGGACATGGCTACAACTCAGAAAGAGGTCATGCACTCATAAATGAAGAAATTCCAGAGCGCTCCAGGGAAAGGAATCAGCCGTCCAATTTCATCACGCGTGAGGATCTAGAACGACTTCTACAGCATCGAGGCAAGGAAACCCCGGTAGACCTGCATCAGCATCAGCCTCCTTATCCTCCTGATGTGCAAAGAGTTCCTCTTCCGAGAGGATACTCCTCTCCTCAATTTTCCCTTTATAGCGGAACTGGTAATGCTCGTGAACACACCTCTCGTTTTCTGGAGACATTAGGAGAGCACGAATACAATCATGTCCTCCGCCTGAAAGAGTTCTCAAAGTCACTTACTAGGAGAGTGTACACCTGGTACAACAACATCGCACCAAACAGCGTATCCAACTAGTGTGAGATGGTAACTGCTTTCTAGAAGAAATATTTCTTCCGAGCAAATCACCTTTTCAGATTTGGGGAGAATGTTCCAACGAAACAATGAACATCCAAATGATTATGTCAAGAGGTTCAAAATCCAGGCACTGGATTGTCACGATCCAAATATGATTGAACAACGATCAGTGGAATTATGCATCAATAGAATGGTACCCATCTATTGTGTTATGCTGGAGAATCCGCAATTTCAGACATCCTTTGAACTTCGTGAAGCTGTTAAACGCTCGGTTACAACAACACCTGCCCTGATAGAAAGAACCAGGCCCGCAAGGAACTAAGAGCCTCATGATATTCATGGAAGCATTAATCTCACCAACATGCAATACAACCTTCAACCTTCTGTAAGCAGCTTCACTGAAGCAGCAAGAAGAAAACCACCGAGATACAACATCCCGTGTCCAAAACTGCCAACTCCAACCTCAGTACCACATGCACGACTATCATAATGACAAAACAACGTTCGGGATATACCATATCTGGCTTGACGGAAACAAATTGGTGAGAGAAGTTTTCAGAATTTCATCTCCCGTAGAAGAAATAGTTGCATTACCGAAGGAGGTCGCACCCGGGACTTAAGAGGTACATACGAACTCTCAAGGTCAATAGATTCTTCATATTTGCACAACTTGTTAGTTAAGTCATCCGCATGAGGAAGCTTCCCTACTCCTCAAAGACACGATCCAAAGACGGTAAAGGCAAAGGAGTGTGGCTGGGGACTGCTCAACACTACCCATCTCAAAGATGCAAGCACGCTATCATTATGATTCTAGGATGTCCAAAGATGAGGACATACTCAAGAGAGTAGATGTATCGTCGAAAACCAGTGATACGTCTGGACGTCCATGAAACGCAACGTAGACGCAAAGACGGCCTCATGATCAGCAACTCGTACGGTCCTCATCAACATTGGGTTCAACTCCAACTCTCTCCCAAATTATTTCTTCAGAGACCCAGCGTGACAACATCTATCAAGTTGAAAGCCCAATAGATACTCGTGGGAAGGGGACTGTCTCCCTCTTCTCCATTCCATTGATAAGTGCATATTTCACATATATTTAGTGTCAATTCCATGTTAGTATTTGTTGGTTTTCGTGCAAATTATTGTATATTATGTTTGTTTTCTCTTATTTGTGTTTTGTCAGGTAAATCATCCAAAAGAAGGGAATTTGTACTTAATTGTGCAAGGAAAGAAGCTAGCTATAAGTGGAGAAAGGCCAAAGACCAAATGGAACTCGTTCAAATACAAGATTTCTACTTTTCATTGTGTAGAGGACGAGAAGATGAAGACAATGGCGAAAGAACGGAGTCATTCTGAGTTCGTATGAAGAAGTTATGAGCAAAACAAGAACTCATAAGCAAAAGGGCAAAATGGTCATTTACAGGACAAGTGCTATTGGGACCCCCGATGTACGTTAAGGGCAGTCACTCGGCTAAGGGGCATTCAAGTTTTAAAGGAACTGCTATAGGCAGTCAGGTCTTTTACAAAGGGGAGAGCAGAAATTCAAAATCTGATGAAGGCACCCGCCTTCATTACTCGGGGCACTTCATCTTCACTTTTCTTAAACAGAACACATGAATGGCAGATGGAACTCGATGATCATGATGATCACAATGATGATGAATCTTGATTAACGTTATACTCAAATTTAAATACATCATTAGGTTCCTGAGGATGATATGAATCTTGGGTAGGAGTCTGATTTCAAATCAGAGGGCTCAAGCAGGTTCAGGGAGATGATGATGCTGATGATCGTGATGATCAAGATGTGACGATTTTGAGTGATTCTCGAATTCGAACGGTTCAATGAGGTATAGTAGCAGTTAGAAGACTTGGGTCGAGCTTGAAATGGAGTTTAGCATCTCGGACAGTGGTTGCTGCTGTTGTTGATCGGTGCTCGAACTGAAGATGATAATGCCATTGATGACTGTGGTTGGAGCTCGAGAGATTGAAATAATGTTGCTACCGGTTCTGGTGATGGAGCATGGCTGTTGAAGTTGAATGAACAGGGAGTCCAACAGTCGTACAAAAAGGAAAGAAGAAAAAAATAAAAATAAAATAAAAAAGAGACGTGTGGTGGGAGCCTGGTTGTTGTACGAATTAGAAGAGAAAACACGTTCTGCAAAGAGCTCGACGCGTTTTGGATACAGGTGGAGATATGGTGTATTTAGGAGCATCGAAGCTGGATAGATATACGGTGTAGATGAAGACATATGAGGTCCCCAGGAGATCGAATGGATGAAGAGGCATGTAGACATTTCCAACGTGCGACTTGCCTGCACCGAATCAACATCTTTTACTCTTAGATAAACTCCACCGACTTTTGACCTTTATCTTGCGCGACTATTGTGGATCGACTAGGGTATTTGATGCCTATAAATAGCTACCTAAACCAAAAGAAAAATATATCATCTTCTTCTTCTTTTATTATTCTTTTTCTCTAGCTAGAAGACAGAAACAGAGAGAGAAATAAAGTTTTGCTCCTGGCTTTTCTTGTGAGTTTTTATATTTAATTCTATTTTTATTCTTTCTCTTTTATTTATTTGTAGAATTCTTTTTAGTTATGAGTAGCTAAATTTCTTTTTGATTAGGGATGATTTCAAAGTCCTGAACAATGAAGCTTTAATTTCTTAAACCAAGTTTATTTCAAGTTTTATTTTATTGTTGATTATCTTTATTATTTTTAATGTTTAAGAATATTGAGGGGTTATTTAAAGTGATCAATTAAATTAACCAATCAATAATTCTTCTACTAGTATTGGGGTTGGTGATACGTGTAATTGTCACTCAATTCTTTACACAAGTAGTAAATCGCAAGAGCTGACAGAGGGATTTTGTTAAGCAATTGTGTTTAAAGATAACACTAGTAAGCAGGCCGAGCCTATGCGTCTGATGCTAGGATCAACCTGATTCATAGAGTGTAAAGCATTCGTTAATCTACACCTTGAGAGCTTATTCTTGGTGGGTTATTTGGATAGAAACTGGTAGTCGAGCGCTTCCGTATCCAGTGACAACAGGAATCCGGGGGATAGCAGAGCTTATTGTTATTCTACGGTTGGTAACAATATAAATTCAACAATAGATAAACTTGTATTCAATTAAGTTTCAGTTCATTGACGGCGAAGGATTCCCTAGTCTTCTTTCTTCTTATAATTTACAACAAATCTTTTATATTTTCTTTTGTCAATTACTTTGATTTAAAATCTAAAAACCCCCTTTTGGTTACTTTTTAAACAACTAAAAACTCCCTGCTCTTCGTGGGAACGAACTCCTTGCCATTATATTACCAGTTAATAGTGTGGAAAGAAGTAATTAATTTGCTGTGTAAACGACGCGCATCATCCATGAGGAAACATCAAGGAAGCTATCAGTTCCTTCCCCCTCTAATAATGAGACGATATCTACCATTATATGAAGACTGTCAAGTTCGTGCAAGTAAATACCATGCCTCTCCCTGCCAGTCTCTTCTGGTCATAGCTGCTGCCAAGAATCGTTGTTGCCCGCCAGAGCTTCACCATATCAACAACTACTACGGACAAAGGTAATATGAACTTCTGCATATTTCGCTTTCCCATGGAGAAGTAATAGAGTTACCAGTACGAAGGCGAGATGGTGATATATTTGTTATGGTAAACCCACCGACCATACAAGATAGAGCCATGTAACTCACGCTTGCGGACTAAGGCTCGACATGAAATTCCTTCGCCGTCAGTCAAGGACTTCTTCAACTCAAGAGAGAAGGTTGATCTAGAAACATGTAATTTGCAAGGGAAAATCAAATTGAAGGTTGGTCGAATCCTTAACCATTATTGTTATCTCCCATATTTCGAATTACCGGTATAGAGTGTTGTATGCGGAGAAAACGCGACTTGCCGGCCAGCATAATTTGTGTGTCGTATTCCCATCTGTCATATCATATCGCCTCAGGAGAATGGGAAAAACTCATTTTTCGAAATCAAGGGTTAAGGGCGCCCTCACTGGAGTTCGCTCCAGAAGCCGCACACTCTCCCCGAGGCCGCTTGTGGGCTTCAACGATCTCTCCGAATTCTACAACTTTGGAAATCATCTCATCTCAAGAAGTCGTTTTATTATTGAATATTTTGAACGCATGCTCGTTAAGGATGTAGCTTCAACGCACGCTCTCCTTGTGATAGGATTATGGTGTTTGAGGCCGCTTCAGGTTTTTCATCGATCTCTCCGTAAGAGAGCCGTTTGAACGCATGCTCCATAAGCCTTCAACGCACGCACTCTCCTGAGGCCGCTTCAATGATCTCTAAGTCGCTTCAACGCTCTCTCTCCCGAAGCTGCTTCATCTCTCTCCCGAGAGGCCGCTGCCTTCAATCAACGCCCTCTCTCCAGTTTCATCTCTCTCTGAGCCCTCTCTCTCTGCAAAGACAATCTCTCCCTAAGCCGCTTCAGCGCTCTTTTCAGAGGTCTAAGCCGCTTCAACACCTTACCAGCAAATGCAATGGAAGTACGTCTTTCAAGAGAAAATAAGCTCGAGATAAGTACACCCGGGGACTGCCAGCACATGATGCCTTCACGTCCCTCAACCGGTTTATTTATAGTATCAGCATCATCACTGTTGAAGATTTACGAGTCGCAGAAAATTCTCAACATAAAGACGTACATTTGCATTAAAGACTCCAAAAGTACAAATCGGGGATGTTTTCACGTATCCAGTCACGCCATCGAATCTGAAGTGTAACTGGGGACTGCTCATCGCATCCCATTCCATACAACCATCCAAGATTTAGAACATGGTTCAAAAGATGTCTCTTGAACGAAGTCCTTGAAGATATCCCAAAAAAAGCAGTCTGCTTCGACATTGAGACGGAGGCGCAATACTCAGTGACAAAAGCAACATGAATGAGGGATTATTATTATTCAATCAAGCCCTGGCTCCAGCCGCATGAAACAAAAACTATTACATCAAATAAGTGTCATCAACGCCAGGGCAAAGGACTCCTTCATTAGAGTCCTTTCCAGAAGCTGCTTCAACATCCTCTCAAGACGCTTCAGCATGCTACATCAACGTTCTTTTTGGGAGCTGCTTCAACATCTTTTCCAGAAATTACTTCAGCAGCCTTTTTAAAGATATTCCTCATGATATGGCTCGTCCACATCAGAGTCGAGGATTATGACGTCGTCATGAAAAGGGTATTCATGTTTATCCAGGAGTTCATGTTATGCTCCACCCTCCTTCACTTTAGCCGGGCATCAAAATTTTCAGCCCTAGCACTTGTTAGCTGAGATGCTTCACCACGCCTCCACTTTTCCTCCATGCTAACCGAAGCTAGGAAATCTCGGACACGCTCTCGAACGATACTCAGATGTGCAAGGAACTTGGAATGCAGTTTGAGATCCCAACTAACAGTATGCCTAATCTACCTGGGACAACCTACGTTATGCTAGGGGAACGCTTATCTGGATGCCTCTTGAACGTGACATGTTCCAAAGACATGCCAACCCATCTCTCCTGGTAACATCTAACTTTGTCTCATAAGTTTTACCTTTATTTGTCACCATCTAGTACTTACCCCACAATAGTGTAACACTGTAACTATTACGTGTTAAACATGGGACTTAATGTTGATGGTGGATTTTAGTTCAGTGCTAAAATTGTAAAACCAATATTTAATGCATTGTAACCCTGCAAAGGGAAATGCCGTTTAAGAAGTGATGAGTGCATAAAACCTCTTCGCTTTATTTGAAGCAATTCAATATATATACATGAAATCCACTCAGAATGGTGCGTGCAACAGCAATCCCAAATATTTTGTGAATTATGTTAGCATTATTAATTAATGCATGATTTGCCTAGTATTTTCCGTGCTATGTTCTCAGGTAGAACTCTCATCATTGACATGACATGACGATTAAGTGTTCACTCTCAGGAATCTCCCAAAGTGTCAATATTGAGAGTAGCATGAATCTCCCAAAGTGTCAATATTGAGACATGCATGAAATACCCACACATCTTTGCATTGCTCTCTAACAAAGAGAATCTCGTATCGACCAAGCATTTGGTAAGCTCGATCGAGCATGTTTAATTTCCTTAAGGAAAATCTAGACTGTCCATGTCGGTCTCGTAAACGATCGTGGCCGCACAAGTTGGCCGCATGATTTAACTAGCCTAGCCAAACCCTGGCAGAAGCAGCGATCACCGTGATGATCACTTTGGCGGGCCCACTAATGCCCCAACTGGTCGAACACCACACATACTTCCCCAGTAGTCGTCAAACGCCAACCTAAAGAGAGTTGGTCGCGCATTTGTTTTGGGAGAAGCTCGAACGAGCCTAGATCGCTCAATACTGAGTCTTAAAACCATCACGGCCGTCCAACCGCCCGGCTGGTTGGACGGATCATCCCATGAATGATTAGGGAAGCGCTAACGCTTCGATTGTTTTCGCAGCCCTCTTATCCCTTACCTATATGGTTTATGGGAGAGTGGAGTTTTCTTCGAGCGAGTGCAACGCATGCCAAGACACCAGAATGGCGAGTTCATCCCTCTCAGCTCCGGCCCAGGTGTGCCTCGGCGCCTTGAGCATACCTTTGACTCTGAGGAAGAGACCCTCGATCATGACAGTATAACCCCAAGGTACCTCTTCGGGATAGGCTTTCGTCTTATATGGCCTTTAGGTCTTAATACCGAACACGCCATAAAGGTTCGTCCCATTCTTTTGCGCATTCATATTTGATCATTCAATCATTCATGTTTCATTATTTCTGATACAAGGAAATCTCGTTGTATTTCACTTTTCTTTCTTAGTCAATTCTCATTTTACTCTTAGGCTTGCGAGATTCTCGCACATTTGGTTACTTTGCGTCCTGCTTTATTGATTATTCACTTCTTATGCCTTTTTGTTCCTCATATCTTTTGCTTCTTCATTGAGTGCGTCGGGCATTCACCTCGCGAGATATGTTAGCCCCTCACTTCTATAGCATCTACCAGATTTTCCTTTCTGTTCGTTTTTCTCACAAACCCCTTTCTTTTGGCAGGCTTTCTATATCGACCTCATGACATGCGACTCCTTCCAATCTCCACAATATGATACCTGCCACTTAGGTGTGGAAATTTTAGCCATTGATGGTATGTTGAGGCGACCCCAAGATTTCATGAAGCCATGGCCTCCCCAGTGCATTATACGGGGCGAATAAAATATCGGTTGATAATGTATTCTTTGAAAGTGCCATTAAAGCCATATATCTCGAGGGATCAAATCCTCATCTTTTCCTCCCATCGTCTTATAAGTATAGTGAAGAGAATATTCACGAACTTGTCTTCTCCCGTATTGGTTTTGAGTTAATCTCTAGTTTCCAGCAGACTGTCGTGTGTTTCTCTTCCTTTTGGTGCGAGGAGAAAGAAATAGTCTTGCCCATTTTTTCAGCATTCGTTCTCGCCGGACATCATTATTTCTTTATCATTAGCATCTCCGCGAAGATAACGTTGCCCGTGGTGCGATAGGAGTGGACGATAGAGTTGTTCAAATTCTTAGCTTTTGATCACGGCTGTTTCTCCTCGATCAATCCGTGAATAATTCTCTTTATGTTTCTAATCGTTTGTTTTGATGAGCAAAACTTGATGAGGTCTTTGGTACATTTCCATCACAAGTATAGCTTCCCCAAGATCTTTTCAACGCTAGCATTCGGTGGAGGCATCTTAATGCACTCCCATAACGTGATTTCTCTCGGTTATTTTGCCTTCGTCATATAAGAGTAGCATGAATCTCCCAAAGTGTCCCGTTGCTCGAGTTGTTCGAGCATGGCAGACCTTTAATTTCCGAAATATTTTGCAGTATGGCATCATGAGCTTATACATCTCATATCTAGATCGAGTTGTTCCATGTCGGTCTCGAACGATCGTGGTAATCCTCTCCTAGTTCTCTTAAGATTTGTTCATTTTGCCTTAGAATTTGAAGTTGGCCGTGCCATGATTTAAACGCCATTATATCAAATTGCACCCTCTAGCGTTGATATTTCAAACCCTACAGTGAGTCGCGCTTTTGTTCAATGTAGTGTCTCATGTCATCCTCGATCACCGTGTAGGATTATTCTTCCTTGGCGTTTGGGTCATTCGGTGATGTTTCCTTTATCAATTGCGCCATGGCGATTTGGCCCACTAATGCCCCAAGCTACTTCTAGATCTCCTACTTTGCAATCTCATATTTTCCATCCTCAATTCATGATTTTGTCTTGTCAACATCGTCTTTCCACCATACTTCCCCATCCTTGCTCTTCTTGTCCATTGTATGCTTTGCTCCTCTTCCTCTCGTCAAACGCCAACCTAAAGAGAGTTGGTCGCAATCGTTGGTTGTTCTTGTACATTTCTTCTTCTAGCCATCTTTCTTTTTAGTTTCTCATATGTAGTAGCGGGGAAATCCCACACACTACACCCCTTACTCAATTTTGGGCTGGTTGTTATTCAATGTTTTATTTTAGGCTAGATCATCCATGAATGATTGGGAAGCGGTCCAACCTTGGCTTGGTTGGGCCAGTTAGATCATCCCGTTGGCGGGCGAACTACTTTCCCTTCACCTGATCGGTTTTCTCACGGCGATGCCATGGAGCAATGAAACGCTTGCTCAAAAACATGGCGAGTGTGATGCTTCTAAGGGTCGCGGAGGTTCACTAGTGTCTTAAATTGATCGCAACCATCCAACTTAGCCAGCCTATTTGGATGGCTTAGATCGCATTTAGGACCATCAGGAAGGTGCACACGCGTTCACCGACAACCCAACATGGGCCCCACATGATCGACCTCTCCAAAGGAGGATCATGGCGTGCCAAACCGCTTGGCCAAAGTCACGTATGCGTGACCGATTCAAAGCCCTAATTAGGGTTTGCGGTAATGCACATCTGTCGTAGTTCGATCGTGACCATCCATCTTCTCCAGCCTAAACGGAGGGTGTAGATATAGACTCAAGAGGTCCCAAGGATGTCAACTTGATCACCATTGGCCCACCTTTGTGTATGACCGACCGGCCTATGCAGAATAGGAACCGACGCCTCGAAACGCACGCCTCAAAGGTGGCATGCCACACGGCTTTCAAACCCTTTGCGGCAATATATTTCTATCGCAAATAGATCACGACCACTCATCTTTGGCGGTCAAATTGAGTGGCCTAGATCGAATCTTTGTGGGACCGAGAGGTGTAGACATGCACGCCAGCGGGCCGTCTCCACGCATGCCCAGTCGGTCCCACCAAAATTAGCGCACATGCTTGGATTCGATTAGGCCAAAGAGAGATGTTTGCGCACCTCTAAAAAACCCTAAATTCCTTCAACAGCCGTAAACATATGTCGTAAATCATCTCGTCTGTCCAACTTTGCCATCTTGGTCAGACGACTTGGATTAAAAAATAGGCAATCAATGAAGCGCCTCAATGATCACCGTCCGCCACTCTGCCACATGGAGTGATCGACCAGATGATGGCCCGACCACACGATCTCCAAACTATCACTCGAAGAGGGTTGGACGTACAACCATTTTAAGACCCTAATCCGCGACTTATGCAATCAGGCTCTAAAACATTGATTAATTTAAGCTGCTTTACATGCGTCGAATACATACATATTTTATTTTGGCCTCATAAACAACAAAGTTGTTTCACCTAATAGCAGCATGCTATTCTCCGTGAGTCCCACGACCCACTTATTCGAGACATCAAACATGTCACAAACTGGGGGATGCTTACTGGGGTATTGGTTTGGCGGTTTACAGCGTGCGGCGTGCAACGCGCCCATTACGAGAACGTGTCAGGAAAGAGGGACGGTTAATAATGATGAGGGAAGTGGGCAAAAGCGTGATCGTGTGACAATCACCTACACGACCCCACTACTCCATCACTCAACTTCCTACGAGATGAGGATTGCGCTCAAATGACTTGTATAAATAGGTTCTTCGACCTATTTTCAGACAACACGAGAAACCAAGTTGTTGTTAACACCGTATCCAGAAACACCCAGAACTGATAGCTTACATTATGCAAGCCAGTTCAACATTCTGATACAAGTCATAAACAACCTACACCTTCACAATCTCAACAGCTTCTTCGCTTCCCTCCCTAAGATCAACCCCATCTCATTCACTTTGTGACCGAAGCAAGTCTGGAACGACCATTTCTTGGTTTAGGCCAGAATTGTACAGATTGATCTCTTGAACTCAAAGTACTCATGTGCAGTACATTTGTTTAGGGTTTGAATTTGTTTCTCATCAACACACCCAAGTTTACCAAAAACATCAGAACCAGTTTTTACCCTCAAACACAAGGATAACTATACCATTGGTTCTTCATCAAACAATCAACCGAAAAAGTAAATTAAAATTTAGTTTCTCACCAATAGTACTACTAAAAGCTTCTTGATCCAAATAAGACTTTAAACGTAGACAACATAAGATTTTCACTTAATTGGATTACCCATATCTCTTGAAAAGTTGACTTCCTGTACGGTCAAAGAAAATGTGTGTCAAGGGATGAGTTTGTAAGAACACGAACTCCAATATTTAATTTATGATTATTTTTTGTTTCTTCATATAAATAAATTTATTACCCCATGAAGTTTTAATTCTCTTTCTTCAGCCCCTATTAGTTAAACAATTCCTTAATAAGATACTAAAAATATAACCCCCTCTAACCAATTCGATCTTTAGAGAATCCTCAACATTGAGCAATGGTCTTAAAAACCTCCTAGCATCGACATGTATACATATTTTTTCATTCCCCAATAGCATTTAAGTTCCACATAAGTAAGAAACCATATTCAAAGAAAAAAAGAAAAAAAAAAGAATATGCAGATAAATCACAATAAAATAATACTAAAATAAACACATTTCTTAAAAGAAAATAATATTTGAGCCCCATATTTATGTCATCGTAATGTTTCAACGTGCACAAATTAAGATTTCAATATCCAGTAAAACGTTATTATATTACGATGGTGATACATAAATAAAGTTACAACTTACTATTAATTCCCTTAAATTACCAAATATTTTAAATGTCTACTTTAATAAATTTGATAGTTCAATATGGTTTTAGTTACAAAAAGTAGAACATTTAAAGATATATTCCTCGTCAAGATTTTGCCATCAACTTCTCGTGCTTCCTCTTTTTCCCCACTTTGGGATGACATAAATTGATGATGCATCTAAAGGTACTTATATGTTATGATAATTTAGACATAATTTATCTTGCTAGATAGTATGGTGTTGTTGAAAGTCATAAACTATATTGATCGGAACGGTTTAAAAAAAGGGAAAGATCGACCTCTTATTATCAAAATTATCAAAAAACTTCATAAAAATTAGTAGAGTGAATGCTCAATTTCATGCACTGGTGTTGCCACTAGATTAGATTAGGTAGTG
This sequence comes from Papaver armeniacum, assembly GCA_023531295.1. NCBI lineage: Eukaryota > Viridiplantae > Streptophyta > Magnoliopsida > Ranunculales > Papaveraceae > Papaver > Papaver armeniacum. Next base: position 148,565 of record JAJJWW010012640.1, read on the forward strand.
AAGTTTTAGGATTCACTAAAATTACCTACGGATTATGAAGATTAATTGAAAATAACACGAAGACATTATTTGGAGAACTTCATCAAAGGTTAGTAACAAATATCGATATTCTTTTCAGACCCTTTTCCCTTATATCAATCTTTCTATTTTAGCAAAGTCAATGACTTTAGTACTCAATGACATTTAAAGAAAGATCTTGTTATAGATTAGCATTTGACTAAGTTTAGTGAGATTTTGTTTTGGGTAAAATTCAGATAGAAGGTGCTACAAAGCTTGTTAGTCAATTTATAATAGACGTAGTTCCACTGATTTGCCGGTATAACAAAAACACTAGAAGTAAAGTATCTTTAGTCAAGTTTTTCGATTTGTTATTTTAATTTGGTAAGACGAGATGATAATTAAGTTGATGATCATCTCTAGGCTTGTCCGGGAGAGTAAAAACAATATCGAGCGTTACTTAGGTTTTCCTTCTCTCTTGCCAGAGATCATAATTTTGTAACCTCTTAAGTTATTAATAAAACATTATGTTATAAAAAATATAGAGTATGTGGATAAAATTGAGCAACGATGATGAGTATTAAATTATTTTGCATGATTTGTATTTTGATTTATATTTTTGTCCATGAAGCAATATTAATAAAATTTGGGTTTCTTGCTACTATAAAGTCGCAGACATGAGGTTTCTTCACGAAACAAGTATTTTTTTATTTATTTATGTAGGTAATAAAGTTAACAAGTAGTTTTTCAATTAAAAAAGACCGTGTTGAGAAAATTTCGAGTAATATATTTATATATGGTTATGATACCACCTACCTGACTTTAAAATTTTGTTAACGCCAAAAACCCCAGTGAATGAGAAAAAAAATAGTAATAACTTTTTAACAATATTAGCACTAAGTCCTTAAGGGGAATATTGAATACTACTTCAAGCCACAATCAAAACTAAAGACTCTTGTAGTAGAAGTTATCGATCAAGCCAAAAATACAAGAGATAAACAAATATCGTCCCGGCAGTTCATCTCAGCTTATGGATGCATATACCTGACTAGCACCTTCAATCAATTGCATCGAATCCCTTTACCATCAACTAAGTTTCTATGGACACTGACGTGTCCATCAAAAGTATAACTTTTTTTGTGGAATACATTGATCGAAGGCCTTTCGACCTTCGACTTCAACATCTTCCCCCGATGCAACTTAGATACGAAGACTGTCGTTCTCATTCTGCTCCAATTTCATGTTGACCTAGATTCGTGGCCTACTGACCTAATTGCAATTGTTCAAATCTTGGGGTACCACATTCCTCGTGTAATAGCCCCTTGATAGTTTGATAAATTCATGCTTAAAAAAAAGAGAGAAAAAAAAAAGGTTTCACCTATTTGCCACCCACATTTTTCCTATTTGCCACCTTCTCACAATTTTTAAGAATAATTCACTTTACAATTCTATTTTTTCCTATTTACCACCTATGCAAGTCAAATGATTATCACCATCACCATCTTTATTATCTTCTTCTTCACTAATTTGTTTTTTAATTAAAAAACCATTAACCCTGGATCGTAATTTTGTTTAATTATAGTACACCTTATTTCACTGTTTAATTTGTAGTAAACGGATTAGTTTGTGAACAATTGGCAGAAATCCTGTTATCGTCAATTATCAATTAGGTGTAACTATACTGTTTTCTTATTCGTTTTAAATTAATCAACACCAGTGAAACTGTATATTCAAATTAATGTGTTAATGAATATACGTTCCCATGAATTGTGGAAGATTTATTTGATGAAATGAAATGATACGAGGTTATACAGTCAAAGCCCTACAATGAAAGAACCTGTAGCAATTTTAATTTTCGACAACAAGGTGCCAAGATCATTTAAAATTAAATCACATCTTTTTTTTCCAAAGATGAGAGAAGGTGGTGGTTGGTGAGTAGTGATGGGTTACAAGAAGTTGGTTGGTGGTGGAGATGAAGTAGAAGAAGGTGGTCAATGGCGGAGGCGGAGAAGAAAAGGTTATTTGCAAGTTAGGGTTAGGAGATTTCTTTTTTGTTTGTTTGGTTGGTAGTAATGTTTTATTGATGGGCGTAAATAAAATGTCAAGAAGTGGTGTTTAGGAATTATCAAAAATGATATGGGTGGTAAATAGGAGAAGTGGAGGTGGGAATTAATGGGGTGGCAAATAAGAAAAATGTGGGTGGCAAATAGGTGAAACCAAAAAAAATAGTTTCAAATTCAATATGAAAATTTTACTTTTTACTAATTTTATGCGTGCCTGCCTTGGTAAAAATAGTTTAGTTAACAAGGAGCCCGGCCGGGGGTATCCTGCTGGTAGTACTGGGTGCTACTAGTCAGTTCAGTTTACTACTAATAGTCGCTCGGTCTTCATTACTTCCTCACGAGTATCTGTATCTCCATCTCTCTATTTTTTGTTTGGGTTTTATTAGTCGATCAGTTCAGGTCTCACGAAGTCAAGCAAAGAGAAAAATGGCTGATCAGTTAACAGAAGATCAGATCTCAGAATTCAAGGAAGCTTTTAGCTTATTTGATAAAGATGGAGATGGTATCATTTCTTTATTTTTACTCCTTTCATTTCTTAGTCTAAAAAAAATCTTTAACATCATCATAATTACTTACACTGTAGTAATTTTTGTACTAGGATCTGTTCACTGGTGGTAAATCAGGGTTATAAAAACTGGGTAACTAAGAGTCATTAGAATTGGGTCCAGATGACCTAGAAAATGGTCTTTGTAGCTTATAGCATCATCTTTGGAATAGGTCAAGTCAAGTAAAAGCATCTGTATATTTTGATGGATCGATGAACAAATTCATTTTAGCTATGATTATCAATAGATTCGATTTATAATTACTCACATAAACTATGATCATGAGCAGATATCTCCTTTTAAGTTTGAGTCGATGATTACGATAAACTATGATGTTTCTTAGAATTGATTCATGTACTACTAGTCCCGACACTAGTTTCACTAATTTAGGAAGGTTCCTTAAGGAATAATATGTTGTTAGTGTTAATTAGTTGTCGTGTTTTCTCGGGGAGGTGCTAGAAGTTTCAACGTTTAACCTGTGTGTGGGCTTCTGTTCTTCAATTACTTGTGTTAGATCCTTGGCCAGTAAGATTATCACAGGAATCAACTCCAGTCTCCCCATGGCCCATACTTACAATACTTATAACTATTGGATGTTAATGGTTTGTGACTCTAGCAGATTGCTCAGAAAAAACATTTTGTAGTTGTCTAATGAGCATGTCGTTCTTTGATGTTAGTGAAGTTTGTGCTTTGTGATTTATTTCTATCTACGGTTCTTAGCATTGAAAATTATTAATCTTACATAACAGTTATGCTGTACTAAAAGAATTGACATGATTGTCTCACTGGTGTGGTATCACTATGTAGGCTGTATCACTACTAAAGAGTTGGGAACTGTAATGAGGTCTCTGGGACAGAATCCAACTGAAGCTGAACTTCAGGACATGATCAACGAGGTTGATGCTGACCAAAATGGAACTATTGATTTCCCCGAGTTCTTGGATTTGATGGCACGAAAGATGAAAGTGAGTTATGTTCTAATCCTCTATGTGTTTGCATGCTTAATTACTTCATGAATCTTGTTCTTACTCTTTAAGTGCTTAGCCTTAGTTCAAGTTGATCAGGATTGTGCAGTTTGAATATGGTCCCCCCTATCATCTGAGGAATTGAAATTGTCATGCTCCTTTTATCAGAATCTTATTGTTCGGATTCTAAAGTTGTACATCAAATGACATGTCTTTTTTTTGAAGCTACTTCATCTTATGCATTCTTGCATTACCTCATTCTTTCTCATCGTGCTTACTTATTTCAAAATTATAATTTCTAAAGAATCTATTTTACACAGAATCATATTTGGTGAGCAATATGCACATTTGTAGCTAGTAAATGGATCAAAAGTCAACTGTAAATTAACAACTAATCACAATCAAAATTTCAGATACTAGAAGCTCGCCTGTATTCTCTGCTCATGTTATTATTGCTTGGTGGAAAACAATAATATTCTGGTGTATTGTATTTTGTTACACTAAATTAGCTTCAGTTGTTGGCGTGTAGCCATGTTCTACATGCCTGCAAAGTGCGTAACATGACTTTGCTGATGTAGAATAATTTGAAGCGCACTAGCATATTTACCGTTGATTTGAAATCCTCTAGTCGAGTCACACCTTGGTAATCTATTTTCATATCGGAGATAGGCCTTGTCTTGATTAGGACCTCGTAAGTTAAGTGACAATGTTACTTTAATTCGTCAGGTGAATTTGTAGTTGTGAATGCTAGATTTCTGATGCATCTATGTGTTTTTTGGTTTTGCCTCAGAAAAATAGGAATTTTTGCTCTTTCGTTTTCATATAAACCGAACTTGTTGTAAGATAGCAATAATATGTGTCACAGGAGCGGCACTAATTGGTGCTATTTGTGGTAGAAAGTAGGTGCGCCAGTATTACACCCGAGTAAAGGGGGCACATAGTCACTAGGCAATATTGAATCAAATCAAAGATTGTGGCTTCTTTTCTTGTCGGCTTGTGCATTGAACTTCCTAAATCTGTTTTACTATTTATCTTGAAGGATACTGATTCTGAGGAGGAACTGAAGGAAGCTTTTAAGGTCTTTGACAAGGATCAAAATGGTTTCATTTCTGCTGCCGAGGTAAGGCTGTTTTCTGTTTGTTTCTTATTCTGTTCATGTTCTTATAGGAAGGATTGAATGCACCTTGAAAGTTTATCTGTTTTCTGTCTCTAAGAAAAATACCAAATACTGTGAAGGAACGCATCTTCTGGTTATATCACTTATGATGTTTATATCTTTCTTTCTTTTTTTTTTTTTTTTTTTTTTTTTTTTTCCTTGCCTTATATTTCTTCTCTGTTTCTACACATCTTTGTTGGTGTGAATTACAAATGGAGCAGTTGCGACATGTTATGACGAATCTGGGAGAGAAATTGACTGATGAGGAAGTGGATGAGATGATTCGTGAAGCAGATGTTGATGGAGATGGCCAGGTCAACTATGAGGAGTTTGTTAAGATGATGTTGGCCAAGTAAACAGGCACAGTTAGTTTGTTTTTTAAATGGAATTGAATTGTCATCATTAGCAGAACTTACTGGAATTGATATATTGTTCCAACCCATTATCCAGTTTATTTAACAAACTACATTGCCTACTGGAGTTGTATATCCTGTTAGTAGAATGAATGCAGATCAAACCATTTTAAATGAAAGTACAATCTCTAGACAAGTTAATTGAATGTTCATATGCATGTTGAAAGAGAGAAGGTGAATCAGTGTTTCTATATGTTGTCAAATTTTCTCGACAGGAATAATTTCTTAGTTAATTTCTGCACAGCTCCTCTTTGCGCTCATGGCTTCTGAAGCCTGTTATTTTTGCTAAGAAGATTGGAGTACACATGCTAGAGTCAACCATTGCATTCTCCTCCTCTTTGTACTCAGTCTGCCGTGGCAGCTGAGTGTTTAGTTTCTTTCGCGGTTGTTTGTTTGCTTGCCGGCCAGCAAAAAAAAGAAAAAAAAAAGTTGCTTCCTTGTCTAATTTTGATCACCAAGATTGAAGAGGATACATCCATTGAAAAACTCTGCTCACCGTAGCAGTTGGTGCTATTTTATTTGCTGTAATTGTAACTTCCCCATGTAAAACCGATCCTCAGCGCCACTATCTTCCTCCTATTTCAACTTTTTTGATCCGAAGAATATCTCTTTTGCAATAGAAAAAAGAAAAACAAGAAAACATCCTCATTCCCGGGTCTCTATTTTGATTTGACTAACTCAAAAAATCCATCTTTTAATTGCAAGCCGTATTACAAAGAAGTAAATAAGCTTGTAAAAACGCAAGTAAAAGAACAGTAATAATGTTTTACAACTTAGAAACTAACAAAACTAAACTTTCATGTCTAAAAGTGTTCATCTCACACACTTGACCAGAGACAAGAAAACATTTTAGTTGAAGTACAAGCTGAACTGAACTGAACTGCATATATCCATTGAAAAAGTCTTTAACTGACCGTGTTCCGCGGCCACTGCAAAATGATCCCCAGTTACCGAATTAGTAGGATACTGGAAAAACTAACTTATGCGGTTTTTTAGCTATGAAAACATGTGAATAATGTTACCTTAATTCCTAATATTACCCATCAAATGAACATGTGAATTTATGTTATTCTCCTAATGTAATTAAAGAAATACTAATTTAGTTTACAGGGCCCTAATAGAAAAAATTAAAAAACATTTAAGTTAATTCTCTGGGGGGCATTTACCGCATTTCACATCTAGGGTTAGTTGAAAAAAATAATATATAAATTCATTAAATTTGCCCTATATAGTCTTCTCATTTCTCTCTCCTCTCTCTCAAATTCTTCAAATCTAAAACTTTCTTCTCTATCATCCATCTATCTTTCTCTCTCACCGTCTCTCTCTCTCCAAAAAGGAACAAAAACAAGTCCGAAGAAGGAACCCTAAGCTCTCTTTCTACAGAGTAAGTATTCTCTCTCCTCCTCTCTCTCTCTATATCTCTCTTTTATTTTCACTCCTCTCTCTCCCTGTTTTTTTTTCAATTTATCTCTCTTCCAAATCTGTCAATCCTATTTATTTGTTTTGCATCTTGGTTTTTTTTCTTCTCACATGAACCCTAAATATCTAAATCTCGTCATAGATCTTATGGATTTATACTAGATTTCATGGATTCAGTCTAGATCTAAGTAAATCACTTCACTTCCAGAATGCAGATGATTTTTTTGATTTTTTTTTTTTGTGTACTACAGATCCCCTTTATGTTAAGTTGAATCTAGGTTAGTTTTTAGCCAAATGATGTTTTGATGTGAAGTGAAATGTAGATCTGTATGTATATCCTGATGATTTGTGTGTTGTGGTTGTCTCATTTTTGTAGAATGGCCTAGTGTTGTTGTTTATGCGGTAACGTTATATAAGTAAGTAAGGAGAAGAAGTGGTGTAAATTTTGGTTGAGAGTCATGGACAATCTGCGAAATTGGCATGGTTATTATGAACCACCACACAGAGGTCACAGTGGTTTGAACCTTAGCTCACCTACTGAGAGAGATACTAAGCCATTGTTTAATAACCAACATGGAGGAGGAATTGGAAGGAATCATCAAGTTATGGTTAATAATAATATGAACAATGGCGCAGTGTATCATCCTCAGAGAGTCGATATGGGGTTACCAGAGCCACATCTGCAACATCTTAATTCAGTGGATTTTTGGCTTAATCAGAGGGGCGATGTCAAAGTTAATATGAATGGAAACCATTTAAACCATATGAACCATATTAACTCTTATGGTGGTCTGTCCGAAGCTTCAGGAAGTCATGGATTGCAGATTATACCTCAGCAGCCTGAGGCATTGAAAGTAGAAAGAATGGTTACTATGGAAGAGCCTCCAATCAATGGCAATGGACCGCTGAAGAAAAGACCTGGGGGTAGGGCACAAAAGTCGCCTAAACCTAAGAAGCCTAAGAGAGTGGTGCCCAAAGATGAAGATGGTATTCCAACTCAAAGAGCATCAAGGCCTGCTAGGAAGAGTATGGGAGTTAATATAAATGGGATCGATATCGATCTCTCGCAAATACCTATCCCTGTTTGCTCATGCACTGGAGCTCCTCAACAATGTTATCGATGGGGCTGTGGTGGGTGGCAATCAGCTTGTTGTACAACTAGTATTTCTATGTATCCGTTGCCGATGAGCAACAAAAGAAGAGGAGCAAGGATAGCTGGAAGGAAAATGAGTCAAGGAGCTTTTAAAAAGGTTTTGGAGAAATTAGCAACAGAAGGTTACAATCTTTCCAGTCCAATTGATTTGAGGACTCACTGGGCAAAGCATGGCACCAACAAATTTGTCACCATCAGGTAGATTATCTGTACAATGCGGATACACCGTTGACAGCCTCTTCCATTGCATTTGGTCTGTTTATCCTGTATATATTTGTTTGTGGCCTATTGCAGAGGTTTCTTTGAATAGTTTGTAGTCAAAGAATTTTCTCAGTTTTATTTTACATGCCCTTTGAAATTCAGACATTCAAGTTCACTTTATTTGCTATTGAGCAATTGACTGTTAACTTCCATTCTGTGGTCTTATATTATCTAGTAACTATGATGTAGGAAAGATGTAACCTTATTCAGCTTTTATCTGATTTTGTCATTAACTGCACTATGTGTCTCATTAGAATATAAGTTGAATGTGGGAAATATCTTTCCATAGAATTATCGCTCTTACTGTTAATTAAATCTGGTGGAGAACCAATCCAGATCCCTGTCTATAGCATCAGCAGCACAAGCCCAGCACAAGCCTTCGCTTAGCAGAGTCAGCTGTGCAGTTTGGCTTCCCTAAACTGCAAAACAAGACTTTCAAACATGTAGGACTTCTTCTAGTTCTCTTGAATTATATTGCACATTCAAATTGCAAAACAGGAACCACACTCCACGTCTAGTTTGAGATTTCGAAGTTCAGCAGCCAATTTGACACAATTGATATTAGTCCAGACTTCAACCCCATTATTGTTTTCATGATAACTGAACACAGTATGCACTTGTTAGTCGAAATGCTTAAAGGGAGTCATTGCTGTTCACATTACATTTGGTGGTGTATAAACCACCATTTGCTATTGAGTTTGGGGCGATTATGCCTACTTCGCAACAGGAATTCGTAAATGTGCTTGGACAAGATCCATATGCTTAACCATTTAGATACCTACAGCTGGCGTGATTATCTTATTGAACATAAACAAGACTAGAACACAGACTGGAGAATTTATAATTTGATTTTAGTTATTAAGAGTATGCTCAAGAATAAAATCTTTTGGCAATGCAGTTATGTCTCAAAAGAACAAAACAAGGTTGCTGATAATTTAGCTAAGCTAGCTGGGACTTCTTGTTTAAGTAGTGTTTGGATTTTAAGTACCTCTGACGAGATTCTGTCTCAATTACAAGAGGATGCAAGACATGTACCTCAAGACTAAAAAATTACACAAAAAGATCCAACAAAATAAAAGAACACCCGTGGAGTTCCACTATCGATTACGGTGGCAATGGGGGATTGCAGGTCGGATACTTAATCTGTTCAGTAGAGTTGAGCCTAGTTATGGTCGCACCCAATTTTTGATAGCTATTAGCCAAAACACAAGCTCTTTTAAAAAAATAAACACCCGATAAAAAAAATCCTAGAACTACCTACATATGCGGCTTTAGGATGGGTGAAAAATACAGCGCAAATCTTGGGCAGGGTTTAATGTAACATGAAATATTTTCTACCCAAATACCGCGGCGGGGTAAAAATTAAGACTTAAATAAAAACCTTAGAAAAACCCTCACTCTCGTTTTCTCTCTCTTAATTGACTGATCTCTCTGCTAGCCCTAGCCGATACCAAAAGGTAATCGCCATGGACAGTTCAGACGAAGAGATTAACCATGAAAATGAAGGGGTTATGATGAATCAGAAGAGGAAGAAAGATAGGAAGAAGAAGGAAAGTAAGAAACAAGTAGAAATACCAGTCTCAGAAAGTGAGGAGGAGGAGGAAGAAGAAGATCTTATTGATAGAATTGAAGAACAAGAACAAGATGGAGACGAAGAAGCTGAGGATACAGACGAAGAAGAAGAGGATACAGATGAAGACGACGAAGAAGACGAGGATGGAGATGAAGAGGTAGAGGACGAAGAAGAAGAGGCGGATGTTGCTTTCTCTAATTTAGGCCTTTCTGAACCTACAATGAATGCTATTAGAGATATTGGTTTTGAAAATATGACTCAGGTAAACTTTTGATTAAAATTCTGAAGAGGAACACCATTTTTTTTAATGAATAGTAAACTTTATTTCCCAATTTGGATTTACTCTATATGGCCAGAAACCCTAGTTTACCTTACATTCATGGTGATTATGTACATGTGTTCTAAAGTTATGTTACTTAATATGTAATTTGTGTCTATTTAGTGTATCTCTCATCTTTGGAAAGGAGTTTGTGCGAATGTAGTTCATCAAAGAAGTGTTTGTTAAGCATCAGTAGTCGCTCGCTTTTATGTAGGCTTGGTTGAATTTGTTAATCGAAATTCTAATGAATGAGTATAGCATCTTTTAATGTTATGTAAACTGTTTTACTGGATACATTTGGGACTAATATGTGTATGGGATATGCAATGCAAGGACATTATTTTTTAATGAATGTAAATCTATGGAGGAGGAACTAATGTATCTTGATTAAAATTGTAGGTTCAAGCTAGAGCTATTCCACACCTTCTCAAACGAAAGAATGTTCTTGGAATTGCAGGGACGGGTTCTGGGAAGACACTAGGTTTATTGATACCAGCTGTTGAATTGTTGTATAAGAAAAAGTTCAGTTCGCATAATGGAACTGGGGTGGTTGTCATTTGCCCGACCAGAGAACTTGCTATGCAGGTACACTTGTCCTGTTCATCCATGTATTTTCAGCTTTGTACAATTTGGTTGTGATACTACTTTGTGAACTCTCAATGTAACTATTCAAATGCATTATATAATAGTAAATTACTACACATATATCAGTACAATTGTAATGCCTGGGTGTAAAACATAGTTCACACTTGTATTTGTTTTCGGTGTGTGAAGTCAATCATTTAGCTCACATCTGCATGTTTAGGACTAAACTGTAATTGTAATAAACTTCTGTATGGAACATTTCTCTTTCTTGCTGTGATATCTGATCCTTCACTTTAAATGAACCAGACACATGCTGCGGCTAAGGACCTTCTCAAGTACCACACTCAGACTCTTGGGTTGGTTATGGATGGTGCAGCTCGAAGAGGAGAAGCAGAACGCCTTGTGAAAGGAGTAAATCTGTTAATTGCTACCCCTGGAAGACTGCTTGATCATCTTCAGAATACCAAGGGATTTATTTATAAAAATTTGAAGGTAAACGATCTTTGTATTTCTTCTCTCTCTCTCTCTCTCTCTTTTCTTTTTCTTTTTTTTGAGCCTATCCTACCAATCCACAACACTTGATACATGTGCTTGGTATTAGCCTTTGTCTATGTGTGATTGTCTTTTTACTTTTACTTCAAGATACATATTAGTAAAATTGTTATCTACCGCCCCATCGAACACCTCTTCACACTCCCAAATTCGGCGTTAACCTCTAGAGCGTATAATAGTATTTTTCTGTTGTGATTTATGTGAATGACGGAATATTTTGCTCTGCTTAATTCGAAGGCATAACTCTTGCTAGTACGGCTATGTAAATATTTTAATAAACCTGCAACTTTTCTTACAATTTTCATCGATGTGCAGTGCCTCATAGTTGATGAAACTGATCGAATGCTGGAAGAGAACTTTGAGGAGCAAATGAAGCAGATTATAAAGCTTCTTCCAAAGGAAAAGATAAAAAAGATTAAAAATGGCGAAAAGATCACTGTTTTGGTATGATGATTGAAATATATGTAAAGTATGAGAGCATGTCGTTTATTTCCGTACTACTTGCTAACTTAAGCTTAAATTCTTTATATGTTTTAATCAACATGATATTGCAAGTCTGCAATTTATGTCCAAGTTAATTGTATAAATTTCTAATGTTCAGGTGAGAAACACAGCTCTGTTTTCCGCCACCCAGACTACGGAGGTCGAAGATATTGCACACTTGTTATTTAAGTCCATCCCGGTGTATGTTAATGTGGATGATGGCAGGGCCAAGGTAAATTTATATATAAATGATTTGTGCTTGCTTGCCAACCTTTCCTGCGAACAAAGTTGATAAGTTTACTTTGTGAATGCAGTCCACAATAGAAGAATTGCAGCTAGGTTACTGCGTTGTGCCAAGTGCTAGGAGATTCATTCTGTTGTATTCCTTCTTGAAAAGAAATCTGTCCAAGAAAGTTATGGTTTTCTTCTCTTCATGCTGTTCTGTAAAATATCACTTGGAGCTTCTGAGGCACCTTCATGTGGACTGCTTTGATATCCATGGAAAACAAAACCAGCAGAAGCGAACGTCAACCTTTTCTGATTTCCGCGAGGCAGAGAAAGGCATCTTATTATGTACAGATGTTGCTGCTCGTGGGCTTGATATTCCTGCTGTGGTATGTTACAATCTTTGGTTAGAAATTCCGTTCCTTGATATGATTCGTTTATGACGTAAAACATGATTTACAGTTTAAAATAATGCTGAAAATGTTTTAGGATTCAGAATTAACACGTCCTACAACTTAATCGGCATAATAGTTGCATACCAAAAGAGATAATATCTTTAGAGAGAGTTGCTTAAAATAACATTACTTCAACAATAAAATAGTTGCGCTACCAAAAACCGGGCTAGGACTTCTAGTTCTACATCCTAGGCTACAGTCCATATCATGCTAGCCATGTGCTTCTCCAACCTGTCCATCATGAGTCGGAGAGACACCTCATACTGTATGAAGCCATATTATGCTACTTTAAGCTTAATGTAGCAATAACCAAAAAAGCTTAATGTAGCAATAACCAAAAAAGACTCAAGTACATGATAGAATCTTAACCACACCTTAATCCGAATATGATTATGTTTGATTTACTTAGACTAATCATGGTCTCTATCAAACCATAAAATGACAAATTTTTTAATGTCTTTGTCTTTGACAACCTATTGAAATTTCTTACTATTAAAATTTCTCACTTCTATGGTTGTATGTTTATCGCACTTGTAGGACTGGATCGTGCAGTATGATCCTCCAGATGAGCCCAAGGTGCCCACTTCTTTCTCCACCCATCTCTTTCTACCCTTTTTCGTCTTCTATATAAATGACTCATTCTGATGGATTCTTTGTGTATGGTGTTACTACCAGGAGTTCATCCACAGGGTTGGTCGAACAGCTCGTGGTGAAAATGCAAATGGGAATGCACTTCTCTTCTTAATACCAGAAGAGTTACAATTTTTACAATTTCTGAAGGTCTTTCTCGATTCTTGCTGAGCCAAAGTACTGTCTTACATTTACTTGCTAAGGCTTTTAATATGATCAGTCCCGAGTTCTTACGGGTTTTCTTCTAATCTGCAGGCAGCAAAAGTACCGCTGAAAGAGTACGCATTTGACGAAAAGAAGCTGACAAAAGTGCAATCTCAATTGGTATGTTCTCTTGATGGGAACTAAAACTTGTCAATCTGCCTTTGTTTAATAGTTTAGGTAAAGAATTGTCAATGAATTAAATTGTCACCATGCAGGAGGGAGTGGTGGCCAAAAACTATTATCTAAACATGTCAGCAAAAGAAGCATACAGATCGTATGTATTGGCCTATAATTCACATTCTATGAAGGAAATCTTCAACGTTCACAAACTCGACCTGCAGGTACAGTAGGAATGCTCAAAGCTTCATTTGTTGTGTGCTTCCTATTAGTTTTTATATTGATTCTGAAATTTGTTCTTCGTGGGATCTCCTCCTGACCTACAGGCTGTTGCTACTTCCTTTTGCTTTTCTTGTCCACCAAAGATAAATCTGGCGCCTGATAGCAGTAGATCAAATTCTAGAAAGAAGAGTCGTAAAAATTGATGGCAGTTGTCAAGGGAATGAGTCCCAGTTCGAATTCGGGAATGACTGCTCAAGTTTTGGTTCAGTTTTCATGCATGGTTAAAAAGGCTAAGATATGGTTTTAGGTGCTGATAATTCCAGATTTTTATGTTGCCTGCTGCAGTTGTATGGTTTTAAGGCTAAGACATGGTTAAAATTTCCGCTTTGCAATTTTGTGACATCTATTAATTGTCTTTTTTAAGTTTCTGTTAATCAACGGAAGAATCACACTTTTGACAGCTCTTCACCTCCATGGCCATGCCTCCCTCCGCCTTGCCTACACCAGAAATTAACACTCACAAGTTTGAAAACATACTGGGCCCGAGACATAAGAGCTAGAAATCACATAATTTCCCCATTACCCAGACTCTTCGCAATCTTCCTGGACTCAAAAAATGCATCTTGTTTCCAGATGCTTGTCGACAGATTACAGTGACTGATCCTTATGAAAGGTCATCCAAACCAGAAGTTTTCGGCTTTACAACGAAATTGCTTGATTTCATCTTATGTAGTGTTTATTTCCCGGAAGCAAAAGATAATTAGAACAGAAAAAGAGAGGGAAACAACATAGAGTACAGAAACTGAAAAAGGGGATGGAGGAGTTGCTGATAAAAAAAGGTTAAGTAATCACACTAAAAGTAATAAGCCCAAAGATAATAATCAGTAGAATTTTATTAAAACTATCAAAAACCTTTCAAGTGTTGCACTATAACTTCTAAAGAAAAAAATCTCTGAACACTTATAAAGAAAAAATCTCTGAACACGAAACAGAAAAGCATCCGAGTAACATTTTAATGAGGACATCCCACGGAAGAGATCTGCCACACACAGCTTTCTGAGGCAGTAAAAAGACTTTGTACCTCTGCCTTAAATTCTTCTTTGCTTTTCACATTTGGATAGTGAGTACAAGGAGAATGATGAAAAACAGTCATTGTTCCCAAAGCTTCTGCATTTTTCAAAATTAGTTTCACCCAACTCATCTCTCTTGGTTGACCTGAAAACACCTTGAAGGAAACTGACTTGAGGTGTGGAAGTCCGATAGTCACCATATCAAGATCCAAACCATCATCATCATTGCCATGGTTCTGACCTTCGTCTTCATCACCATTTAGTAAGCCGTAGGTTGTATACATGGAAATGTACTGAAATTGAAATAGAAAAACAAGCATCAAAATAACTATTACTACAACGACATAGTTGACAAAACAAATGTGAACCAAAACATGTTATCTTAACAAAAGTTTTGTGTACTTGCCTCGTTAAATTCAAGGGATTCCAGATTGGGTGCTGATTGGAGCAAAGCAATTAGTGCTCCATCTGTACTTGCTTCACGTTCCACGTTCAGATGTTTCAAATGATGAAACGTAGGCAAATGTTTTTTCGGATCTTTAATGAAGGACAACGCCTATTATTCATCACAAGGCAATCGAAAAATTTGTATCAGTTTCAAGAAATCAGATAAAGTATAGAACCACATAACCAAAACTACCATAAAGGGAACAGCAAGAAACAATACCCGTAGGACTCGTTCAGAAATTGATAGACACTTCACATGTGAAAGCACTTGAAGAAACCTACTTGCAGCAGCACCAAAATCTGTCCTGTATCGCCTCCCTTTTGCACCGCCAACATGTTTGTCAAAGTTGAAGTCAAGATCTGCATCAACTAGTGCTTGAAAGCTAGGTGTGTCAGGTTCCTTCGGAAGATCACATTTGTAGCTGAGAGATACTAGATTCGGTGCATTAATTTCTAGAAGACAACCTTGTAAACAACGCGAGTTATCCCATCTGTAGCAATCATCAAAACCCACAACTTTCAAGATTTTCAGTGCAGGTGCTGAGATAAATAAATTCTCTATACCAGACCAGTCACAGTTCTCTAGTATCAACTCTTCCAGGACGGGGCAATCGGAAAACAGTTGCTCATTGTTGTACTCGTCAGTGAATATTGCTCCATGGAGTTCAAGGCGCTTGAGTCTTGGACAAGACATAGATTCAGGAAGATACATCCCATAATATATATCTAACTTCAAATTAGTTAATGATTCACTGGTAAACAGACATTCTGTCAGGCAAATGGGTTCTGTTATTGCTTCATATGCCCATATAAGATGGAGCTTTTCAACATTATGCTCTATTGCAGCAGAGATCCATATGTTAATTGCAGATGGTTCCAGGTATTTACTATAAACTATACGGAATGTTTGTATGTTTGACGTATCGTGAAGATCCAATAGTCTATCCACGGTATCCATAAACAATTCAGGTTTCATTTTTTCGAAGCCTAGAAAATTAAGGATAGGGATGGACTTGAAAATGCGATCCCAACTTTTAGATAACACTCTAGTGCGAACAATATACTTAAGTTCAAGTGGAGAAAGTATCTTATGAATAATGGAGTCAGGTAAGTTTGTGATCCTATCTTCTCCTGCTGCTGCTCCAGCCAAACTGTGTTTTTTCCCCTTCTGCAGCTTCTTGTTTTTCAAACCCATGATAAAAACAGTACTGTGCACAAGAAAATATCATCCAATCACTAAACTCAAAATCGGAAGAAACAAAAAACAGTAGTAAAAACTGGGTATTTTACTGCATATATGTATATGTAAACCTAAGTGTTGGGGTTTTTGTTTTTGAGACAAATTAATTAGCATTTAGCAGTACTAAATAAAATCAAATTTAGAACGAAAAAATAAATAAAGCAGTACTAGAAATTTACCTCTAAATCACAAGTTGCACCACTAGCCCAGAACTGTAACAGCAACCCTCGGCACCATCTTTTCTCTAATGGGAAGAAAATGAAAAATTCTCTGGATTTATCGTAGGTTGTAGAAGAGAAGATTAACGGAAACAAAAATATAGAAGATATTTTCACTAACACTAACCCACGAATAACATGATTTCCTACTTTTTTGGATCCAATCGCACGACTAAAAACCTTAACCAAAATACGTTTTTTATTTTCAAAATACTCGGATTGAACTTACCATAAGCACTACACATTCAAATTCCAACGTATTGGCAGCACAATACCTATTGGACTCGGATACAAACTCATGTGTAGGCGGATAAAATCCAAAATGATAATGTAAAGTGGACAGGATCCAGTTCCAAAAAGTGATACTTTTTCTGAAACAGGACGACAGTATCACTTTTTTCCGAAACGGGACGAAAGTATCACTTTTTTAAACGGGGTGAAAGTATCACCTTTTTTAAACGGACGAAAGCGATCATGCAGATTTAATCCCATGTTCGATTCTTTTGGTTTGACCCTCCCACCGTGGCAACGGTTATACTAGTAAAGAATTATCATAATCAATTATTATTTTTAACAAAATTGATTTGGGTTTTATCATCTTATTTTCTCTAAGCTGTCGATAAAGAAACAAAAAGCAACAACAGATTAAAATAAAAATCCTAAATCATCGTTCTTTCCTCTTCTCTTTGAGAGCATTTTCTAAGATAATCATTTATTAAGAATTGGTGTTTGTGAAAATTTATCATAGAAATGATTATATTGAAATCATTTATCTATAACATAAATTGACACTCATAAATTCTACCAAACAAAGCCTTTCCAATGATTTAGAAATAAATTAATTTTTTTCTCAATGACATGAAAAAGAAAGAAAAAAATGTTCCGTCAAAATTTGGTTAGGGGGAGCCGGAGAGGGCGACTTCACGGTCAAATACAGTAAATCAAGACAACTATTTGTAGCCAACAACCTAGGCACGAAAGTGTTATTTCGAGCTTTGGGGATTGGGGTCAACCGAGTTTACATCGGCATGCCAAGTCAATGGGCGCGCCCGGTTGAATTTGTGTACCTTCTGGAAACTGCATTTGGTTTGAATTTCAAACTTTAAACAACACAACCAAGTAAAATTCTATCATAGTTTCCATAGATTAATTAATATCTCCGACGGGTAGCTCACATCCTATAAGCACCTGGGTTTGAATATTGTCAATTAACAAGAAAAACAACCAAAAAAACTGAACAATCGGAACCATTAGTGTTTCGCTTCTCCGAATCCCCTATTTACAATAATAATCAAAAGTCTAGTGTGTTTTTCGAACGAAATAAGGTTGTATAATCGAATTCAGTAATGTGGAGTCAATATCATGTAAACTGCTTGAACTCACGAATTAAGTCCAGAAGGGTCGATTTATTGTCCAAATTCATATGGGACAGGAAAACATTCCATTGATGATCCATCATAGTTGGACCAAAAAATGCTACTGTGGAAGATTTTATTATCCACGAATCGTATAAGTTCTCACTAAAACTAGTGTAAATATAACACAAAATGAAGGGTTATCTAAGTAAATTTCGTGGGGCGAAAAAAGGACACGGAGGTTGGAAATGTTTTAATTGTTGAGGGATAAAGGACTCTTCAAATCGATTACCTCCGAGGAGCTAGATACGAATCAAAAATTAGGGTTTACGGGAAGGATTGAGTTGGTGATTGAGATTTGTGGATAGTCAATGGAATTAAAGTTGAACACAAGCAAGGAAGGAGGGATTCCCAAAATTAGTCATGTAATGATCGGGTATAATTTATTTATTTATTTTTTAGCTTATTCGATCTTAGATGACTTGATATGTTTTTTAATTTTAAATTTTTATTGGCCCACATGTAGAGAGCATTTTATTTTATTTTAAATTAGGTAGTATCAAAATTAGATAGGTGTGAGGCAAATCAGTAATTTTGTGGTTATCTTTTCAAAAACCTATGGTAAAAAAAAGTCTCTACAAGTATCTCACCACCATACATTTAAGGGTTATCCCTTAGATGTGGATGCTTAAACATCTATACCAATTTTTCCCACCAACTTCTTGAATGGGTCTTTTGTTCCGATAAATGAGTGAACGGATGACCAAATGACCTAGGTAGTCCTAACGTTTGCTTTAGAATGAAAAAAAGTTTGAAGAGAAGTATGAAATGTTATGTATAAATCTTAAGTGGGTTAACTCGTGTCTTTAATCGTGTGATTAATCCCTCAAGTGATATGATCTCGTTTTGTCATGTTATTTTTTTCCACCCACGGTTGTACTAGTTTATTTATTTATTTTTTAGCTTATCGATCTTAGATGACTTGATATGTTTTTTAATTTTAAATTTTTATTCATTTTATTTTATTTTAAATTAGGTGGTTTCAAGACTCTCTTTAATCGTGTGATTTTATCTTTTGTTTCTTCTCAAAGTCTGTTTGTTGCGATTCTCTAGTCTTTTTTTACTTTCCTTTTTTCACTTTCGTCTGGTTTTTCAGCATCTTCTGTAATTTCTCCGTCTCTCTTTTTTTAGTTTTATTTATCTCTTGTTTCTTCTCAAAGTCTGTTTGTTGCGATTCTCTAGTCTTTTTTTACTTTCCTTTTTTCACTTTTGTCTGGTTTTTCAGCATCTTTTGTAATTTCTCAGTCTCTCTCTTTTTTTAGTTTTATTTGGATTTTTTCTTTCTCTTCTTCTTAGTTTTGTTTTGATATTGCCATCTTCATGTTTCTTCTTCTTCTTTTGGTTTTATGATTCTATGTGGTTGTTTTATTTCTCTTTTTGTCCAAGCTCTTTATGTTTTAGGCGCCGGTATCTTTTGATATTATGGTTATTCTGAAGAACTGTTTGAGCTCTTAATTTGTAGGTACGACAAAATTTGGCCATTTCATTTGTCTAACGCATTGTTGAGCTTTTAATTTGCAGGTGCACTTCCTCTTTGACTCTCCTTTATGGCCCTTTATCCTTTTCACCTTCCCCTTGTTATCCCCCCTGATATCTTAAGGTCATTTATGTCAGTCACTAGTTCATCCATTTTTAGCCAATTTGGTCAAAGGTTGTTCCCAGCTTGATGTAGATTTGTCATCAGATATTTATGAGCCCTACTATATATTGAAATACTCATTTCGTTCGTTTCAGTATGCGGTGTTTGTTACTATTCAACTGAATTGATTCATGTTTACCAGGTGTAGTGGAAGAACTCGACATTTGGTTAAGAAAAAAACTTTTTCTACTTATAGTCATGGTTTGGTATACTCGCTTTATAGAAGACAAATTCAAAACCTTTTTGCACAACTGCGCAACACTAGTCTTTTTCAACCAAAAGAATTCTAATAACTTGGATAAAATTATGACATACAAGATGAAGTGCAAACTCTCGTTACAAGAACCTCTTGTCATTTTTGTTCAAGATAGAGAAATGAGTAAGGAAAATAACAAATGTCTAATCGTTGGAAAGATTTACTCAAGAAAGTTATTCTATGTAGAAGCTATTAGTTGAAAACTTCAAATCTATTGGCAACTGAATTATGCACATGGTGCTCAAATTATAGGAAAGCCAAATAAGGAACACATGGCTATATTTTTGACGAACCAGAAAATTACGCGTTGCGCGCTTGAGCACTCAGGCCATAACTTCCCTGATGCGCCACTCTGATACTACTAACCGGGCCTTAAAACTATGATGCTTAGGCCATAACTTCCCCGATGCGCAACGTTCATTTTCCCTTGCAATCATGCTCATTAATCATGATGCAACTAACTTAGCTTCCACACTGTTCCAACTTACCCTTGTTCTGCAAAGGGCATAAAACCTTAAAGGTTGTCGCCGATGTATTATTGCATGCATCTCTGGCTTCCAAATCTTGTCTCGGCATAGTATATGCCTTGGATTTGCGCATAGACCATTGTATGCCTAATTCCACCACCTTCCCTACTTAGCTTGGCACTGCTGAAAGCATGCACTTGTCTTACTCGTACGTACCAAGGGTGCATCAATCTGGCTCTTGTACTTTCCTTAGGCTTATGCAAGCTCCGCTAACTTGCATATTGATGTAGTTTACTTTCCTAGCCAAAGCGCCATTGGTGCATCCCTATGTCGAACGCCTTAATAGGAAGTATGAGCATCCAAGCAAAATGAATGCAACTTGTCTCATCAAGTTTGGCCAAAATCATCTCTTGCATCGCAATACCGAGCCAGATGATATGAGAGGCCAATATCGCGCCAAAATAACACATTATGTTTGGCATTTGGCTAAGGGCCAAATATCGCATCAAATGATGTATTAGGCCAGTTGGGTAGCTGATCTCGAGTTTGCAGCGTAATCACTGCGCATTATGAAGGTTATTGGCCTAGAGCCAATATCGCACATTTATTGTGCATCATGCCAGAGAGGGCTGGCCGGACGAATATTGCGCAATAATTATGCGTAATCATTGTACGCAATCATTATTTGCAATCATAGTACGCAATCATTTCTCGAAATCATTGCGCGCAGTCATTGCATATAAAAGCAATCATTGCATGTCAATTTGGTCCCCGATTCCAACTTGTAGAAATTGCAAGTTAACATATATAGGGAGGGGTAGTTGGTTGAAGGTGCATATGCGTACTATGTACCAAGTAAGCTTCATAGGTTATCCGGAAAAGTATAAATGCTGCCTAAGGCTCATTTATAGTTGCGTAGCCTTACGAAGAGGGCATTTGATGCTTAGGTATCACTATGGCAATCATTGCGTATGAAAGCAATCATTGCATGTCAATCTGGTCTCCAATTCCAACTTGTAGAAATTGCAAGTTAACATATATAGGGAGGGGTAGTTGGTTGAAGGTGCATATGCGGACTATGTACCAAGTAAGCTTGATAGCTTAGCCGGAAGAGTATAAATGATGCCTAAGGCTCATTTATAGTTGCGTATCCTTACGAAGAGGGCAATTGATGCTTAGGCATCACTATGCCATATCGCGGACCCGATGATGCATAATCATTGTGCATCTTGACGAAACGGCCTATACGGACCAGACCATTACCATTATTGCTAGGCCACGACCTTGCAAACGAGTTGGGTTGAGATTTCCCTTTGGGGATGAACTACGGTATGAGCTTGATCCCTTTAGAGTAGGGAAGGGTACGTAGGCAACCGCAATGAGTTACAGCATTGCCAATCCAAAGACGTTGGCCCCTCATATCATCTAAGCTCGGTAGCTCGATGCAAGAGATGATTGCGGCCAAGCTTGATGAGGCTTAGTTGCATGCCAACAAGTGGATGCTCATACTTCCTATCAATCTATACGAAGTTAGTAAGCGTGGTAAGGTAGGGAATTAACAAAAGGCTTAAAACGGCCTATGCCTAAGTCCAAGTGTTGATGGTGGATTTTAGTTTAGGGCTAAAATTGTAAAACCAAAAATAATATGCTGACATCCTGCAAAGGGTAAAGCCGTTTTATAAGCGATGAGTGCAGAAAACCTCTCCGCTTTATTTATTCGAAGCAATTCAATAAATATACAAAATTCACCTAGAATGGTGCATGTGGCAACAATCCCAAATATTCTGTGAATTTTTAGCATTATTAATTAATGCATGATTGGCCTAGTATTTCCAGTATTGTTCTCAGCATAAGTCTCATTATTGGCGTGGCATGATGACTGAGTGTTACTCTCAGCGGATTAATACGAATCTCCAAGTGTCAATAGTGAGGTATGCACGAAATACCCGTACAGGCTACACCATTCTCTAACAAAGGGAATCTCATATCGGTGTGCTTATATTAGCCCGATTGAGCATATTTAATTTCCTAAGGGAAATCTGGACTATCCGTATCAGTCTCAGAAACGATCACGGCCACGCAAGTTGACCGCATGATTTAACCAGCCTAGACGAACCCTAGCAGGAGCAGGCGATCCCCGTGATGACCACTGGCGGGCCCATTTATGACCTAGCCGGTCTAGCATCACACCTTGCTTCCCAGCGTGCCAAAAAAAACCAGCCCTAAAATAGGGTGGTTGCGCTGCTTTGGAAGAAGCTCGAACGAGCAAGACTGTTCGAGACAGTCTTAAAACGATCGCGACCGTCCAACTTCACCAGCCTGATTGGACGGCTTAGATCGCACCATGAACGATTGAGGAGGCGCCAACACGCACATTGGCGGGCCCACTTTATCTCTACCTAATCGGTTTGCTCACGGCGTGGTCATGGAGCCATGAACGTTTGCCCGAAATACGATGGGCGTGATGCTTTCCAAGAGTCACGAAAATTCCACTAATGTCTTAAATTGATCACAACCATCCAACTTAACCAGCATATTTGGATGGCTTAGATCGTACCTAGGACCGTTAGGGAGGTGCACACATGTTCACCGTCAGCCCAACGTGGGCCCCGCACAATCGGTCTCTCCAAAGGAGAAGCACAACTTGCCAAACCGTTTGGCCAAAGTCATGCATACGTGACTGTTTCAAAACCCTAATTAGGGTTTGCGGCGTTGCAAATCTGTCGTAGTTCGATCACGACCATCCATCTTCGCTAACCTGGATGGAGGGTGTAGATATGGACTTAAGAGGTCCCAAGAGTGTCAAAATGATCATTGTGGGCTCACCTTTGCATGTAGCCGGCAAGCTTAGGCGGACTAGGACTCTGCACCTCGAAATGCGCGCCCCAAAGTAGCATGTCACGCAGCCTTTAATCCTTTGTGGCAATGGATTTCTGTCGCAAATTGATCATGACCACTCATCTTTTCCAGTCAAATTGAGTGGCCTAGATCAAGCCTTCATAGGACGGAGAGGTATAGGCGTGTACAACAACGAGCTATCTCCACGCATGACCGATCGGTCCCACCAAAATCGACGCCCATGTGTGGATTCGGTCAAGCCAAAGAGGGATGCTTGCGCACCTCCTAAAAACCCTAAAATTCCATCAACGGTCGCAAATATATATTGTGAACCATCTCGTCCGTCCAACTTTGCCAGCTTGGTCGGACAGCTTAGGTTAAAGACTAGGCAACCAATGAAGCATCTCGATGATCACCGTATGCCACTCTTCCACAGGGAATGATCGACCAGGGGATGGCTCACCCATGCGGCCTCCAAACGATCACTCGAAGATGGTTGTACGCGATGCTATTTTAAGACGCTTAATCCGCGACTTATTCGATTAAGCTTTAAAACAATGATGCTTCATACATATTGATTGTTTTGAATGCATTACATGCATCGAGCATACACGATATTTCATAAATATCAATTTCTTAAATAACTTAGTTATTTAATTTAGCACCGTATGCTATTTCCTGCAGTGGGTTCCACGATCCGCTCATTCGAGACATCAAGCATGTCACAAACTGGGGGATACTTATTGGGTATTGGTATAGCGGTTTACAGCGTGCAGCGTGCAGCGTGCAACACGCCATTACAAGAACGTGTCAGGAAAAGGTGGACGGTGAACAGTGATGAGGGAAGTGGGCAAAGGTGTGATCGTGTGACAATCACCACTCATACACGACCCCACTACTCCATCACTTCACCTCCTCCACTTCCTACGAGAGATGAGGGTTGCGCTACATGACTTGTATAAATAGGTCCTTCACCTATTTCCAAACAACACAGAGAAAAAACCAAGTGTTGTCACGTATCCAGAAAACACCCAGAACTGATGGCTTACATTGTGCAATCCAGTTCAACATTCTGATACAAGTCATAAACAACCAACACCTTCACAATCTCAACACCTTATTTGCTTCCCTCCCTAAGATCAACCCCATCTCCTTCACTTTGTGACCGAAGCAAGTCTGGAATGACCATTTCTTGGTTTAGGCCAGAATTGTATAGATTGATCTCTCGAATCAAAAGAACTCCCATGTAGTGCATTTGTTTAGGGTTTAGATTCGTTTCTCATCCACACACACCCAAATTTACCAAAACCAGTAGAAACAGTTTTCACCCATAAACAATTGGAGACCACAGTGGGAGATTAATCTCTCGGTTGTGAAGTCAATTTCTTCAATACCCAATCCCATTTGGCTGATTTAAAAATGGTTGGTCTTAGGGCTGCCCCAAAAACTCCAAATCCCGGTCGAAGTTCCTCCAATGGAGATACCCCCCCTTTCCAACGGTGTATCTGATGGTGTAACCGTAAGAATCCCAACATTGATCGAATTAGCACGGGTACAGGAGATTCGCACAAAGAACATGGACCTGATCAAAGAAGCGATAAACGACATACTCGATCTCCTCATCAAGATGACATCAGATACGAGCAGTTCTCCTATCACGGATATTTCTACACTGGGGACTGATCCTCGCAACGATCCTCCTCAAGTCAATAGTTTCACTATGAACCAGAGGCCGGTGGATCATGAAGCGACTTCTCTAGTGGAAAGTTTATGCAAACTTTTACACCTCTCGAAGAATCAGCGGGCGGAGACGTTTGCTGCAATCAACCATATAGTGCTGGATGTGTATTTAACTCCTTTGCGTCCAGAAGCCTCAAAAACACCAGAGATGTCTGTGAATAATGTTACATTTACATACGAAGACATGATGGCGGAAGAAGGTCACAACCGGGCCCTATACGTCACTGCACCTATCAAGGATTCAGAGTTCAAGAGGGACCTCATCGAAAGGGGAGCGTCTTCGAATGTGATTACTCTCAAGACACTCAGGACGGCCAAGGTTCGCCCAAGCAAGATCGTGCGACAGCCTACCACGATGATAGACTTTGAAGGAAACCAAACCAACACGTACGGGTATGTCAATTTGAATTTATCTGTAGGGCCCGTCCAATCAAAGGTGAAATTCGAAGTCATAGAAAAGGAGCCGGAATACCATATGATACTGGGGAGACCATGGCTTCATGACAATAGGATCGTCCCCTCGACGTATCACCAATTCCTGAAGACTATGCTGAATAAAGAAGTCGTTCGTATTCATGCATCATTGTCTCCTTACGCACCAATATGTGGAGTGGAATTGTTTGAACCAAGAAGAAGCTCCGCGCGAAGAATCAGACAAAGTTCATTGCATCCTACTCCCCACGTGGGCGTCAATCCAGGAGGAGGACCGACTTGCATCATTGAGGGCTAAGCCCCTCGATGCATCTTTGCTGACAAGGCGTTCTTCTTCATCCGGTGAAGCCGCGCCCCCTGTTCACACTAAGAGGGAGCGAACTTTTGTGGCGAGACGTGATTAGAAAGGGAAAACGGTGTACCGACGCCGCTGTTAGCAATTAGTAGGGGAGACTGTTGCCCAGTCTCTCCGCCCAGTGGAATGCTACAAAAACGACGAACCACGGGAAGATGTAATGGATGTTCCACGATAGCTGCAAGACGGCACCAACTCCACGACTGATGAGCTTGAAATCGTTAATATCGGGAATGAGGAATCTCCTAGGCCTATCTCCACCAGCTCAACCTTGTGTACGGATGAACGCACGATGCTCGTGGAACTTCTCAAAGAGTACCAGGACATATTCGCTTGGACGTATGAAGAAATGCCCGGTTTAGATGAAAAGTTGGTCACCCATCATCTACATGTCATACCTGGA
Source organism: Papaver armeniacum (assembly GCA_023531295.1). NCBI lineage: Eukaryota > Viridiplantae > Streptophyta > Magnoliopsida > Ranunculales > Papaveraceae > Papaver > Papaver armeniacum. Next base: position 174,422 of record JAJJWW010012640.1, read on the forward strand.
TCCAAGACGGTTAAACAGTTTCCGAGGCAGTTCAGACACGAGATCGGGTGTTGCTTGGATTTCAGAGACTTGAACAGATGCTGCCCCCAAAGATGATTTTCCTCTACCTAACATCAACATGTTAGTGGATTTCACAGGCAGACACGGCGTGTTCTCCTTCATGGATGGATATAGTGGCTACAATCAGATAAGGATGTATGAGCATGACGCGAGTAAGACAACTTTTCGAACTCCTCTCGGAAATTTTTATTATACTGTGATGCCATTTGGTTTAAAGAATCCCGGTGCAACGTATCAACGCGCTATGACGGCAATCTTCCACGACATGATGCATAAGCAAGTTGAAGACTATGTGGATGATATAGTAGTCAAATCAAAAGCTCGAGCGGCCCACACAGGAGTCTTACGACAAGTGTTTGAATGCCGTGAATACATGTTGAAGATGAATCCTTTGAAATGCGCTTTCGGCGTTTCTTCAGGAAAATTTCTGGGATTCCAGGTGACTGCTGAGGGAATCAAAGTGGACCCATCCAAGACCCAAGCTATCCTCACGATGCCGCTTCCGCGAACTGTGAAGGAACTCTAAAGCTTCATGGGCAAAGAAGCGTTTCGGAAGATTCAACGAATATTGTCATCTCCAAATCATCATAAAGGGTTCACCTATTATGTCAGCCCGGACGAGAGCGAGCCCGAGACATATTCAGATCTACTGGAGATGACACCTCAAGGAAGCAGCCTCAAGAAGATAGCGATGTCTGCAACATCAATGAGAGACGCTTTCAGAATTTCGTCTCCCGTAGAAGAAGTAGTTGTGTTACCAAAAGAGATTGCACCTGGGACTTAAGAGGTATATACAGATTCTCCATGAAAAGAGCTTCATCATATTTGCAGAGCCTATTAGTCAAGTCATTCGCGTGAAGGAACTTCCCTACTCCTCAAAGACACGATCCAAAGATGATAATGGCAAAGGAGTGTGATTTGGATCTTGCTCAAAGATCGCCCATCTCAAAGATCTGAATTTAGAAAGATGCAAGCACGCTATCATCAGGATTCCAAGATGTCCAAAGACAAGGATATACTCAAGAGAGCAGGCGTACTGTCAAAGACCAGCGATATTCCTGGACATCTATGAAACGCAACGCAGATGTAAAGACGGCCTCATGAACCCAGCGTGAAAACATATATCAAATCGAAGGCTCGGTGGATATTCGTGGACAGGGGACTGTCTCTCTCTTTTCCGTTCTATGAGGCAACATCAAGGAAGCTATCGGCTCCATCATTATCTTCTCCCTATAATAATGAGACAAGCTCTACCACTATATGAAGACTGCCAACTTCGTGCCCGTACCTATCACGCCTCTCCTCGCGGTCTTTTTTCGATCACGCTGCCAAGAACCATTGTTGCTCGTTTGTTGATACCAGCCCGAGCTTCACCATAGAAACAACTACTACGGACAGGGGTAATCCTAACTTCTGCATATTTTATTTTCCCATGGAGAAGTAATAGAGTCACGGAGGCGAGATGGCGATATCTTTATGGTAAACCCACCGACCATACAAGATAGAACCATATAAATCACGCTTGGGGACTGAGGCTCAGCATGAAATTCCTTCGCCGTCAGTCAAGAACTTCTTCAACACAAGAGAGATGGTCAATCAAGAAGCATGTAATTCGCAAGGGGAAATCAAACTGAAGAAAAAGCCACTTCAACGCTCTCTCCATAAGAAGGCGTTTCAACTCTCTCTCCAGAAGAAGGCGTTTCAGCTCTCTCTCCAGAAGAAGTCGCTTCAACGCTCTCTCCGGGACCCGCGTCGACGTTCTCTCCAGAATTTGCTTCAACGCTCTCTCCGGGATCCGTGTCGACGTTCGCTCCAGAAGATGCTTTAACGCTCTCTTCAGGATCCGCGTCGACATTCGCTCCAGAAGCTGCTTCAACGCTCTCTTCAGGATCCGCCTCGACGTTCACTTCAGAAGCTGCTTTAACGCTCTCTCCAGGATCCGATTCGACGTTCGCTTCAGAAGCCGCTTCAACACGCCTTTCAGAAGCTGCATCAATGTTCTCTTCCTCATGATAGGGCTCATCCACATCAGAGTCGAGGATTATGACATAAACCGACATCATGCTAAGGGAACGCTTACCTGAACGCCTCTTGAACATGACAAGCTCCAAGGATAGGACGACCCATCTCTCCTGTACGTGATGCTATTTTAAGACGCTTAATCCGTGACTTATTCGGTTAAGCTTTAAAACAGTGATGCTTCATACATATTGATTGTTTTCAATGCATTACATGCATCAAGCATACACGATATTTCATAAATATCAATTTCTTAAATAACTTAGTTATTTAATTTAGCACCGTATGTTGTTTCCTGCAGTGGGTCCCACGATACGCTCATTCGAGACATCAAGCATGTCACAAACTGGGGGGATACTTACTGCGTATTGGTCTGGCGGTTTACAGCGTGCAGCGTGCAACGCGCCATTACAAGAACGTGTCAGGAAAAGGTGGACGGTTAACAGTGATGAGGGAAGTGGTCAAAGGTGTGATCGTGTGACAATCACCACTCATACACGACCCCACTACTCCATCACCTCACCTCCTCCACTTCCTACGAGAGATGAGGGTTTCGCTACATGACTTATATAAATAGGTCCTCACCTATTTCCAAACAACACAAAAAACCAAGTGTTGTCACGTATCCAGAAAACACCCAGAACTGATAGCTTACATTGTGCAAGCCAGTTCAACATTCTGATACAAGTCATAAACAACCAACACCTTCACAATCTCAACACCTTCTTTGCTTCCCTCCCTAAGATCAACCCCATCTCCTTCACTTTGTGACCGAAGCAAGTCTGGAATGGCCATTTCTTGGTTTAGGCCAGAATTGTATAGATTGATCTCTCGAATCAAAAGCACTCCCTTGCAGTGCATTTGTTTAAGGTTTAGATTCTTTTCTCATCCACACATACCCAAATTTACCAAAACCAGTAGAAACAGTTTTCACCCCTAAACACCAAGGCATATGCTCTATGCCTGGACAACACTCGGTAGTTTGACAGTTGCTCAGCTAGATAGGAAATTCAGTGATGAAATTCCTACATTGAGCCAAAGCCAGAGATGCATGCAAGATGCGTTGCCCTTAACCCTATGGCCTTATACCCTTTTGCGGACAGAGTAAGTTTGGAACGGTGTGGAAGCTAAGTTAGCTGCATCATGCTCCACGAGCATGCTTGCAAGGGCAAGTGAACGTGCATTTTCCTAGCGTTAAGGCCTGGATCGTAGCTTCATCATGGCGCATCGGGAAGATTACGGCCTGCGGGGCAACGTACCAAAGGCGTAATTTTCCAGTCCGTCACAAAAGTGACATTCACCAAGCCCATTTTTGAGGTGCTTGCTTTACTATTCATGGATGTTGCCATGTATGTCTGAATAACCGGCCATGATGGTTGTATATTTAGTTCTGACACATAAGCCAATTCCAATGTCCGACCATGATGTCTAAACATTTCCTAAGCCGGCCTGCTCTGGACGGAGGCAACACAGTGATGTGATATTGTCCCTACGCCAATGACATGGCAATGTGCTCTGTTAGCACAAACTTTGCTCGAGGCCATCTGCCCAACTGGACTAATGCACCATTTGATGCGGCATTGGCCTTTGACCAATATAGCTTACCCTAATGCGCCAAGATTGGCTCTAGGCCAATGTTCCCTTTACTACGCAACATAAGCTTTGGATGAAGCTTCATCTAGGGCCACGACGCATCTTTAAGCATGCGCCATGCTAAAAACATGGGGTGTTACAATATTGGATTTCCAAACTCCGGATGATGCTCAAAGATCTAAGGAAACTTACCCAACGAAATTTAGGAAGTTTCTTCTCCTGCTCAAGCTCTATCACCCTAGAATTTATCCTGGTTTGGTGGATATGTGTCCAAACAAGTTTGGTGGGTAATTTTCTTGAATCTTCCACTGTATATATGATATAACATAATACTTCAGATGGTAGCTGGTAGACTCACGAGAGCCGTACTTAATATTGAACACCCAAAGAATACAAACTTCATGGGGAAAATATCCAAGAATCAAGATAGTCTTAAGTGTGAATCAACAATTCTTAGGAGAGATATCCTTAGACCTTCAAGAAGATAGTAAATTCATCATCACTATATTGGACTACCAAAAATCTGTGAAGTATGCAATCAACCACTCAGATTGTTAGAGCATTGCTCAGTTGAACCCATTAAGCATTGGTATGTCAAGTTTGGTTGTCATATTTTAGTTCCAAAGCTCGAAGCTGCTTGATTTTATTACTAGAGTCAACTTCGTATGTTAGACTAGCAACATAAAAGTGTTGACACTCTCTCTTATTACTTGAGAAGAATCTGAATATGTATAGGCAATGAAAACATCATCTTTCAGTTTGATTTAGTAATTACATACTTGACTTGTTTTATTTCTATCATATTTCTTTCAAGCCAGTGTTTATTGACAAACATAACATACTGAGTATAGTTTGTGATTTTTGTTAAAGAGAGAGCAAAATGTGATCCGAGGAGAGAAAAAATCGTAGTTAACTCACTGATCAGGCCAACTCAATACTTTCTTCTAACTCGGTCTAAAAAGTCCTTACTAGCACATGGGTTTATAAAGGACATTCATTCTCTCTTTGTTGTCTTTCTTTGCCGTAATTTTTTTTTTCATGAACCATAGAAACTTTAAATTTTAAAGCAAGAAAAAGATATCTCCTCTCGTTTACGGATTTTTGAAGGAAAAAACAGTTTGTCAATACTTAAATACTTGATTTTCCGTTGGCCATATAGTGTAAAAGATAAGATGAGATATAGAACTGTATTTGTATGTATGTACGTTCTAACATTGTTTACAACAGATTTCATTTTATTTGCTTTGATTTTGAAATCTTTAGCATTATTGTTGCTAATGGGTCAAAAGTTCCTTAAGAAGTTAAACATCAGTAGACTTCTAAGTGCTTAGTCCAATTTACCCACGTTTTGATACGATGGGAATAGAGGAAGATGAAAGCATTAAACGCCTGACCGAAAATAACCCAGCTTGCAAATAAGTTGTAAGCAACTATATAGATGCTTGTAAAACACTTTGATGAAGATTGTTATTTATTTTTCAAAGATGTAAAGTGATATTTTTTGGGTTCATGAATCATGATTATTCATACAAAAAGAAAAGATAATCAACTTTTTAAACGTGTAAAAATTATGTACGGTTTGTAAGGATATTTTGGACCGAGTTAAAAATATATACCGAGTTTTTCCTAGTTAGTGGGTCGACTACAATTTATGCTCTCCTCGGATCACATTTTACTTTCCCTCTAACAAAAATCATAGTTTGTTTACTTGTATCTAGTATCGGCGACTTGTTTATTGTACTATGATCAAAGTATGAAGGAAAGATATACTTGTTTTATACAACTTTGGTATATAGAGTTACGATGTACAGTTTTTCTATAGGCTTTGTGAATCGACGTTACACTAATTGGTAACTTGTTATTATTTAGTATGTTTGAACTTCCAAAATAAATTCAACCCTTGTGATTATATGAAGGAATATCATATAGATAATCTAAGGAAGTAGACTTGCGAAATAATATTTCGTAATCTAAAGAGAGTTCATGACCGGTTCCTTGTGGCAAGGATCGATCCATGACCGATCATGTTTGGAGTTTAATCTGTATTTGTATTTTCAGTATTCAAAAGGAGAGGATACCAAGTACACCACAAACTTTTTCATTGGGCAACCTGTATGGACAAAACCTAATACATATGCAAGTAGACCAACTTAATGATCATTGAACAATATCTGTATAGAGTTTATATATCCACCCCGTCACAATCAAAAAGTCAAGACAAAAAAGTCCCTGAACCTGATTATATAGAAGAGTACTTGGACGATCTCAAATATCAATATCCAAGATCAATCCAGTCATATCCAAATAATCGAATCAAATTCTGCCAAGTATGAAATCTTTTATCTATCTTTCAAGATATGAATTCTACAAGAACGAGTTTCGTAATCGATCACAATTAAAAGGACTTATTTATTAGAATTGATTACGTACTACTTGTGTTATCCCTATTATAAAGATAAAACAATATAATGCGGAATAGGAAAAACAAAAGACACCAAAAGTTTTGTTAATTAGGAAAACTACAACTGCAGAAAAACCTCGGACCTTGTCCTGATTTGAACACCGAACTGTATTAAGCCCCTACAGACACTAGCATACTATTAGACTTTATACTGGAATGTAGTTGAGGCCAACTTCACCCTCCAAACAATTCTGCTACAGTTTTCTTTTGAACCTTGCCAGGCTCTATGCAATTAATTCCATTCGCTGACGTCCTTTACATCCTAAGAGTTGATTCACCCTAAGTAAATACTTTGATACAAATCTGCCTGTAACGGATAAGCATATTTGATTTCCCTTTAGATCAATAGATTAAGTCTTGGAAGTATGTTTGAAATAGACAAAGCTAGCAAACCTCACAAATCCGGAAGACTTACACTCAGTTAGTTGAGAAGCCTGGGTAAATTAATACTTGTGGGTAAATTAAATAGCTCAATATTCACATACCTCTTTGTTGATGAAGTTCTTAAAATGTCTTCGTTTGATCTTATCTTCATCTTCGATGGTTATTCAATGATGTCTAACTCTCAACTACCATACTCTAACCTAGTTCGAGACCTGACTTAAGTAGACTAGAAATCAAGCTATAGTTTTGTGTTACTAACATTAACAACAAGCTTGAGGGAGAAAACTTGCGCGCGAGTTTTTCTGACAAATATATTTGTTGATCTTAGTGATTGTACAAACATCAGTTCGTGCACACTTGATTCTCATGAGATATATTGTTTGTTAGATCCCGGAGAATCATATTGTTATTTTAGTTTACAATTATTATTTTGATTGACTAACAATATAGTTTTCCTTGATAGATCAAACTTATTTATTCCTTGGTCCTTCTCTTATGATATGAGGCCACTCATGTTAGTTTGATAGTTGATTATTTTAGATCCATTTTAGTTCTAAATCTAAACACAGAACTAACGATTATCCAATATTGACTCTGTTTTGTGTGCTATCGATTATTGGTAGGAATCAAGTTGTTTGTGTAGGTGATACTTTGATTGAAGACTACAAGTTTTTTTTTTGTTTGTTTGTTTTTTTTTTGTTTTTGTATTCTGATTTTTGTGATACTTCATGCACACTTGATTCCATCGCCGATGTGTCATCCCTTAGCTATATTACACTGAAACTCAGTTTCTGTGTAAATAGTGCTCAATATCCATGTAGTAAAAAAAGAAGATTCGAAGTAAATAAATATAGTGAAAAAGAGAAATATTAGTCTAAAATAATGAAAACCAGAAACTGCTACCGAGTATCCGTTGAATATTACCCGGAAACTCAGTTACCGCAAAGTCAAAAAGAAAACGGTTGCCCAATTCTGTGTGATTTCTCTTCTCTACAAGGCGCATCAGATCTAATCAACTTTAAAGTGTAACTAAGGGATATCGCTACTCTAAAGTTACATGGAAGACCATAGTACTTGGATTTCGCTACAATTAAGCTTTAGCGAAGCGAAATCGCTCACTATAGCGCTTGGCTTTACTGATCAAAAAATAAAATAAAATTATTACTCATATTTATTTATTTTTTACTCATATCAAATCGTAGATTCTTTACTGATCAAAAGAAGAATAAAAAATTATGACACTCATATAAGAAATTATCACACTCACATTAAGTTGCCTGATGTTTCTCATGCTCCCTCCCTTAGAGGAAGTAGGGATCCATCTCCGGACCTCGTAATTGTTAGTAGTATTTAGAGACCACTAACTAACCATTGTACTAACCCACCAAAAAGAAGGAAAAAAAACCATGGAAACACATACTCTTATCGATTATACTCTTGTTAATGGGTGAAAACTATTTCTGCTGGTTTCAATAATTTTGGGTGTGTGTGGATGAGAAATGAATCTAAACCCTAAACAAATGCATTGCACGGGAGTGCTTTTTGATTCGAGAGATCAATCTATACAATTCTGGCCTAAACCAAGAAATGGTCGTTCCAGACTTGCTTCGGTCACAAAGTGAAGGAGATGGGGTTGATCTTAGGGAGGGAAGCGAAGAAGGTGTTGAGATTGTGAAGGTGTTGGCTGTTTATGACTTGTATCAGAAAGAGGAACTGGCTCGCAATGATGTAAGCTATCGGCCCGGGTGTGTTTTTCGGATACGAATGACAACACTTGGTTTTTCGTGCTTGTTGTGTTGTTTGGAAATAGGTGAAGGACCTATTTATACAAGTCATTGAGCGCAAAACCCTCATCTCGTAGGAAGTGGAGGAGGTGAAGTGATGGAGTAGTGGGGTCGTGTAGGAGTGGTGATTGTCACATGATCACACCTTTGCCCACTTCCCTCATCACTGCTAACCGTCCACCTTTTTCTGACACGTTCTCGTAATGGCGCGTGCAAGCCGCACGTTGTAAACCGCTGCACCAATACCCCAGTAAGTATCCCCCAGTTTGTGACATGTTTGATGTCTCGAATGAGTGGATCGTGGGACCCACTGTAGGAAGTAGCTTGTGATGCTAAAATAACTAAGGATTTGATTTTATGAAATATCGTGTATGCTCAATGCATGTAATGCATCACAGACAATCAGCATGTATGAAGCATCGATGTTTTAAAGCATGGCCGAATAAGTTGCGGACCAAGCGTCTTAAAATAGCATCACGTCCAACCATCTTCGAGTGATCGTTTGGAGGCTGCATGGGCGAGCTATCTCCTGGCCGATCACTCCATGTGGAAGAGTGGCGGATGGTGATCATCAGGATGCCTCACTGGTCGTCTAGCTTTCAACCTAGGCTGTCCAACCAAGCTAGCGAAGTTGGACGGACGAGATGGTTTAAGACCCTCATCTGCGACCGATGGTTTTTTAGGGTTTTAGGAGGTGTGCGAGCATCACTCCTATGCTTGACCGAATCCGAGCTTGGGCGCAAGTTTGGTGGGGTCGACCAGGCATGCGTGTAAACGGCCTGCCGGTGTATATGCCCATACCTCTTTGTCTCATGAAGGTACGATCTAGGCCACTCAATTTGATCAGCAAAGGTGAGTGGTCGTGATCGATTTGCGGCAGAAATCCATTGCCGCAAAGGATTTGGAAGCTGCTCGGCACGCAACTTTTGGGCGTGCGTTTCGAGGTCGTCGAGTCCTAGTCTGCCTAGGCCGACCCGGCTCCACGCAAAGGTGGGCCCACAAAGTGATCATGTTGACATGCTTGGGACCTTTTAATTCTATATCTACACCCTCCATCCAAGCTTGCGAAGATGGATGGTCGTGATCGAACTGCGATAGTTATGCAACGCCGCAAACCCTAATTAGGGTTTTGAAAACAGCACGTACACACGATTTTGTCCAAACGATTTGGCAAGTTATGCTCCTCTTTTGGAGGAACCGATCGTGTGGGGCCCACGTTGGGCCGACGGTGAACATATCCGTACCTGTCTGATGGTCCTATGTGTGATCTAAGCCATCCAAACATGCTGGTGAAATTGGATGGTTGTGATCGATTTAAGACACTAGTGGGATTTCCGCGACCTTTAAAGCATCACGCCAGCCATGTTTTGAGCAAACGTTTATTGCTCCATGGCTTGGTCGTGAGAAAACCGATCGGGCAGGGATAGAGTGGGCCCGCCAATGTGCGTGTTGGCGCCTCCTCCACCTTTCATGGTGCGATCTAAGCCGTCCAATCAGGCTAGTGAAGTTGGACGGTCACGGTCGTTTTGAGACTGTCTTAAGCAGTCTTGCTCACTCGAGCTTCTTCCAAAGCAGCGCGGCCACCCTACTTTAGGGTTGGCGTTTTGGCATGCTGGGAAGTAAAGTGTAATGTTCGACCGGCTAGGGCATAAATAGGCCCGCTGGTGATCATCAAGGTGATAGCCTGCTCCTGCTAGGGTTCGTCTAGGATGGTTAAATCATGCGGTCAACCTGCGAGGCCGTGATTATTTCTGAGACTGATATGGACATTGGACAGTCTAGATTTCCCTTAGGAAAATAAATATGCTCAATCGGGCTAATATAACACACCGAGAGATGTAGCATGTACGGGTATTTCGTGCATGCCTCATCATTGACACTTGGAGATTCGTGTTACTCTGCTAATAGCAACGCTCAGTCGTCATGCCGCACCAATAATGAGAGTTCTGCGGGAACAACACAAGAAATCCTAGGCAAATCATGCATTATAAATAATGCTAAAAATTCACATAATATTTGGGATTGTTGCTACATGCTCCATTCTAGGTGAATTTTGTGTATTTAATTCACAGAATATTTGGGATTGTTGCCACATGCTCCATTCTAGGTGAATTTTGTGTATTTATTGAATTGCTTCGAATAAATAAAGCGAAGAGGTACTCATCACTTATCAAACGGCTTTATCCTTTGCAGGATGTCAGCACATTAAATTTGTTTTTACAATTTTAGCCCTGAACTAAAATCCACCATCAACAACTCTATCATAAAATCATCGAACCATGTTAAAAAAAAAATTTGTTTTTATGGTTCAACCAACTTTAACGTATGACGCATTTTTCATGTCGGATTCATATATCTAAAAATAAGTATGCATGAATTAACGCATTTCCGAATTTTTTGTGCATCACACATATTTGACCGAATTTATATTTTGCTTAAAGATCAATTGGCAGACTTTTGCCAATCCTAATTTTTGGCGCTTGACAAATTGCTAACTAGGCTTTCTCGATCCTAATTTTGCCGAATTTTGCTGAACCTAATTTTTGTATACCATTGTATTCTATGAAGCATGGATAGTTCAAAATTGATGATGTGTCTGTATCGTTAATTTATCGAGTTTGGATACCTCGGATATGTATCAAATACTCTTTTGGAAGGGAATACTTTCTACAACTTGGTACATACTTATATGTGCTTTTATTATCAAATATAGAAATTTGTATATAAATAACTAGATTTAATGATCAGTTCAGTTTAAAAGGCGCAAAAAAAAAATATATATATATATATATATATATACAAAAGTAGAATGTGGGGTGTTAGTGGAGATGCATTTGATCCACGTCAAACAAAAAAAACAACAACTAAGTCTAATGTATACAAAAGTAGAGAGAAAGTAGAATGTCGGGTGTTAGTGGAGATGCATTTGATCCGCCTGATTGTGTAAGAGAACTCGAAGTTGTAAATTTTTCTCGAAATTACAAAAATTTCACCAGACGATCCAAAACAGCAAACCTCTTCAAAAAAGATTGTATTGATAACCGAGCAATGTGCATTTAGTTAGATAGGTTTTATCATTGTTACAAATGATAACTGTGAGATTGATTATTCAGTTTTCATTTCAGATGTGTTTTTTCTATTAAATTGGATATAATTATATAAGATATTCTTATTTGATGTATGTGAGATTTTGAGAATTGAGGAATCCCCATATCGGTATTTGCGTATCCGTATCAGTATCGATGCTTCATAAATTGTATTCAAAGGCTAAGAGCATGACAGACCACATGAAATGAAACCCAGATTCAGATTTCAGCAGTAAAAGGACCGATTTTATTCGCCACTTAAATTTCAAGTTCTTTTCATAAAGAGGGAGGATCCATTCACACTTCTATATTCTCACTATCTCACATTTTGGGAGATATTTTTCTTGATAAAACATAAATAATAGAGTATTTGAAGCTAATATTTTGGGAATATGCTCGTCTAACAAAGGGATGTTGGGACCTTAGTCCCACATTGGTTAGATGGGGCTTAATTGGGTAGTTTATAAGTCAATGGGTTCCCTCAACTTGTAGACCGGTTTTAGAGTTGAGTTCTACCCATGGGCTTATGACGAGTTAGGGTCGACATCCTAACATTTGGTATCAGAGCCAACCACCATGACCCATGCCCATTCCGCGAAATGGGTGATATATAGGTTGTATTAAGGTGTGGGTGCATTTATGTATGGGCGTAGTTGCCACCACATTGAATACTGGTTGTCGAGTGGAGCCACCATAAGGAAAGGGCTACCGCCGGACCAGTGTCGATAGAGTGGGCCAACGAGGACTTTGGGTCTGGAAGCGTGGTGGGATGTTGGGACCTTAGTCCCACATTGGTTGTATGGGCCTTAATTGGGTAGTTTATAAGTCAATGGGTTCCCTCAACTTGTAGACCGGTTTTAGAGTTGAGTTATACCCATGGGCTTATGACGAGTTAGGGTCGGCACCCTAACATTTGGTATCAAAGCCAACCACCACGGCTGATGCCCGCTCCATGAAAGGGGTGACCTATAGGCTGGATTAAGGTGTGGGTGCACCTATGTATGGGCGTAGTTGCCACCATTGAATACTGGTAGTCAAATAGAGCCGCCATAAGGAAAGGCTACCGCCGGACCAGTGTCGATAGAGTGGGGCCAACGAGGACGTTGGGTCTGGAAGCGTGAACCCACAAAAAATGAGCTCGTTCCAAAATTCTAAACCTTACCATCTACCGATTTTGATTTTATCTATTGAAAATTCGTTGATTTTCAAAGTGATAGATGGTGGAGTACGTAGAGCATGGTAAGACAAACATATCCCAAAAATATCAGCGTCAAATACGCTACCATTTAGTTTTTGTATAAAAAATAGTGTCTAAAGTGTGAGAGATAATGTAAATATAGAAGTGTGAAGGGATCCTCCCTCTTTCATAAACATTAAAAAGTCAAAGCAAATTTAGAAAAACTATTCTGCTCTGACACTTTCCTATTTCCTTTGAAGATGGTTGATTCGAGCCAACTCTTTGTAGTCTTTTTTCCAGATGCTCGTAGCACAAGATTTTTGTTAAAGGGAGAGCGAAAAAGGATCCGAGGAGAGCGAAAATCGTAGTCGACTCACTGACTAGGTCGATTTTTATAATGAATTTTAACTCGGACAAGTTTATCCTTCACATGCTCCCCTAAAATGCATACGGATCCAACCCAACTTAACTCACAAATTAAGTTCCTAATCAGTCAAGCGGCTTCTTTCTACTTACTTCATCTTCTATACAGGGCAAATCCACATTTCACCATAACCAGTTATGCAGTGATCATTGATCGATAGTCACGCGAAAAAATTAGAAATGTCTGCAACCATCACTAATTTTTATCTGGCCTTATCGGGTGCTTCTTCCATGCTTTATTTAACCCCGATGATTCCTACATTACGAACCCAACTACAATGAACTTATACACAAAGAATGATCCAATTCTTTATATAAAAACAGAGTTTTTTCGAGCGACGTGGTTAATCGGAGCTTCTGGTTGATTCTGGCCCCACCAATTTTTTAAAAAGGAAGTTAATCACACGTGTACTAATAGAAAAAGTATTACCAAAATTAAAAAGATCTAGCATCAATCCCACGTCATTCTTGAATTTCCCTTTTTTTTGGAAACTGGTGATTTTTCATGATGAGAAATTATTTTTAAGAAACAACGATATTTTTTTGTTTTTAGTAAAAATTTATTTGACTAAAAAGAATATAATATTACCAAAATTAATTAAGTCATGCATTCACAACTTCACCCAAAAAAAAAAATCAATCATGCATCAATCACAAAAGTAATCACGTAATCAATCGCATGATATCAAAAAATTAGATATTTGTAAAAAAAAAAAAACATAGAAGGAAAAAAATGTTCAATGTCTAATAAGAGGTTGAAAAATTGATTTTTTTCTTTGAATACAATTCTTCGAATTTCCCTTTTCCTAATTACAACTCCGTTCTATCAATTAAAATCAAATTGAAGCTAACAAATAAGTTATTCCTGGTGATTACACTTTCATGATGAGAAATTAAAAGAAAAAATTATTAAATTGATTGTGGGTACTAACCTTTCGATTGGTTTCGGACGATATGTCTCTAAATAAGATTAATTTTGGGGGATATGAATAGATTTTTATTTTATTATTGATCCCTGAAATCATGGGTTGGGGGGTAATTCATATTTAAAAACTTTAAAAACAAAAAAATTACGCTATCATTAGAATTTGAAATAGAAAAATGGGAGCAAATAGTATACAAAAAACCCAGCAAACAAAAAAACGGGCTCATACAAAACAAATCATAAAAAGTCAATATTGCGAATTAGTAAAATTATTTTGTTTATACCATAATTAAAACAAAATAGATATAAAATAAAAAAATTGATAAATAAGGTGGATTTTTAATTTTGTTATGCCTTGATATGCCCTAGATTTTGTATTCTAAAATGTTTCCAACCACTAATTATGATGATATGGAGATAATATAGATATCCAAATTTTGAAAGATTTTGATGGCTATCACGATTTTATTCTTTAAATTAAATATTCTTTTACCTATTTCGGGGTTTTGTTTTTCCAGAAATTTCGTGCTCATGTTATCAATATAAAGTGCTGCAGCAACGTTGTTGTTTTCGCGGTGAGTTTTTTCCCGGCTAGGGTTTTTTCTTCTTGCTTTGTTATTCGTATTTCTATTATTGTTTCTTTATGATGGTGTTTGGTTTGGTTTGCAGACGTTGGTTGCGCTTCCGTTTGCTTTAGGCTTTAGTGGCGATAAATCAGCATTCAATGATGCCATGTAAAAATGAGGTGATGAGTTTGATATTTTGTGCTACGCATTTTTTGTTGTTGTGTGATCTATCACAGGAACGATTTAATCGTTGTGCAGCTTTTTTTTTTTGAGAAGCAGTTGGTGCGGTTGTTTGTTTCTGGTTCTGAACTGATAAGGTAAGGGATTCTTTTTTTATATTATATTCGTTACTTATATTTCCCATTTCCCTATGGTTTTCTATGATTTTAACTCCATCTATGTTGCATCCATAACGATTGTTTAATGGTTTGATGGACTGGAAAATGGATTTTAAGTAACACCAGTTCTGCTCATCGGATAGTGGTGAAAACACTGATTGTAGTAATCCTAAAAAGGAACACGCTTTTACTTACTATGATTAAAGTTTTGATTCTGCTATCTAAAGGTCAAATCCTCAATTATTTGTTCTGTTTTCAGTTCCGAAAGCTGCACTGGAGTCCCAATGCCAAGTTTGAATAAGAAACCAAATGTACAATATCCTGATGCCATGATTGGCTCCACTAATGATGTTGTTGTATCATTCGCAATATGCTACATTGTGGACGATGGTATTACTTTTCGAGTGTTTTCTACTTATTTAAGTCACGACCAACTCTTTGATTTGCTGCCGGGTTCCAACAGTATTGTTCAATGGCAAGCTATATAAAATGTGCCAGTTATACAACTCCCTATGGTGGCGGCAACAATGGAAATAGGAGTTTTCAGTACCCTCCATTAACGGACGTTGTTTCAAGGTAATCTTTTTATTTCATTGGGTAAATTTGTATTCAGAGTTTTTGTTTTTGTATACAGCGATCAATTGTTTTTTTTTTTATATAGTTTTATGCTAATTTTTCTTAAGAATCAAACGACCACATACCAAATACTGAGGATGGGTCAAGGGAACAAATGTTATTATTATCAGTAAAATAGTAATAATAAAGATTTAGTGATGACCACTGTCTATAAGATAATCGTTGTGCCGTAGTGGTTGTCTTGCAGGCAAGCCAGAAGTTTTTATGTGTTTACTTAGTATTCTTTCTTATACATATATAACATCACCAAGCATGTTCTTGAAATTGTACATTGAAGTGAAAGTATATAGCATGACTATAATGTAAATTGAAATGGACCTTTAGCAATCTTGATTTATAACACATTTAATTAGTTTTGAGTTATGTGCTCTAGATACACTTTTTATATTCTTCATTGGCATCGAGCGGGTTTGGTGATCTAGATACATTCTTGAGGTAATCCACTTACTACTATTTAGATTCTAAAGAAGTCTCCAGGCCCAATGTTTATAACCATGCATTGCCTAAACAAAGATGATGATAGTTAATCTTTAGAAATTTTGGAAAATAATTAAGGTATTTCTCCGTTGTAGGCATCCATCTTAACTCAATGCTTTTACAGTTTCCTTACTCCTTAGTACACTACAACCAATCAAGTGAACTAATTGGATGTACTTTGGAGAGTGTACGAAGGAAGTACAATAAACCTCATTTTACTCATTCAATAGCTGAAATCTAAATGTATATACAACGAATATCGAATTGCATCCAAGCATTAGGATTGGGAAGGGAAGGTGGGACAAATGTTGGCCATTATTACAATGGTCGTTTTGCAGAAAAAAAACTTTACTGATTATGCTAACAAAAAATTTCATTGCTGCTGCTATTAATACTGATGATTTTTCATTTAAGACTTCCTTTTGATGTTGTCGGTTGGCATGGTTAGGAGGAGGAGGAGGATAATACATCCTAGCAGTATATGGACAGTGAGACATAGAATCAGTTATGTAGCCGATTTATGACCGGATAGAGTTATCTTGGACTATTTTGATGGAGCAAGGCTCAACAACTAAGTAATCTCATAAATTAAAATTTTAAAATGTGTAACTATGAATCTCACATGCAAAGTAAAGCCATTGACCAAAATACCTCTCATTTTCAATTATTTGTGAACATATATACTTTTCTGGAAGTCGATACACTTACATAGGACTATATTGCAGCAACACAAGTTAGACTTATGCCAGACGTGTTGGAACCTTGGAAACTGACTTACGTTATTGGCGGGAAATCAAATGAAATT
This sequence comes from Papaver armeniacum, assembly GCA_023531295.1. Classification (NCBI taxonomy): domain Eukaryota; kingdom Viridiplantae; phylum Streptophyta; class Magnoliopsida; order Ranunculales; family Papaveraceae; genus Papaver; species Papaver armeniacum. The sequence goes on from JAJJWW010012640.1 coordinate 191,156, forward strand.
AGAATGCTTAGGAGTCTGGGATGAGCTTACAGGGTGAAAAAAGAAAAGAAAAGAAAAGGTGAATCAAGGCCAATTGAACACCAAAAGAGAAGGGGCAGCCAGAAGATATCACGAGTAGTTTTTATCAAGGGCATATATTAGACGGACTAAGCAAAAGGTATACTACATCGTAGAATTGTCCGTGATCAAGGTGATTTAATATTTATCGTTTTGGAACTAAACTTTCATTAGGTTTTCAAAGAAACAAATTACACTTTGACTCACATTAGGGGATATTTAATTTCATTTAAAATTTAATAATATTATATTATTTACTTTTAATCAAATTAATTTTAGAGCATGGGTCCAATTTTCCATAAACATAAGTGAGACACTGACCCGTGCGTAGCACGGGTGATCACCTAGTATAAACAGAAAACAACTAGTCAAATAAGACAAGCGCATTAATTGCAATTCATCGAGATAAACCCTTTTCAATTCTTTTATTCCCACCATATGTTGTATTTTTCAATTCCTGGTTTCCCATCAAATCACCAAGGTAAGTGGTCATGATTAGGTTTTTAGGTTTTAACGTCGTTATGGTTATTGGTGATGATAATAAGAAAATTATGATCTTATTCCCTTTGAATTTCCGTTCCAAAAACTATACCTTAGGTAAACTACACCTTAGGTTAACCTGTTAATAAGAACGGTGAGGGTAAAGAGCATTTTGGACAAAAAAAAATCAAAAATTAACTCAGTATACAAATCGACCTAGTTAGTGAGTCGATTACGATTTTCGCTCTCCTCAGATCCGTTTTTGCTCTCCCTTTAACAAAAATCGTAGCACAAAGTACATATTGTGGTTAGAGAAATGAAGTTTTTGTTGCTTCTTTTCATTTTATGCTTTTTTATTCCGACACAAAAAGTAAGTGGAACAGAAAAGGAGAGGAAATAACAAAGATACAATAATAATAACTAGCAGTCCAAGTTGATTATAAAAAAGGTTACAACCATCAAAAGTTTCTAAAGCATCGCCCTAAAAATTTTAAAGATCAGATTTCAAACTAGAAACAAATAAGCATCTGAAAAACATTTCAGTGAGGACAATCCATGGAACCGATTTGAAAATCACAATTTTCCGAGGCAGCAAAAAGATATGGATACTCTTCCATAAATTCTTCTTCGCTTTTCACATTTGGATAGTGAGTACAAGGAGAATAATAAACAGCCACTGTCTCCAAAACTTCAGCATTTTTCAAAATTAGCTTTAACCAACACATCTCTCTTGGTTGACCTGAAAATACCTTAAAGCAAAATGACTTGAGGTGTACAAGGAAACCTCCATTAGTCATCCTATCAAGATCCAAACCATCATCATCGTTGACATGGTTGTCGCGGTCTTCTCCATCATCTTTTTCTATGCCATAACGCTTATACATTGAAATGAACTAAAATTGAACAAGAAAAACAAGCATCAAAAGAACTATTACTACAACGACATAGTTGACAAACAAATGTAAACCAAAACATGTTATCTTAATATCCAGGGACAGGTTTGCTGAAAATCATTGTGTGTACTTGCCTCGTTAAATTCAAGGGACTCCAGATTGGGTGCTGATTGGAGCAAAGCAAATAGTGCTTCATCAGTACTTGGTTCACGTTCCACGTTCAGCTGTTTCAATTGATGAAACGTAGGCAAATGGTTTTTGAGATCTTTTACACATGACAAAGCCTATTCATCGCAAGGCAGTAGAAAAATATGTATCAGTTTCAAGAAATCAGATCAATCACAGAACGAAATAACCAAAATTATCATAAAGGTAGCAACAAGAAGTACCCGTAGGACTCTATCAGAAATCGATAGACATTGTACATGGGAAAGTGCTTGAAAAAACCTACTCGCTGCTGCACCAAGACCTATCATATATACCCTCCTTGTTGCATCACCAACATGTTTGTCAAAGTTGAAGTCAAGATCTGCATCAGCTAGTGTTTGGAAGCTAGATATGACCGGTTCCTTGGCAAGATCACATTTGTAGCTGAGAGATACTAGATTTGGCGCATCAATTCTTAGACCACAACCTCTTAAACCATTTGAGTCATCCCATCTAAAGCAAGCTTCATCAACACACCAAATTTTCAATATTTTCAGTGCAGGAGCTGAAATACAGAAATTCGTCATGCTAGACCAGTCACAATTTTCCAGCATCAACTCTTCCAAAGCAGGGCAATCGGAAAAGAATTGCTCATTGTTGTACTCGTCACTAAAATCGACTCCATGGAGTTCAAGGTGCTTAAGTCTTGGACAAGATATATATTTAGGAAGATACATACGGATACATATATCTAGCTTCAAAGTAACCAATGATTGACAAGTAAAAAGAGATAAGGGTATAGGATAGGGTCCTCCTGCTTCTTGAGCCCATTGAAGATCGAATTCTTCAACATTACGCATTATTGCAGCGGATATCCACAAGTCAACTTTATCTGGTTTCAACCAGTCACAATACTCTAGACGGAATTTCCGGATCTTTGACATATCATGAAGATGCAATATTCTATCCACAGTATTCATAAACATTTTGGCTTCCATGTCACTCAAGCCCCATAAATCAATGATGGGGATAGATGGGAAAATGCAATTCCATCTTTTAGATAATGCTCTAGTGCGAACAATATACTTGATTTCAAGAAAAGAAAGTATATGATGAATAAGGCATTCAGGTAAGTTGGTGAGCCTATCTTCTCCTGCTGCTGCTACTGCCCCAGCCAAACAGTTTTTTTTCCCCTTTCGAGGTTTTCTATTTTTCAAAACCATGATAAAAACAATATTCTGCACACAAGAAAATATCATTTAAATGCTTAACTCACTATTGGAAGAAACTAAACAGTAGCATGAAAATTGGTTTTCACTTCAAATACCTAAATGAAATGTTAGGGTTTTTGTTTTTGGAACAAATTACTAACATAAAAATAAAACTTAGAATGAAGAACACAACAGGACTAGAACATTACCTCTACCCAATCAAGAAATCCACCAGTGCCAAAAAACCATAGGATGCCCTAGAAACGCAGAGCTGTGAAACCCTCTCTGCTCCTCCTCGCTCTTTCTCTCTCTGATGGGAAATGGGAAAAAAGAAATGGAAAATTCTCACTCAGTTCATCTGGATTGTATACAATATCTATTGGGCTTGGACACAAACCCATGCGCAGGCACTAGGCAGATACAAGCCCCAAAAAGATGAAACATTTTTTTGGGGACCATGGTTTTTTTGAGGGGACCATGGTCTTATTAGGCCACCTTCCCTCTAATTATAAGGGGTGTCCTAATGCGTTGAAATTACTAACCTACCCTTAACCTAATTTAATTTAAAACCAACCTAATAACCACCTCTCTCTCACTTTATATATAACCACCACCTCCTCCCACCACCACCGCCCATCACCGCCGATTACTACCACCACCACCTCCGACCATCACCACCGCCCACCGCCGCCGATTACCACCACCACCTCCTCCCACCACCACCGCCGATTACCACCACCACCACCTCTGATTATCACCACCACCAACCACCACCACCACCAACAACCACCACCACCTCTATATATATATAGCTTAATTTAAATCTTTAGCAAAGATATTCTCACAAACCCATTACTTGTCGTTTGTTTTTGGTTGAAAAAATAAGAAGTAATCATCAAAATGAGTTGAAAATGGAAGTTGTGGAGAGGTTTAATGGAGGTTACAGTGTTGAGTTTGGTTACTTGTTCATCTCACAAGGCAACCGAACTACACATTCAGATGAGTTCGGTTACTTGTTCATCCTCACAAAGCAACCAAACTACACCTTCAGATGAGTTCGGTTCTATATGCTTTATAACTATGTTACCGAACTGACGAGTTCGGTTATTTCGCATAAATGTATAAAACTGCCATGTAACCGAACTCTAGGGTTAAAAACATAAGAAAAAAAGTTGTCATGTAACCGAACCTTACTGTTTTTCCCATTATTTTTATTTCTCTTATAACCGAACTCTATCAACTTTGTTCGGTTATTTCGCAAAAATCTTAAAACTCCCATGTAACCGAACTCTACGGTTAAAAACATAAGAAATTTTTGTTTGTTAAGTTCGGTTGGTTGTGCAATTGATCTCAAGTTTGCGAAACAACCGAACTTATTAAACTTAGTTCGGTTGGATCGCAAAAGCATGCTGTTTGCGATCCAACCGAACCTTATACACTTGGTTAAAATTTATTTGTACGTAAAGTTCGGTTAGTTGCGAACCAACCGAACATAACGCCGCATGTCGAGCTTCCATTAATATGGAGTTCGGTAACCCGAGTGTTTGGATCAAGCAACCGAACTACACCTTCAAACTAGTTCGGTTACTTGTTTATCTCCCAAGACAACCGAACTACACATTCGGATGAGTTCTAATTTACTGTTCATCCTCACAAAGCAACCGAACTACACCTTCAGATGAGTTCGGTTACTTGTTCTTCATATAAAATAACCGAACTGTTCAAAATCCAGTTCAAAATTTTACATTTTTGGGGAAGTTTTTACCAATTCAACATACATTATCTAAGTTTGGAGCATACTTGTTCACCCAAATACTCTTCCTCCGGTTGTGGTTGATAAAATCCATCATTTGAATACTCAAAGGGGGTGAATTGGAAAAAAAAAATATTTTTCATGTTTTTCTCCTTCATCTTCTCTAACTCTACTCTCACAATAATTCTACTCAACTAATAATAAACCCATCTTTTAATTTAATCTCACTAATTGTTTTTAACTAAATCATTTCACTAATCATAACCTAAAATTAATTAAGAGGGTAGATTAGGTATTAAATAAATAACTAGATATGGGGTGACCTAGAATTACTTCTAATGTCTTTACCCAAAATAAAACCATGGTCCCCCAAAAAAAAAAGGCTGGTCCCCAAAAAACGGTTCAAAAAGATACTGTGGAGTGTGGATCCTGGACAGTGTCCGGTTCTTTTTTTCTGTCAATTTTTGGTCAGAGAGGGTGCCCCCGTCAAAGACATGGCCGGCAGCTTTAAGTCAAAATGTGGGGAAAGGTCGACGTTACATTTTGGGGAGCAGTTTCCCGGGCTAAGCAGGTTTTTGCTGAGAACTTGGGTCACTACTTACTAACATGTGTGTGTTTGATGTTCTTTCTTAATTAATCCAAAAGATCCCATATGTTTACTTTGTAAGAGTCGGGTTGAATCAAATGAACATCTATTCTTACACTGCAAAATTGCTTTTAGAATTTGGACATATTTTTTGAATAGTTTTGGTATAAAATGGGTGTTCGCAAATGATGTAAGAAAGACCTTATGGGAATGGGGTGCGAAGAAAAGTACAAGCAGGATTAAAAAGATTTTGGAGCTTACTACCTTTCGCAATTTGGTGGAGTTTGTGGAGGGAAAGGAATGATAGGTTATATAATAATGTTTCAGGGAGTACTAATCAGATTATTATTGTTGTTAAGTGCTTGTTGTGACATTTTTGAAGGTTTGCTTTTGTCAACTTTGATATGTAATTGGGATGCTATGGTTCACACATCCATGTAATCTTTTGTTCTTGTCACTTCTTTGGTGACTAAGAACCATTTTTTATAAACTTTGCCCTTTTCTGTCAAAAATAAAATAAATCCAAAGCCAAAATTGAAAAAGATAGAACAAGAGAGGAAACCCATTATTCAGACAGAAGACTTTCTAACAGTAAAGAAAATCATCGATATAAGTTGATTACAGAAAAGTTTTACAACTATCAAAAGTCATCACACTAAAGATTCTAAAGAACAATCTCTAAATCGAAACAGAAAAGCATCCCAATAACATCTTAGTGAAGACATTCCACATCAGAGACGTAACACGTCAAGTTTTCTGAGGCAGTAGGAAGATCTGGCACCTCCTCCATAAATTCTTCTTTGTTTGTCAGATTTAAATAGTGAGAACAAGGAGCATAAGACACATTCATTGTTTGCAAATCTTTTGCATTTCTCAAAATTAATTTCACCCAACTCATTTCTCTTGGTCTACCTGAAAATACCTCAAAGGAAACTGATTTGATTTGTATAAGCAAATATCCAATGGTCATCGTATCAAAACCCCAGTCATCATCATGATTGTCGTCTTCATTATTGTCATGCCCCTCCGAGTTTTGTGTTTTTATGGAAAGGCGCCTAGAAAAGGGAATGAACTGAAATTGAAAAAGAAAAAACAAGCATCAAAATAATAATTACTACAACGGTATGATTAATAAACAAATGTAAACCCAAGACATGTTATTATCCACTGACAGGTATGCTGACAATCAAAAGTTTTGTGCTCTTGCCTCGTTGAGAACAAGGGACTCCAGATTAGGTGCTGATTTGAGCAAAGCAATTGGTGCATCATCAGTACTTGCTTCACGTTCGCGTTCAGCTGTTTCAAATGATGAAAGGTAGGCAAATGGTTTTTGAGATCTGCTGCACAGGACAGAACTATTAGAATATAGTACTTGTGTGAACATTTTGTGTCTGTTTAGGTTTGTGTTTGTGTGAAAAGTGTGTGTGTCAGGTCAACTATTGTCAATTGTTGACCTGACCATTCTTATAGTTTGTGTAGGAATCAACGCTAATAAAAGCTTTGTCATAAACCTAATTCAGGTTATCTTTTCAATCAATAACAAACAAAAGTTCTCTCATGGTATCTTACCTTCGATCCTGAGACAAAATCTTTTCTCTCTGCAAACAATTTTAACAACAAATTTTAAAGCAGATTTCACATAATCAAATACTTTTATCAATACCTTTTTTACGATTCGACAGCAACACATAATTTTTTTTCATATATTTTTCCCATCAAGATCTGGTTTGCTTGATACTCTTCTTCAACAATTTTTCATCAGAATTCTTTTATGTCATCCGAACCGATTGTGTATACAAGAAGAAGGAATATGGCTTCAACTTCCGTTGCTGGTAATTCTACTGATTTCGCTTTCCCTTTAACAAATATAGCAAACTTTGTATCTGCTAAATTGGGTTCCAATAATTTTCTTATCTGGCGTGATCAAATGGAGACAATTTTAGTTTCAACTGATTTGTTTGGTTATGGTGAAATTCAAGAACCAGTAAAACAACTTGAAATTAATGGTATTTTAACTCTGAACCCTCAATGGGTTAGATGGAGAAAAATTGATAGTTTTGTGATTAGTTGTATGAAAGCTACGTTTACAGATTCAATCTCTGGAGATGTTCTAAGTCTTTCTACTTCTAGTGAAATTTGGTCTTTTCTTGGAGTTAGTTTTAGAAGCCAATTCATAGCTAGGAAAGTATGCTTAGAAATCAATTGCATAACTTCAAAAAAGGTAATATGACAATTCAGGTCTATTTGCATAATATCAAAACAATAGCAGATTCACTAGCTGCAATTGGTGAAAGGGTTGGCAATTCCGATTTGATAATGTATGTCTTGAATGGATTGGGAAGAGAGTATGATAATTTTGTGGTAGCTGCACAAAACAGAGAGGTTCCTTTTACTTTTGCTGAGATTAAGACTAGACTGCTTAATCATGAGCAGTGGCTTATAGATCAAAATCAAGATTCCAATATTATGTTTGATACACAGCATACAACTGCTCTTTTTAGTAAAAATGGAAATCCTGGTAATGGGAAAGGCAAGTTCAATGGAAAGAGTGGTGTTGGTTACAAGAATACTCAAGGGAATAATTCTAACTATAGAGGTGGTCAAGGTCTTACTCCTGGTTAGTCAAGCAATAGCAATACTTCTTATAATGCTTCTTATGGTCAGTCAAATGGTGGAAAAAGAGATTATTCGCAGATAGAATGTCAGATATGTAGGAAGAAAGGACATTTTGCTAGTAGGTGCCATTTCAGATATTACCCACCTACTTTTTCTTCTACAACACCAACTACTTCAACAAATGGAGGCCAACAACATGCTTTTGCTTCTATGAATGAAGATGTTACATTCTCTGATCCTTCTACTTATGAGGCTCCTCAATGGTTAGATGATTCAGGTGCTACTGCACACATGACTGGAGATGAGGGTCTTCTACAAAATACTTCTAACTTCAGAGGCAAAGAAAAAGTTCAAGTTGGGAATGGTAAGTCCTTAACCATTACTTCTACTGGTTCCTCTCTAATTCATACACCTAAAACTAGTTTTAGGTTAAACACAGTTTTGTTGGTTCCAGACATGAAGCATAACTTAGTTTATGTTACTAAGTTTACAAAGGATAATTCTTGTTACTTTAAGCTATATCCTGATGGTTATGAGATTAGGGATTTACATTCAGATTCTTTGTTAGCTCATGGTTCGGTGGTTAATAATTTGTATCACATCCATTATCAATCTTTCATGTCTAATGGTCCATGTGCTTTCTCTTCTTCTTTGTCTGCTCCTTTTAAAGTTTGGCATGATAGGCTGGGTCATCCTTCTAGTCATATTATACAAAAGTTACATTCTCATAAACAAATTTCACTTACTTCTCCACATTCTTCTGTTTTATGTCATCCTTGCCAATTGGCTAAAAGTAAAAAATTACCTTTTCAACTTTCATCCTCTCATGCTGACAAACCACTTTCTATGATTCTTTGTGATGTATGGGGGCCAACTGTACCTTCTTTACATGGTTACAGGTATTACATTATTTTTTTTGATGATTTTAGTAGATTTCATTGGATTTATCCAATGGAATTGAAATCCGATGTTGTTAAATGTTTTTCACATTTTAAAACTCATACAGAACATCAATTTTCTTCAAAAATTCTTGCTTTTCAAGTAGATGGTGCAGCTGAACTTGTAAAAGGTCCTTTTCAAGGTCTGTTAGAGTCAAGTGGCATTCTTATAAGGATTTCTTGTCCTATTACCCCAGAACAAAATGGTCTTGCAGAAAGAAAACATAGACATATAACTAAAATGGGAAATTCTCTTTTATTCAATCTTCTTGTCCAAAAGAAATGTGGTATGATGCTTTTCTTACAGCAACATACTTAATAAATAGGACACCAACAAAAGTTCTTGATTTTAAGTCTCCTTTTGAAATTTTATTTGGTACAAGTCCAGATTATTCCTTTTTTAAAAATTTTGGTGTTGTATGTTATCCTCATCTTGCTCGTTCAAGAGCAGATAAGCTTTCTCCAAAGTCTGTTAAATGTATTTTTCTAGGTTACGGTCCTTTACATAAAGGATATAAGTGCTATAACCCTATTACTAAAAAGTCTTATGTGCCAAGGCATGTTGTTTTTGATGAGTGTTGATACATGAAAAAATATCCCTTAACGAGTTGGAGATGCCCCTAAGAGTAGAGGTGAACTTGGGTTAAGATGTAGGACTTGGGGACTAAAACCAAGCCCAAATAGAAATACCCATGAAAGATGGGAGGATAAAGGAGGAATTAATGAAGAAGGAAGGGGTTATGTTAAAGGATGGCATTAAGGGTAATTAAGAGGTATTAGGACATGTGTCATGAAGTAGTAAAAAGAGGGGCTTTTAGGAAAGCCTAGAAAAGAAAGGACAAGGTGCAATGGAAGCACAACTCTCTCTCTTACTATTATTGGAATTATGAGGTCATGTGTAATAGCTAGGATGGGTAGAACCTAAACTGAAATTCACCTCTCAACAATGAGCATCATTTTTATTATCATTCAGATAATTTGTTACCATCTACTTCAGAAAATTTGTTACCATCTGTTTTACCTTCAACTATTACTTCTGCTTCTTCTAGTAGTATTGTTACTAGATCTCATAAGGGCATTGATAAGTCCAAAAAGTTTCCTGATTTTGTTTCTCATGTGTCAGTTAAGCATCCAATATCTTCTTCTTATGCATCTTTATTAACCATTGTTGAACCTAAAAACTTTAAGGAAGCTTCAAAGAATCCAAAATGGCAGTTGTCAATGAAAGATGAGTATACAACTTTAAGAAATAATGACACATGGGATTATGTTGAACCTCGGTCACACATGAATATTTTGGGTTCTAAGTGGGTCTATAAAGTTAACAAAGAGCTGATGGTACTATAGAAAGACTTAAATCAAGATTGGTAGCAAAGGGATATAATCAGCAAGATGGGATAGATTTTAATGAAACTTTCAGTCATGTCGTTAAGTGTACTACTGTTAGGGTTGTGTTATGTTTGGCTATTACTTATAACTGGCAAGTTCGACAATTGGATGTTAGTAATGCATTTTTGCATGGATTTTTGAATGAAGATGTGTATATGACACAACCACGGGGCTTTACTAATCCTGAATATCCTTCTCATTTTGTTTTTCACTTGAAGAAGAGTTTGTATGGATTGAAACAAGCTCCACGGGCTTGGTTTTACAAATTTAGCACATTTCTCATTTCTTATGGTTTCAAGAAATCTGTGTCTGATAATTCAATGTTTGTGTATACTTCCAAGGCTGGCATGATGGTGTTACTCTTATATGTAGATGATATATTACAGACATGGAGTTCTTTTGATATGTTGGATGCTTTGATTGCTTGTTTGAAGAAAGAATTTGTTATGAAAGAGTTAGGCCAATTAGGATACTTTCTTAGTTTAGAAGTTGTAAGAACTAAGAATTCTATTGTTTTAACTCAAAAGAAGTATACTTTAGAGTTGTTGGAAAAGGCACAAAGGTGTTTCTCAATTCATGCATTCACCAACAGATATGCATTTTCAACTTGTCAAAAGGATTTTAAGGTATTTAAAAGGAACAGTTGGTCTGGGAATTACATTAACTAGAGGAAGTTTGAGCACTTTGAAAGCTTTCACAGATTCATATTGGGCAGGTTGTCCAGATACTAGGAGGTCAATGTCTGGTTTTGCACTATTTTTGGGTCCTAATCTTGTGTCTTGGTCTTCTAAGAAACAGCCCACTGTGTCTAAATCCTCTGCAGAAGCTGAATACAAGTGTCTTTCTGTTGCTTCTGCAGAGTTGAAGTGGCTTTCTTATCTATTAACGGATTTTCATATTACACTTTCTGCTCCTGCATTGCTTCTTTGTGATAATACAAGTGCACTGGCTTTAGCTTCTAATCTTGTTTTTCATTCCAGGACAAAACATATAGAGATTCAGTATCATACAGTCAGAGAATTGGTTGATGAAGGTTTTTTGCAGTTGCAGCACATTTCTTCTGAAGAACAACTTGCAGATTTGTTTACAAAAGGATTATGCTTTCCAGATTGCTTAAACAGTTGTTGGATGTTCATTCACCTACTTCAACATCTCTTGTGATGCAAATTACTTCAGCAGAAAGATTCTCCATCAACTTCTTCTCTCCAGATCACTTCAGATGAAGACTAGTGTGCTTGTTTTTCAAACTGTTCTGGTTTTTTTTCTCTCTTTTGTTCAATATGATACTGTGTCTGCCAGTATCACATTGAAGGGGGTGTATTAGAATATAGTACTTGTGTGAACATTTTGTGTCTGTTAAGGTTTGTGTTTGTGTGAAAAGTGTGTGTGTCAGGTCAACTATTGTCAACTGTTGACCTGACCATTCTTATAGTTTGTGTAGGAATCAACGCTAATAAAAGCTTTGTAATAAACCTAATTTAGGTTATCTTTTCAATCAATAACAAATAACAGTTCTCTCAAGAACCTATTCATCACAAGGCCATAGAAGAAAAAAAATTCAGTCTAAAGAAGTCAGATCAATCATAGAGCGACGTAAAGGTAATAGCAAGAAACAATACCCGTAGGACTCGATCAGAAATCGATAGATGCTTTACATGTGAAAGCGCTTGAAAAAAACTACTCGCAACTGCACCAAGACCTATCATATATACCCTCCTTGTCGCGTCACCAGCATTTTTGTCAAATTTGAAGTCAAGATCTGCGTCATCTAGTGTCTGAAAGCTAGATGCGACATATTCCTTTGCAAGATCACATTTATAGATGAGAGATACCAGATTTGGAGCATCAACTTTTAGCGCACAACCTTGTAAACGATATGGATTATACCATCTATAGTGATCGAGAACACCCCAAATTTTTAAAATTTTCAGTGCAGGTGCTGAAATACGGAAATTCCTCATGCCAGACCAGTCACAATCTTGCAGCATTAACTCTTCTAGGACGGGGCAATTGGAAAAGAGTTGCTCACTATTGTACTCGTCGCTAAAATCGACTCCACGAAGTTGAAGGTGCTTGAGTCTTAGACAAGATATTTATTTTGGAAGATACATCCGAGTACATATATCTAGCTTCAAAGTAACTAATGATTCACAAGTAAAAAGAGATAAGGGCATATGAATAGGTCCTCCTCCTTCTTGAACCAATGTAAGATCGAACTTTTCAATATTACGCTTTATTGCAGCATAGATCCATAAGTTGACTTTAGATGGAGTCAAGTAGCGACAATAATCTAGACAACATCTTTGTATCTTCGACATATCGTGAAGATGTAATATTCTATCCACAATATCCATAAACATTTCGGGACTCATTTCTACCAAGCCCCAAAAATAAATGATGGGGATAGATGTGAAAATGCAATTCCATCTTTTAGATAATACACAAGTGCGAACAATATACTTGAGTTGAAGGAAAGAAAGTATATGATGAATAATGCAGTCGGGTAAGTTGGTAATCCTATCTTCTCCTGCTTCTGTTGCTATTGCTGCTGCACCACTCAAACTGTTCTTTTTCCCCTTATGCAGCTTCTTAACCCATGGTAGAAACTATATTCGGTACACAAGAACATTCATTTAAACTCCAAAATCAAATCAGTATGGGAAGAAACTAAACAGTAGCAAGAAAAATGGTTTTCACTTCAAATACCTAAATGAAATGTTAGGGTTTTTGTTTTTGGAACAAACTAATTAACAATACTAACATAGAATTGGATTCAGATTGAGAGCAGTATAATAGATTTACCTCTAAACCATCCAGAAATCCACCAATGGAGAAATGATAGATTGCAGTAGATGCACTACAAAGCCAGAGTTGTAACTAAAACCCTCTGTCTCCCTCCTCCCTTTCTCTCTAAAATGGAAAAGGACAAATAAAATGAAAAATTCTCACCGATTTTATCTATGAACTCAATATCTATTGGGCTTGGATACAAACTCATGTTTGGGCATGTACAAGCCCCAAATGTTTCTGAGTCAATAATGTGTCCGTTTTTTCTTTTCCCACGAATCCGATACCGTAATCCGCAGTGTACTGGATCGTTTGTTTTTAATTTTCGAGAAAAAAAATGAAAATCATCTACCCATCCGAATGACAACAGCCCTAAGTTTAAAGAACGTGCAATTGGGGTATACCCAAGATAAGATAAGTGGGGATATGAAATATTATTTCCATCCTTAGAGTCATGTTAAGGGGTATTTTTTAGGGACGAAAGTGTTAAGCCACCCTTTAAAACAAATAAAAACTAAATCTATTTTTCGCATCCGGCTACGATGTGGTCGGGCCAGATACTCAAAAGATGTGGTCGGGCCACGTACTCAAAAGATGTGGCCCATTTTCTTTTTTTTTGACACGTATATAAACTAAAAACCTGCCCCCTCCAAATTTTCCGCAAAAAATCCATTTTTTGAGAAAAAGTTGGAAGTTCATAAAAAAAAATTAGTTAAATAATTGTTGATGGTGGATTTTCATTTAAGGCTAAAATTGTAAAAGCCAAAATTATGCGCTAACATCTTGCAAAAGATAAAGCCATTAATAAGTGATGAATACTTCTTCACTTTACTAATTCACCTAGAATGGAGCATGTGGCAACAATCCCAGTATCCTGTGAATTAAATACACGAAATTCATCCAGGTTGGAGCATGTGGCAACAATCTCATATACCCTGTGAATTTACAGCATTATTAATTAATGCATAACCAGCCTTGTATCTCCTGTACTTATTACCGGTGCAGCATGACGACCGAGTGTTGTTCTCAGCAGAGCAACACGAACCTCCAAGCATTAATAATGAAGCATGTACGAAATACCCGTACAGGATACAACTCTCGGTGTGTTATACTAGCCCGATTGAGCATACAACTCGCCGTGTTATACTAGCCCGATTGAGCATACATCTCTCGGTGTGTTATACTAGCCCGATTGAGCATGTTTGAACTCGGACTGGTCCATATCGGCCTCGTAAACGATCACGACCATCCAACTTCAACAACATGATTGGATGGCTTAGATTGAATCCATGACCCCAAGCAGGTATTGGAATATTCACTACCGACCCAACGCGGTCCCCGCATGGTCGGCCTCCCCAAAAGGGTGGCATATCTTGCCAAACCGTCCAAGCCAAAGCAAGATGGGACGAAAACCCTAAATTAGGGTTTGCGGCACATTACATGTATCGCAAAACAAGCTCTCAACCGTCCATCTTCGCAGGCATAGATGGGGGGTATAGATGTAGATTCAAAGGGCCCAGAGCATGTCAACACAAACACCGTGGGCCCGCCTACATACATGACCGATCGGTCAGGACCAACTATAGTTGGTAGTTCCAGTTCGTGCGCCCAAATAAGGCATGACGCACGGCAGGTGAAACCCTAATTAGGGTTTGAACAATCACGAGCGTCCATTTTCTCCTGCACGAATGAAGGGTCCAGGATTAGACTAAGCAGGTCCGGTGCGTATCAACATGACCACCGTGGGCCCATTTATCTCCACACCCGATCGGCCAAGGCATATCATGCTTGTTTGCCTCGATTCGCACGCCCGAACTAGGCATGGTCACACCTCCCGATTGCAAACTAATCTCGACCACTCAACTTTGCCGGACAAATTGAGTGGCTTAGATCACGTTTTTATGGGATATTAAGGTATGGACGTGTACACCGGCTCGTCGTTTGTATACTGTGATGAATCGCCAAGACCGACCAAGCTTGGTCGTCTTGAAACGCGTGCCCGAAGTTTGTATGATGCGCGCTTTTTGCGGCACAGATTTTGTTGCAAATTGATCTCGACCACTCAACTTCACGGACAAATTGAGTGGCCCGAGATCACACTTTCACGAGACAATGAGGTATGGGCGCCTACATCGTCATGTCGTCTACACACATGCACGATCGGCCCTGCCAAAATTGTATCCCAAGCTTGGATTCGACCAAGCTGAAGAGTGATGCTTGCGCACCTCTTCAAAAACCCTAATTCCATCAATGATCGCAGATGAGTGTCTCAAAGATCATATCGTCCGTCCAACTTCACCGGCTTGGTTATAAAACCCTGGTCAGGAGTTAATTGGTCAGTGAGGCGTCATGGTGATCACCACCCGTCACTCTACCACACCATGATGCAAGACTCGCATAGAATACACACGATACTTCACAAGTATCGACTTCATAAATAACTTAGTTATTTAATCTAGCATTACATGCTACTTTCTGTGGGTCCCACGATCCACACACTCGATACATCAATCATGTCACAAACTTGGGGATACATACGGGGTATTGGTCTGGCGGTTTACAGCCTGCAGCGTGCAACGCGCCATCACAATAACGTGTCAGGAAGTCATGGACGGTTAGAGATGACAGGAGAAGTGGGCAAGACTATTCGTGTAACACTAACACACAACTCCACTACTCCATCACTCCACTTCCTCCACTTCCCACGAGAGACGTGAATAAGGCTCAAATGACTTGTATAAATAGGTTCTCCTCCCTATTTCCAAAAAAAAAAAAACGAGAACAAGTCCAGGACAACGAGAGGCAAGTGTTGATACCATCATATTCAAACACCGGAACTGATAGCTTACATCCTGCAAGCCACTCCAGCTTTCTGATACAAGTCATACATAGCCAACACCTTCACAATCTCAACACCTTCTTCGCTTCCCTCCATAAGATCAACCCCATCTCCTTCACTTTGTGACCAAAACAAGTCCGGAACGGCCATTTCTTAGTTTAGGCCGGATTTGCACGCATTGATTTCTCGAATCTACAAGCACTCCCGTGTAGTGCATTTGTTTAAGGTTTAGACTCATTTCTCATCCATACACCCCAAATTACCAAAACCGGCAGAAATAGCTTTCACCCATAAATAATTGGCGACCACAGCGGGAGGTTGATCTCGCGGTTGCAAAAAATTGAATTCTCAATTTTTAGATTTTCATCTCGCGATGTATCCTCACCCGGAAACCACAAGTGGTTCAGATATCATGGGAAGTGTAGCTAGAATGTTGGAGGATGTCTTGGCAAATCAAGCCGGTATCGCTAGAAGACAGAGCGAAATATTCCGCCTTTTGAATGATATAACAGCACAATTACAAGAAGGGTTGGCAGGCATCTACTCAGACAGTACAAGAAACACTGAATCCTTATCCAGGAGTCACACCTTTACCAGTAGAGATGCAGAAAGAGCGCGTAATCACAGAGGACTCAGGAGAGACGAACAACATGGTCCAGCCGACAATGAAGACTCGAGGCAACTCCACAGAGGAAAAGACTTGTCTGGGGTACCACAATGTCTGCCGGATAAAGAAAGGGAGCCTGCAGCTTACGGAACCCTGCTAGAAGATTTATATCTCAAGACTCTTGTTGAAGCCCGGAAGACCGTCCAATCCGCATCGACCTTTCAACTAAGTAAAGAAATGCTTGAGGAAGGAGAGATCAATCAAGGAACACATGAGTACAGAGGATGGGAGCGTTCAATTCGATTACTCAGCAGTGATATTACGACACCTTCCAAACCCCGTCACCCAGGCAAGCGATCCGCGGATATGATGGCACTCACAAGCCATGTCGAGACACCACAATGCCCACGAACGCAGGAAAAGCTAGACTCGAAGTACCTACACTTTCCATTCCCAATGGAAAAGATTTTGGAATTGCTGGAGGCATGGGTACGAAACAGAGAGGTGGAGCTACCTCCTGTATGGCGTCCACCAACTGATCAAGAAGTAATGGACCCGAGGTATTGTCATTTCCACCGGTTACTTCACCACCCTACCAGTGAATGCAAAGCTTTGAAACGCATTGTTCGTAAGAAGCTTAGTTCGGAGGATAGCTTTCCTTCTCTGAGAGATTAATGCGGACGATTTCCTTAGAGAGGCTGCTTCGGTTTGATACAAGTGAAGCTTCAAAAACAAGTAAGTTCTATTCAACAATTTTACAAGAAAGATAGTTTTAGAATTCACTGGGGACTTGGCATCCCGCACATAGATAAAGAGTCTCAATTATCAAACGCCATGTTTGTTTCCATTCATACTCCCCTTTTATGCGACATTTGCAATTTCATATGATATGTGCAATCATTCATGACCAAGATGCAAATTTCATTTAAAATAATCTCTTTCAGAAAAGTCATTCACAAAACTATCTCAAAATAAACCAATTCAATTACCTATTAATTCAAAACCGGAAGTCAAATTATGAAAGGAAATCCTCACTATCACTCAAAAAGAAAAGCATCTAAAAGAAAAGGAAAGTAGGTGGCACGAATCCTTCAAGGAAAGTCCTTCAAGAAGAACTCGTCCTTCGGGCAAGAGAGACTTTCATCCTTTGAAGTACAGCCTCGCTTCGGCTTCAACTCCTTAGACAACTTTTCAACCTCTTCTTCCCGGCGAGTAACATGATCTGCAGAAGGGACTTCATCTTGTAATTTCTGGAGCTCCTGAATCTCGGAGAACCCTTTGAAGAACCAAGGAGCATTGAAGTCGTACTGCACAAACACATCTCGATGGCACTTCCAGTCTTCAATCATCTCCTCATAAACTATTCGACCAGTCGTGACGCTCATCCCATGGATAGAAAATAAAGCTTCCTGGACGCGGGTGACCAATGCAAGACGGCTTTTGAGCTTCGTAGTGGTAGCAATGTGTCCGTGCTTCTCCCATATCGCCGTGTACAACCCTTAGAACTGAGCTGGCACGCTGAATCCTCCAACCAACACATGACCTGGATAAAGGACAGTGAAGGGAGGATCGAACAAATCCCCAGGCTGCATTACCAATACTTCGCCAATCACATGAGACTTGTCAGTTGCAGGAGGCCTTTCGGAAGAAGTCACCACGATATCCTTATTGACTGGAACCTGCTCAGAACGTTCTTCAAGGGGAGCCACCTCAACAATAGCGGATGTTGCCTCTCTTACATTCCTCCCGATGTCTACTTCACTCGGGGTGCTGATTTCCATCACAGCCCCATCAACAAGATCACTTAGGGAGGTACCTTGTCCATCCGAGCTTGCGTCATCTCTGTCATTGTCTGGAAAAGGAGCAGTTTTACCGGACTTCTCAAAGCATGAAGATCGGTGTTACCGGACTTCTGAGGATCAGTGTTACCAGACTTCTCAGCATGAGGATCAGTGTCGCCAGACTTCTCAACATGAAGGCCAACGTTACCAGAATTCTCGTTCTGAATGCGCGCCAACCTTCTGAAAACATTCTCTTTCGTAATTCCTTGATTTCAAGCAAGGATCACTCTTAGAAGAATTTACTCCGGAGAAATGAAGGAATCGACGTAAAGAGATTTAAATACCTGCATATTGGAGGAATTGAGGATCACCGAATCGTATGCCTACCTTTTAGATCTCTCTCCTGCTTGGGGACTGCAATCATCAGCTCTGGTCCGTTTGCCTGGGAGTGGCTTCAACCGGAAATGCTTCTTCAAAACGTCATAAGATGGCTCACCACGGGAATCTGTCACAACATCCTCCGAGAATTCCTGGAAAGCCAACAGTTGCTTCCTCCAAAATTCCTTATACTCATCGGTAACCACTGGGTTTCTCCCAATAGGCCATAAGGGAAGACTCTGTAGTGCCAAGAACACGTCAGCATTAAAAATACCCGGGAGAAGTTCTTTCGGAGCCTCCGATGGACGGATAAATGGAACACCCTGATCAAGTCCCATTTGACGAGAAGCCCTGTCAATGTTGTACGGAGTCACAAGAAATGCTTTGTTGAATAGAGACGGGATATATCCCTAATGGTGTGAGATAAATAAGTTCTCCAAATTTCATAGTCTTGACATCGGTACGCAACACAGCATCAGGACCGTCAGAAGCAATATCAAAAGTCTTCGGTTGAACAATGGAAGAGTGAATCGGCCCCCATGGACGGAAATTTACAGAAGACACATTATCAAATATGTCCACGAGTTTCGCACCGGTTCTGGGACGCCTCCTCTGCCAACGGAGTATTCTCGAGCCACCATACAAACTGCTGAGCGAAGTTGCAGGAACAGGAGCATAACTTTTGAAATGTTCCCACAAGAATGCCTGAAGAAAAGTGAAGTGGACGTACGACTCCACCTTCTTGTACCCGTTGGAAACATACATGTCCATTGCTAAGGCGTCCAGATGAGAATACAGCGATCCAAGGAACAAGGCACCTAAGGGAAGAACCTCACCTTTTGCTAGATTTATAGCAATCTTAACCAAGACACCTCTTATGGTCTTCTTTCCAGAACCGTCGTCAAATATATCTCTGGATAGCCACAAAGACAGGAATGCAATCACGCTGAGCTCGTTTTCCAACTCTTGATCCGGTTTTGGGTCTGCATGAGACCACTCCGATACCCACCAGGTGTAAAAGCATCTTGTATCTTTTTTCTCCTCCTTGTCCAGATCGTCGAATTCTGCCACCTTTTGGAGTATAGCATCATAATCACGTTGTTCCGTGTCGAAAGCTCGTAATAAAACTCCCAAATGACAGGTGTGTTCATCAATGCAGCCTACGCTTTCCAGAGTAATAGTCATCTCTCCCCATCTAAATATGGCTATATGAGTAGAAGGGCACCGAGAGAAATGAAAGTAATCAAGCTCCTGCAAGATCTTTCTTAATTTCGAGAGTAGCAGATGCCATGACCGCATTGAGGATTTGCGCTTTGGTCAAATTAGCTTTAACATCCCTATTATTCAACATGCGTCTCATCCACCCTTCATAAGAACCCAAATGAGTATGACAAATCTTGAAGTCAATAGGAGAAGGCGGATATTCATTTCTTCGAAGACAGAACCTCATCACAAGTGTCGAAGAAGAAGATGGATCAGCTTCCATATTTTCTGAACCGGAGAGCATGACTATCTTATGAGAGGGATGTTTCCTAATGTTTGGAAAAGGCAAGGTGAACAACTCGTCAGCAATGTTCGGCATATTTTTGAAGCTGTCAACACTTCCTGACTTAGCACCAGCATTATCTCCAGAAGACATCTCAACAGGAGTTCTTTTTTTCATTCTACAATAAAAGACAAGAATCAGTACTTGTATAAAAACGCATGGGATGTATGGTCGCACACGACATATGATAGACACATTTTTGTGTCTGAATTGTCCTCATTGTCTCTATTGTTAGTCTCGATTTTTGTACTAATTTTGGTGTTTTTATGTGTGTGTAGGTGTTTTTGGAGAAATACACTTATGTGGAAAAAGTTGCTCAAAAAGTGTAATTTGGACCCCCGGAGAAAAGTACTAAAGGCACCCTCACTTTGGTTAAGGGGCACCTCAGTTGGGCTCCTGCTATTCGCACCCCCAGTTTGGTTAGGGGGACTTCATCTTCTCCATTTCAAAATTCAGAAAATTGGCGGGAAAAGCTAAGGTTTCACGGGCAGAATTAGGGTTGCGATTTTGAAGCTGTTCCCGTGAGACTAAATGGCTGAGATTGTTTGGGTAGCTTCCTTTGGACCTAACAGGGCTGGTATAAGCCTTTTGTTCGACGAGTTTTGGCTGGATAATCCTAGAGAAGAAATCAGAGCAGCACGTACACGAGGGGAGTTTTTCACGGGTCTGCATGAGAATTTGAACGTGTTTTGTGACTAGAGCAGCAACCAGGAGCGTGTAACAATTAAATATGGAGAGTTTTCATCTGGCAGACGTGTGCAAGAGAAGAAAAAGGGAAGAATATCTTCCCGTATCTGGCAGAGTAAGTGAGAATGATTACGGTTTGATTGTCGAGATTTCTTGCCACTGTCGAGTATAAAAGAAGTGCTTGGAGGTCAGAGAAGGGGGACGGAGAGATTGGGAGAGTTGCAGAGCACTACAAGAGCCAAAAAAAATCGAGTTGCAGAAACTGCCATTGCTGCTGCTGTGAAGAACACGAAGAACATTCAACGCACATAGAACCGTCGTTTTCGCTACAGTAACAACGACTCACAGCCGTGGGTCGTAATACAGAAGACAATCTTAAAATTACGAAGAACGTAAACACTTTACATGTATCGTTTCTTCGTAATGATCGTTTGTAACAAATAAAACTGTTACAAACCCGGTTTTATAATTTCTTCTCCCTTTTCATCTTTGTAAACACCTTTTTGAGCAATGAAAAAATCCTTTGAGAGTGTTTTCACCATGCGGAGCTAGAACCCATCACTGGGACGATGGAGGAAGCTGTTTTGCACATGTGTGGTAATTCTATTTAATTCCTTTATGACTATTTGCACTATTATAATTGATTTATGATTTTTCTTGATTATTTGTGAATTCGTTAGATGTCGCATGCTTAGTCTTAGGTACTTTAGATGCGTCATGCTTGTGAATTACATATAATTCTTTATAAAATCTACCTTGGCAAAGAATTAGAGTCGATGTTTGTTATTTTATGAGCTTTAATTGTCCGGAATTAATAGATGAACCGCATGAATGTGAGAATTGGTGGAATCCCGAGTCCCAATAACTCTCTTCATCTTGTGACATAAATTGTATATTTTCTCTATTTTTATTATTTTTCTTTATTTAATCCTAGAATCGATTCCCACAAGTCCGAGTGAACGACAACCCTTATTACTACAACATCATTGAAAATAACCATCAACAGAACACACATTCACGTTGGAATACACAAGGCCGGGATTGGGTCCAAACACCGGTATTGATCAAGTGACAAGTCCGGTATTGATCAAGTTTCAAGTCTGGTATTGCTCAAGTTTCAAGTCCGGTATTGATCAAGTTTCAAGTCTGGTATTGATAAAGTTTCAAGTCTGGTACTGCTCAAGTTTTAAGTCCGGTATTGATCAAGTGACAAGTCCGGATCAAGTTTCAAGTCTGGTATTGATCAAGTCACAAGTCCGGTATTGCTCAAGTTTCAAGTCCGGTGTTGGTCAAGGGCACGAGGCTGGTATAAAGGTGATATTCAGTCAGGCATACACGATATGGGACCCTTGTTCAATCGAGCATATATGGCGGGACCATATTTATTTGCACAACACGGTTCTCTTATGTTCATGGGAATCATGTTCACGAAATTCAAGCCGAAATCCTTTCCAAGCTACAACCTAAGAAGCTAGGTTTTGCATGCAACAATGAAATAGGAAGCAGGACACAACATATTCATGGATTCACGACTTGTTTTAAGCAATCCTAGCGAATATTAGCGTATTAATCTTGGTGGAAGAGCTAAGCATCATATATATCTTGCAAAGGTGTTTACCTAGCAAACTAGGGTTTTAACAAAAAAAAAAAAAAAAACGCTGACCTTGCTGCGAACGGACGGACGTCAACAAGCCCGGCGAGCTCGGCGGCCGGTGGGAGATCAAACGGAGCTGCCGAACAAAAAAAAAAAGAAAGTGTGAAGAAAAGGAAAAGGGGTCGGTCCCTTTTATAGACAAAAATTCGGAAGAATCCCAATAGAATAAGGATTCCTTTTTGATTGAATTCCTCTTTTGCTTCTGTTGATGTTGCTGCTGCCACCACTCAAACTGTTCTTTTTCCCCTTATGCAGCTTCTTAACCCATGGTAGAAACTATATTCTGTACACAAGAATATTCATTTAAAATCCAAAATCAAATCAGTATGGGAAGAAACTAAACAGTAGCAAGAAAAATGGTTTTCACTTCAAATACCTAAATGAAATGTTAGAGTTTTTGTTTTTGGAACAAACTAATTAACAATACTAACATAGAATTGGATTCAGATTGAGAGCAGTATAATAGATTTACCTCTAAACCATCCAGAAATCCACCAATGGAGAAATGATAGATTGCAGTAGATGCACTACAAAGCCAGAGTTGTAACTAAAACCCTCTGTCTCCCTCCTCCCTTTCTCTCTAAAATGGCAAAGGACAAATAAAATGAAAAATTCTCACCGAGTTTATCTATGAACTCAATATCTATTGGGCTTGGATACAAACTCATGTTTGGGCAGATACAAGCCCCAAATGTTTTTGAGACAATAATGTGTCCGTTTTTTCTTTTCCCACGAATCCGATACCGTAATCCGCAGTGTACTGGATCGTTTGTTTTTAATTTTCGAGAAAAAAATGAAAATCATCTACCCATCCGAATGACAACAGCCCTAAGTTTAAAGAACGTGCAATTGGGGTATACCCAAGATAAGATAAGTGGGGATATGAAATATTATTTCCATCCTTAGAGTCATGTTAAGGGGTATTTTTTAGGGACGAAAGTGTTAAGCCACCCTTTAAAACAAATAAAAACTAAATCTATTTTTCGCCTCCGACTACGATGTGGTAGGGCCACGTACTCAAAAGATGTGGCCCCTTTTCTTTTTTTTTTGACACGTATATAAACTAAAAACCTGCCCCCTCCAAATTTTCCGCAAAAAATCCATTTTTTGAGAAAAAGTTGGAAGTTAATAAAAAAAAAATTTAGTTAAATAATTGTTGATGGTGGATTTTCATTTAAGGCTAAAATTGTAAAAGCCAAAATTATGCGCTAACATCTTGCAAAGGATAAAGCCATTAATAAGTGATGATTACTAATTCACCTAGAAAGGAGCATGTGGCAACAATCCCAGTATTCTGTGAATTAAATACACAAAATTCATCCAGGTTGGAGCATGTGGCAACAATCCCATATACCCCGTGAATTTACAACATTATTAATTAATGCATAACCATCCTTGTATTTCCGTAATCGTTACGGTGCAAGATGACGACCGAGTGTTGTTCTCAGAGAGCAACACGAACCTCCAAGCATTAATAATGAAGCATGTACGAAATACCCGTAGGCTACAACTCTCGGTGTGTTATACTAGCCCGATTGAGCATACAACTCTCGGTGTGTTATACTAGCCCGATTGAGCATACATCTTTCGGTGTGTTATACTAGCCCGATTGAGCATGTTTGAACCTGGACTGTCCATATCAGTCTCAGAAACGATCACGACCATCCAACTTCACCAGCATGATTGGATGGCTTAGATTGAATCCATGACCCCAAGCAGGTATTGGAATATTCACTACCGACCCAACGCGGGCCCCGCATGGTCGGCCTCCCCAAAAGGGTGGCATAGCTTGCCAAACCGTCCAAGCCAAAGCAGTATGGACGAAAAACCCTAAATTAGGGTTTGCGGCACATTACATGTATCGCAAAACAGTCTCAACCGTCCATCTTCGCAGGCATAGATGGAGGGTGTAGATGTATACTCAAAGGGCCCAGAGCATGTCAACACAAACACCGTGGGCCCGCCTACATACATGACCGATCGGTCATGACCAACTATAGTTGGTAGTTCCAGTTCGTGCGCCCAAATAAGGCATGACGCACGGCCGATGAAACCCTAATTAGGGTTTGAACAATCACGAGCGTCCATTTTCTCCTGCACGAATGAAGGGTCCAGGATTAGACTAAGCAGGTCCGGTGCGTATCAACATGACCACCGTGGGCCCATCTATCTCCACACCCGATCGGCCAAGGCATATCATGCTTGTTTGCCTCGATTCGCACGCCCGAACTAGGCATGGTCACACCTCCCGATTGCAAACTAATCTCAACCACTCAACTTTGCCGGACAAATTGAGTGGCTTAGATCACGTTTCTATGGGATATTAAGGTATGGACGTGTACACCAGCTCGTCATCTGTATACCAGATGAATCGGCCAAGACCGACCAAGCTTGGTCGTCTTGAAACGCGCGCCCGAAGTTTGTATGATGCGCGGATTTTGCGGCACCAGATTTCTATTGCAAATTGATCTCAACCACTCAAATTCGTCGGACAAATTGAGTGGCCCAGATCACACTTTCACGTGACAATGAGGTATGGGCGCCTACATCGTCATGTCGTCTACACACATGCACGATCGGCCCTGCCAAAATTATATCCCAAGCTTGGATTCGACCAAGCTGAAGAGTGATGCTTGCGCACCTCTTCAAAAACTCTAATTCCATCAACGGTCGCAGATGAGTGTCTCAAAGATCATCTCGTCCGTCCAACTTCACCGGCTTGGTTATACAACCACGGTCGGGAGTTAATTGGTCGGTGAGGCGTCATGGTGATCACCACCCATCACTCTACCACACCATGATGCAAGACACTGCATAGAATACACACGATACTTCACAAGTATCGACTTCCTAAATAACTTAGTTATTTAATCTAGCATCACATGCTACTTTTCGTGGGTCCCACGATCCACACACTCGAGACATCAATCATGTCACAAGGCGGGGATACATACTCGGGGTATTGGTCCGCGGTTTATAGCGTGCAGCAGTGCAACGCGCCATCACAATAACGTGTCGAAGTCATGGACGGTTAGAGATGACAGGGAGAAGTGGGCAAGACTAGTCGTGTAACACTAACACACAACTCCACTACTCCATCACTCCACTTCCTCCACTTCCCACGAGAGACGTGAATAAGGCTCAAATGACTTGTATAAATAGGTTCTCCTCCCTATTTCCAAAAAAACAGAACAAGTCCAGACAACGGAGGCAAGTGTTGATACCATCATATTCAAACACCGGAACTGATAGCTTACATCCCGCAAGCCACTCCAGCTTTCTGATACAAGTCATACATAGCCAACACCTTTACAATCTCAACACCTTCTTCGCTTCCCTCCCTAAGATCAACCTCATCTCCTTCACTTTGTGACCGAAACAAGTCTGAAACTGCCATTTCTTGGTTTCGGCCGGATTTGCACAGATTGATTTCTCGAATCTACAAGCACTCCGTGTAGTGCATTTGTTTAAGGTTTAGACTCATTTCTCATCCATACACCCCAAATTACCAAAACCGACCGAAATAGCTTTCACCCATAATCAATAATTATGTAATAAAACTGTTTTGAACTTTATTTTCTACTTTATAATAGGTTTCAGCATATAAAGACTGGCCACATACTTCAAATATGTGGCCCGACCACATCGTAGCCATTCTTCTATTTTTCTCCTACCCCCATTCTTTTTTAACTTCTCTTCTCCTTCTCTGCCGGCTCCCTCTTTGAAAAAAATTTCTCCATCATCGATTTCAACAAGGTTTCATAGTTGCTTCAAAAATTTCTCGGGGGATTAGTCGATTATGTAAACATGCCTTCTTGAAAGAAACCTAATCATCGATTTGTTTTAAAAGAACTCGTTTAGGTTAGAATCAAAAATTGTAACTGAAAATTTTCAGTTTCAGTTAATACCGGCATAGTTTTAGTATGAACACCATGTCCTTTTACTATTCCAACACTGTTTTTAGTATGAATAACATGCCGAAATTAATTTCCGGCATGCTTGATAGAAGTCTATCAATGCCGATAGCCAAGTGAAAAAAACTCAAGCTTCTGGGAATTTTTCATCATGTGCCGGCATAGCAAATTAAGCAATGTACCATGATGTCACCACTACCGGCATGCTCGATATTGAACATTTTGTGCCGGCACTGTACTTAAGGAGCACTCTTTATATATAAAATGCCGACTACAATTTCAAATTTGGGGGATATTGTGTCGGCATGGTGAAAGTATGAATACCATGCCGATTAGGTCCCTGCTGGCATGGAATTCATACTTTACCATCGCAACACTGAGTTTTTTAGGCGTATCAATGGCGAACTCAAAAAATCAGATTTCACATGATTATTTGGAGCACTTGCATGTTCAACTTGTTTACTTTCCTGGGTTGGTTCTTCATCTAAACGTTCATGATCATAAATATCTTGATTTAATGTTGTTGTATCAACAAAAACAATGATAATGATCTATACTAATCAATATCAAACTAATTTGTTAGCTTAACTAAACATGATTAACTATTAAGTATGATCAATGAGGGATAAATAGGAATTACATAAAATATATGGATGTGGGGTACTAAATGTTATTTAGGAATTACATAACATTCTCTCGGCCAAATTGCTCTGGCGTAACGCACTATTTTGGTGCGATATTGGCTCTGGTCTAATGTAGCTTGCGTAATGCGCCATAGTGTCGCAACTTTGCTATAGGCCACCCACTCAACTAGCATGAATGCATGATGCACCATTAGTGCAATATTGGCTCTTGGCCAATATAGCCTATGCAATGCACCATAGTGGCGCGATATTGGCCCTAAGCCAATGTTCCTCGTTCCACGTAACGGAAGTTTGAGATGAAGCTTCATCTCGGGCCATGACGCATCTTTGAGCATGCCAGGTGGAAAGTGCAGAAGTTACATAGGAGTACCCTAGTAATTTGAATTCCGTAATAGGGTAGGTATTATACCCAGGACGCGTACACTAAAGTTCTGAGTTCGTGAATAGGATGGAGGTCCATATACCCAATATGCATACCCCTTGGATCTGAATTCGTGAATGGTTAAGGGTACGCGTACCCTAACAGCCTAAGTTCACGGACTGGTCTATATGTATGCATACCCACATATACCTACCCAATACATAACTATACATATGCTCATAAACCATATATTTATGAAGGATACCAAATAGGTTATATGTTAGAGACGGAATAGTTAAAAGTATTCACTTGGGTTGAAG
This sequence comes from Papaver armeniacum, assembly GCA_023531295.1. NCBI lineage: Eukaryota > Viridiplantae > Streptophyta > Magnoliopsida > Ranunculales > Papaveraceae > Papaver > Papaver armeniacum. The sequence continues at coordinate 218,744 of JAJJWW010012640.1, forward strand.
TAGGCTCTTAGGCCTGTAAAGGAGGTCGGATAGGGAATCAAAATGCGCAGAGTCTTGTGGAATTCAAGAGACGTGAGGAGCACAACTAAAGCTGAATTGCTCGTAGGGTTAATTCGGCCTCAACTGCATTCCAGTCTGAAGTCTGATATTAGCCTGGTGTCTGTAACGGCTTAATACAGTATGGTGATCAAGTTCTGGACTAGATCCCGGGGTTCTCCTGCACATCACAGTTTTCCTCGTTAACAAAACTTCACGTGTCTTGTGTTATTTCTTTTTCGCATTATATTGTTTATCTTTATACGTTAAACAATTTTTAAGCCTAAACGAATGTGGTGAACCTACAAGATTTATTCTTGAGAATCGTATCTTGAAATATATTTTACAAAACTTGCTCTTGTTGGAATTCGGTTCACATATAGTTCAGTTACATGCTAGGTTGATACTTGGATATTGATTTTGGGATCGTCCGAGTAAACTTGCTCTACAACTTGGTTATAGGATTTCATCTGTTGATGTATACCACTAATTGTAACAAGTTTTTCCAAATGAAAAAGTTGGTGGTGTACTTGATACCCTCTCATTTTCAGTATATAAATCAGACATGGATGGAAAACCACATAACTCATAAGAAACTTCAGAACTTTCAGTACATTTATAACAATAAAAACTAAATCATGATTCCAAGTAAGAAACTCAATGAACGAGAACCTAGAGAAACAAAGGATTACTCAGATAAAATTATAATATGCCTGGTGTATTTCATACTTTGAAATTCAAAAGGTGTCACATGAATCACATACATTTTATATCTTTAAGCATATAAAATTATCACATGAATAACATATGAGAAACATGAAATTTTAAAAGACTTATATTGTGTAAGATGCTTAATATTACCAATACAAAATGTTTGTCATGTTATAACTTATACACGATTTCCATTGGCACCAAAAACCTCAAAAAAAAGAAAAATATAAACGGTAGTAGTTTCTCACGTTAACAATTTATTTATTTTTACAATTATAGAAAAATTAACTAAACCAAATAAAGGGCATGTAGGTGGTTGGGTATTATTTCTGAACTCCCAAACTTGCCCTTTATCAGTCTTCCCATCAACATTTCCAAGATCAGAAGTTCGTGTTCTTGCTCTTCCCCTATAACAGTACCTTCCTCCCCACTGCTAAACCACCACCATCAACATCCGACCACTCCTATATCCATCTTTCTCAAACTGCAACTGCAAAAAACCCATCTCTCACTGCACTTGTTTCACTCTCTCATCTTCCCTTATCCTACATAAACCCTGAATTGATAATAAGGTGGCTATGAAAAACACTGGTATTAGGGTTTGTCCATTCTTAGGTATGAAATCTGAATTTGCTCGAAACCGACAAGATCACACAGTTAGTAAAGACAATAAGGTGGAGATGCAGTGGTGACTTGTAATCATATCAAATCCCGGCAGCGGCGCCAAAATCTTGGTAGGCTTATAAACCTACAATTATAAACCGCAAGCGCATGGAGTCTAGAACATAGATAACGGCAAATACGGGTCGATCCTACGGGGAGTTGGATTGGTAAAACTAAATTTATTAGGTTATACTAATACTAATTTAAATGAAGTGGGTAGTCTAGAGACTTAAGACAAAAAGAAGTTCAGGAGTTCACAGAACTTTTTCGGTTTGCATAGTGGGTATGCATACCCGAAAGTCATTGCCGAACTACAGATATGCCGATATGTGTACTAGGTACGTGTACTGCGGCTCCGGACCTATAATAGTTGTGCAAGTATGTTTATTGTTATGCATACTGTCTTGTATCCAGATTTACTGGAGTTCTATATCTCTCTAATAATCAATTTGAAACATTCCCGAATAACATCAATGACACACACATATCAGTGTTCCATGCTATTTTTAAATGATAATATTGAATCATAATTTAGGTCATAAACTAACATTTATCTAAAAAAAAAAAAGAAAAAAAAAGAGGGTTTATGTTTTTGGTCTAAATGGGTTTGATCTAACATTTGTCTAGCCTTTATGTTTGGTCTAAAGACCAATGTTGACCTGCGTTGACTCAGTTAATGATAACGTGTCTAACTATTTGACTTGGTATATTTTTTTGTGCCACCCTTTAAATAATTATGTATTCACTACTAGGGGCCCCAAAAATTAATTTTGCCGCCTTTTCTTCTCTTCTCCTTTCTGCGTCTGAAACGAATTGGATCTAGTTCTAGCTCTTATCGAATTGGGGTTGGTTATACTATATGTTCTTTACGGACATGGATTCATGATCTGTAGAATGAAGTAACTTTTACTTTGTGCTTCTTTATTCCACTTCCAACATCTGTTAACAACAATGCTTCCTCTTCTCTGGAGAATGACTGAATTTTGAAGTGTAGTTCACTAGCGTTGTGCAAATACTAAACTGAAGCAGACTCCTTTGAAGGGTGTGCCTTTCTGCCTTATAGTATCACATTGGCTTTGATGACACGGCTTTATGCAACCCGTCTGCTACGATACAATTGTCCTCATTATAGAAAAAAATCATAACAAAAAGTCATACATGTTTAAATATTTTGTAGATGACGCATACATAGAAAAGCTGAGCAATCAATCAGATACTTGATGGCTTAGTATAGAGTACAATAGCATCCGAAATTAATTTTATTAACTGGACATTTCCACTGCTTCTTCTTTTTTACCACTCGAATTCATCTTGACATAAATGGAATTTCAATAGGGAAGAGAACCACAATCACATTGAACATAATCACTAACTTACCATTTGGTGTAAGGAAAACCACAAGTGAGAATGTAAATCATGAAAAGAGAAACATATAACCCAGCTGAATTGAAAAACAGAAATATCCCAAATGATATTGCATCACTTCCACTCTGTAAACCCCTGCTAACAAATAAATATAAAAATTACTTGCATTTTCAAAGAAATTTTCCAATAATTAGATATACAATATTAAGTTCATATTCGGAAGGTTCTTTGGATACCCATTTACATTCAGAAGTAACATTTACTATCGGGGTTCTTTGGAAACCCATAACAAACTACGCAATTAACTAAACAAGATATCTCAACTCGTAGTTAAACAATCACAATATATATATATATGAGATTAATAATATACGATCATCCTAAAGAATAACATTGATAAGGCTTGTATTTACTAGCCAGTTGCATAATTAAACCATTATGTGTATGTGTGTGTGTGTGTTTCTCTGTGTGTGTGTGTGTGCGTGCGCGTGTGTACTGACTTCTTCTTAAACCCAAAGCTTATTAGAAACATACATCAAATAATCACCCAAAGTAGAAATTGAAACATCGAACAATGTACTCGAATGGTCACCTAGCAGAATCCCGGGTAGTGGAATATCATTGAACATCTCATCTTCCGAATCGAAGGCCACGACTTTTCAGTTTTCCCCCAAACCCTAAATTGAATCTTGATATCTTCAATTTTTGATTAAAAACAAAATTTGATCATAACCCACTACAATTCAATCTGAACACATTAAAAATCCATCAAATTTAAGAAAACTCTTCAATATCAATGTGTTCCTCAAATCTCCACTAATTTATCTTACATAAGTCTGATTCATATGATTTACCCGCTGTAGATGGTGGATTTTCAACAAAGGACAAAATCGTGAAATCATGATACTGCATGTTTCTGACACGGCTTTCAGGCATGTGATGATTCATATTTTATGATCCATGGTGAATTTGTTTTTGAAAGGACTCCACTAGCTGAGCGTTCGATACCTCGCATTTTATCATGACCTCTATGTAGAATAACATAATTGGGCGGTTCTCCGTAAGATTGAGAGCAACAACGCCTTCAGGACGTCGGTGACTCGCTTTTCCCTGACTACATGAGAGAGACCCACCTCTACGTAGAAGAACGATTGGGCGGTTCTCCGTAAGATTGAGAGCAATAACGCCTTCAGGACGTCGTTGACACTCACTGTTCCCTGACTATATAGAGAAACCGTTTATAGACCCAGGCAATTCTCCGTAAGATTGAGAGCAATAACGTCTTCAGGATTTCGGCAACACTCGTTGTTTCCTGACTATGCACCTCAGAATGGGTACGACGCTTTAACTGGCTAATATCCCTTCTACATAGATTAATTCTACCATGACATTCACCACTGAATTCCTAGAAGATAATCTATTTTATCTCATTACTTCGATTTCATGATCGAATCCACGGCTGATCTCATGGAATGGTAATAGATAATCTAATTACTCCGATTTCATGATCGAATCCACGGCTGATCTCATGGGATGGCAATAACTACTTTCATTACTCTGATTTTGTGGTCGAATCCACGATCCCATGTAATGGTAATACTTATTTTATTATTATTCCGAATTCATGGTCGAATCCACAGCTGATCCTATGGATTGATAATAATAAACTACTCACTTTTATTGCTCAATTCATGAATCATTCTCCACTAAATTTCATAAATTAGTAATAAATACTCAACAATCGAGCATCTGGACTACCACTGAGTAAGCCCCATAAAATAGTGCAAGTGTACTCGACAATGATGCACAAACAAGCACCCAAATGCACGAACGAGCATGCGAAAATATGGACAAATGAGGAATCCTGCATAAAATAGGAGAGAGGAAATAATAACATTAAAATAATGGAGAAGCGCCCATGGGCCGGGCCCACCGGCCGGCCGGCCGTGTCTTAGCCGTGGCCGGTCCCATGCTTCCTCCATTATCTTCTTTATTTTTGTTATTTTCATGAACTCATGAAGACTCCTCCATTCTAACAACTTTCCTTGTTTGAGCAAAACTCATGGTTTCTCCATATTTTCATGGTTTCTCCATATTTTTGTGGTTTCAAGAAAAATAATAATATAAAATATGGAAAGGTGTTGCGGGACAGGGAAACTTAGCCGCCGTCCATGCCTTAGTCGTGTCCGGTCCCACACCTTGCAATCCCTAATATTTCATAAATTGTTATTTCTCTCATCTTGGGAAACTTCCATGTTTCAACAAAAATCATGGTTTCTCCGTATCTTCTCAAATATTGCTCAATCCACGAAAAAGCCAAAAGTCAACATGGTCACATGACCGACTAGGATACTCATGAAAAATATGTTAAAATATTATTATTTTAATATTCACGAAATATTGATCAAACGGGCATACTTGTTCATTCGAGCAAAATCGAGGATTTCAGTCAAAGACCGAACTCTTCTGAAAATCCAAGATATTGCTCAAATGCGCATCAAAAAATACCGATACTCATTATGGAGACACGGGCATGCTCCCTTGACCGACTAAGGGCGATTCTAAGGCTTGCAATGAGCCGGTCCCACACGTTTTCATAATTTTGACCTAATTTGCGCGATTGCTCATATTGGGTCCAGACTCTTTCCAACCAACTTGGAATTTGCTCAAATGACCATCAGCTGGTCCCACGACCACCAAGGGCCGGTTTCACACCCTCTTGGTTGGTCCTCACTTTTCCATAATTAGGTTTTATCACCTAATGCTCAATCGAGCATTATTTCAATAAATGAGGAAACCGGCATTTAATCGTCATTCCTTCACCAACCGGTCAACTCAGGACCCTGGTGTACGCTCACTCGAGCAATTGGACATCACATGGATGTCCATAGTCCCATGTGGTCGGTCCCTCCTTCGCTCATGACATATTTTCAGCAATTCGTCAATTAATGAGCAATTGATCAAAAATTAGGGTTTCGAACAAACGCTCAACAAATCATCATTCTAGCAAGTTCAAACACTAAATAAATTTATGTTGATCCCGCAAACAACACGCGGATTAATTATATAATATTCGGTAATCTACCAATATTTTAATTAATATTTTATTGGGTCGCGTCATTAATAAATAAATAATTCGTCGAATTGAGCAATACTTGCTCAGTTGCTCGAATATTGATCCACTATCAATATTCAGTAATTTATCAATAATTCGTCAAATTGAGCAATACTTGCTCAGTTGCTCGAATATTGATCCACTATCAATACCACTACTGCATCACTGGCAACAACTTACAGTACCACGGCGTCGACATATTCCATCATCTCCAGTTCCTAATCACCCTGTAACAGCAACCACAACCATACAATTTCACAATCAGGCCATGGCAATACTACCTCCAGTTCAGTTCCAATTATTGCCAGCAATAACATGCTCATTTGAACAATAACATCAGCTTCAGCTTCCCTGTATCTCAGCCAGCAAACCCATCAAACTGCACCATCCAAATCTGACTGCAATTTGGTCGCAGCGATAGCTTCTGCAACTCCACTTCATTGCAAGATAACCTGGTCTACTTCTTCCAAGTTCAAGCCATAGTAAAAAGAAGAACAACTTAAACTCTTACAACGTATGTTCTTCTCCATCAACTTCATTTCAAACACCAGCCATTCTTCGTCACTGCCATCAATCTTCCTTCCCAAACTGATCCTACTCATGTTCTTTCAAGCTCCCATTATTACAAGCCAACATCGTTTCTCCAAATGGCAGCAACCTCTTTCTTGTTCTGCTCTCAAACCCATTTACCCCGCTAACCTCGACACACAGCTGAACTAGTGCTGCTGGTCGTGAACACGATGAACCACATTCTAGTCACGTAAAGACGTGATACATCTTCCCTTAACTCTCTTATTTAGTGTAGCGGCATAGTAATCATCTGAATTTGTTAAGAACAATCATTCCGGCATTTTCTCAAACAATATGACTGCATTCTTCTGCTGATACAGACACGAGCTTCTTGTTGTTATATGTTTCGATCTCGGCCTCCTTCCTTGTTTCTTGTAAACACAAAGTCATCACAAACCCTTGTTATAACCCTTCACAAGCTCTTCAAACACCTTTGAATCTACTCCATTCTGCCCCTAGTTCAATGGCAGCTCTCGGTACTTTTTATCGATTTTTCACCGGAATGTAAACCCAGTTTCAATTCTCTCGGTTGAATGTAAAAGTATACATCCCCATTTTATCTTCGATTTTCCCTCTCTCATCAATTCGAGCAACAATAACTGACCGGTTGTCAATCCGTCAAAAATAATTTCACTTTCTTACTCACTAAATTTAAATGAAGCACAAGGTAAGGAAGAGTTAGTATCCACAGAGAGGCAATTGTTGTTATGCAATTTTCAGTTTCTAAGGTAACCAAGGGGGGATGTTTGTTGTTTAAGCGAAATACTAAAGTAAAAACAAAATAGAGCAAAGCAAATAGTTGGAATAATCAATAAGGAGAAGATATTGGTCACGGGATAGTATCATTCACAAACATGTATTTTCATCAATGATTAGAATTGGTATTTTAATCTCGTATTTACTAAAAGTCCTAGGATACCTTGATCGCAAGTATAACCCGTTAATTCTCTGTTTTCATCACAACCACATTAAAAGATGCATATGTGAATTCTTCCTAGAAAGCAACCTAAAGTGTAAAAGCACAATTAGATTTAACTCCCTAAAAGCAATAAGTTCTATGGAATAAGACTAATCAATGCAAACGAATGTGTAAAAGCACTAAACGTTTTAACAAAAGTTATGATTCACTTGTGACTAGTAGGATATATCACTACAAGCACTACCCACAATTATGCTACTTAGAATCAGGGATAAACAACTTTTTCGTATTGAAAACCCTAATATAGCTCTAGAGATGAACGCAAATCGGATTGATTCCGGACTCAACCTAACAAGTATTCAAATCTTATAACACTTTTAATTGTGAATCACAAATAATAAATTACTGAGACAAAACTAATTCATAGATTCAAAAACATGTTGAGAAATCAACTTTTATCCCATAACCAATAATATGTTTAGCTACTCATAGTATGGAGTTCATCATAAAAATATTAATTGAAAAGAAGAAGAAGATGAACAAAAGCAAACCCTAGAAGCGTAAACAAAACGGCTCTCCAAAATTCCAAGAATAAGATATATTTAAGTTGTAGAAGACTTTCCCTTTTATAGCTTTTCTCCAACTTCTAAAATTAGGTCTAGTCTTCAAAGTCCATTGGATGAAAATCCACCAAGCCCATAAGAAGGAGAAACCCATGTAGAAAATATGTCCCAAAAGTGGTCACCGGAAATCTGGTATTGTGGCCGGAAATTGGCCGGAAGAGTCGCCGGAAAACATCTCAGGTGACCGGCAAAGTCCGCCCGGTCACCGGTCAACGAGTCGACTCGGCGAGTCAACTCGGTCAACTCAGTCCAGATCACTGAGTCAAATCAGATGACTCAACTCAGAGTCGACTCGAGTCGTAGTGGGTCGAGAACCGATCGTCCGAGTTAGGGCTTAATCATCTGAATCAGGGCCTAACTGATTGTCAGGCCAAAGCCATTTTGCAGGGGCTAAATGTTGTGTTGCACCAGGATGGTGCATCACTACTTCTCTTCCAGCCATAATGGTCTACCTTCTTCACAGCTGCAGCTAGCTACAACCCCATTTCCATGTAGTTCAAACACCATCTTAGCTATGCCACAGTTCACATCACCACCAATTCCACAGACCATAGCTGCACCACCTGAGACAACAGCAGCTCATCCATTCTCATTAGCAACTAACAGACTCCAACCCTGTAATCTCATGGCTAGCTGTACTTCCCTGCGATTGCTCCTTGCACCACCAATTCCATCACCTTGTACCTGTTGCTCCACAGCATCACCAATGCCATTACCTGACTCAACCTGCAACAGCCTTGCACAGCTGCAATTCTGCGGCAGACTCAAGTCTCAACACACACAGTCCACTCCCTTGTCAGCTCAAGGTCACCTGCAACTTAACACAGCCAACACCAGCTCCATTGCCTGTAATTGCACCATCACTTCCCATAACATCAGTGCCTTGCTAACCACCACAATTCCATGGCACAACACAAAACCCATTCATCAGGCCACAATAATCTCTATAGCATCTCAAGGCTCAACTCCATTGTATGTAGCTTATTTAACTCAGCTCAGGCCAAAATGGCAGAAACAGCACACATAACCCATTACAGCTGCATCGCCTCGCCACTTCCATCAAGCTCGGCTCACACTAAACCATGACAGGACACTAAGACAACCCCTGCCATCTGGTTAAATCACTCCATCAGGCCAAATACCAGCAACACTTCAGCTCAACAGAACCAGGCCATCACCAACTCTGTAACTCCTTTTCCAACACAAGCTTCCACCTGCACCTTGCTGCTCCTGCAATTTTCTCGAATCTCCATAACTAGCTGCTACTTCTCAGCTTATCACCTCAAGCCCATCAGCACAGCTGTAGTTTCTTGCCTGCACTGTATTGCAGCATCTCACTATCTCAGCCTTAGCACCTGCAATTCAGTTCCAGCTCAGTTGCCACAACATCAGTGCATTCATAGCAGCAGCTTCCCACAATCACCTCATGACCACCACCAATATTCTATAACAGCAACAACACCATCAACAGAGCTCAAACTTTAAGCACCAGCACCATCTTCTTGTTGTAGCTGACACAACCAACACTCAATTCATGTGACTTGCATTAAACACCAACAACAGCAGAACAACATCTTAATTTCAACAGATCTTCGAGCTCAATCTTCATCTCTGAGACCCATTTCAAAATTCAACCTCAATCCTCTTCCATTTCCCATAAACCCTTACCAATTTCTTTATAACCTAACTCAAAAATTCTGAGTCACCCACTTGAAATGTAGCACCAATTTCTTTATAACCTACCATTCTTCCCCTTCATCTCAACCATCTGTAGGATCAGAATATCGCGACAACAACTCTACGCGAAGACAACGAATAACAACACTGCGAGTCAGTCGCAGAAGATTAAATGTAAATGACGACCTTTGGATGACGATAGGAAGATATGAAATCTGGCGAAAGTTAAGAAGTGTCGCGAATATGAATATTTGTACGCCTGCGACACTTCGCAAGACATTTCCGAAAATAAGGGGACAGCTTAGCTGTCATTCACTATGTACTACCCTATATAAAGGGATGAGTGGATCTGTCGTAGGAGAGGTCTCTTTGGATTGGAGAGTAAGTCATTAGGAGAGAGAAAGAGAGAAACATTTGTAAGTGTAATCTCATTTTCCTGTGTAAAGATTCAAGAAGGTTATTAATAAACATTCATAATTGTTCTTCTATTATCTTTTGAATGGATTAGTTTAACAAAATATAGTGAGGGGTGTATTGTGGGATTTCCTGCAACTACATATTGGCGCTAGAAACAGGGACTGAAGAAAGAAAGAAGGCAATAAGAATCATTCAAATCAAGAAAATGAAAGAGAAAGACAATGTTAAATTAGATGAGGCAAAGGAGAAAGATATGGAGTACAATTCGGGCACAAAGATAATGATCGATGAATTTCATGAAAATATCAAAGGAAGAATACACAAGCGGGATTTTGAAGGAAAGAAAATCACAGATAGAGAGGTAACGATGCCTTTTGAAGAATGGGAAAAGCAAAGGATAACATTCACAGCTTCAGAAATATCCAAAGAAAATTTGAATCACACATCTCCGCTGGTAATTACCATAAACGCGTGCAAAGGAGAAGAATTAATAAAGGCAACGCAAACATGGACAGTAAATAGAACTTTAATCGACACGGGGAGTTCGGTGAATATTATGTTTTATCATGCTTACGAGAAGATGGGATATAAAGATAAAGAAATGATTCCCACGGCCTACAACATCCATGGTTTTGGAAAATCCATAACAAAGGTTAAAGGAGAAGTAAAAATACGAATTGGTTGGGAGACATCAAGCACGAGTAACCTTGTGTAGTAGATATGGAATCGCCATACAATATATTGTTAGGGAGACCATGGGTACATGCAATAAAAAAGCATGAGCATCAACATTTCATCAATGTGTCAAATTTCCCACACCAACTGGAATCGGCGAGATTAGAGGAGATGTGGATAAAGGAAGAACATGTTTTCAAATGGAAATAAAATATCACGAAGAGCGAGCAAAGAAGCGAAAATATCGCAGAAAATTGGCGAAAGCAGTTAAAAAGGAAGAAGAATTTAGAGTTTACATGATAAGAGCAAAGGAAGGAAAAGGGATACCTAGCGAGATTTCGGGAGAAGAAAATGAATTCGCGAAAGAATTGAAAGGACCAACCCCTATGGGAGAACCGCAAGCTAGTTACGTCGCGGCAGAGCAAACGAAAGAAGTGAATGTCGGAACTAGTATGGAAGCGGATGAAGAAAAAAGGACTGTAGAGTTGCTGCGAGACTACAAGGATATCTTCGCGTGGAACATGGATGATATGCCGGGTATAGATCCATCGGTAGCTTGTCACAAATTAGAAATAGATAAAAGGGTGAAGCCGTTCAAGCAGAGAATTAGAAAAATCGCAACAGCTTATCACCCCCAAATAGAAGAAGAATTGCAGAAAATGCTAGATGCAGGAATCATCAGGCCAGCAAAATATCCTGAATGGATAGCAAATATGGTGATAGTCCCAAAGAAGAAAAAGGGGATAAGGATTTGCATAGATTTCACTGATTTAAACAAAGCTTGTCCTAAAGATAGTTTTCCATTGCCAGATATCCCACAACTAGTCGAATCAGCAGCAGGGAATGAAAGAATATCATCTCTGGATGGGTATAAAGGTTACAACCAGATCCCTCTCGCCGAGGAAGACCAAGAGCATCTTGCTTTTTCGCTCCAAGAGGGTTATATTGTTATACGAAAATGCCATTTGGTTTACGAAATGCTGGAGCAACGTACCAAAGAATGGTAGAAGAAGTGTTCGCGGAATGGATACATAAAACACTGGAAGTATACGTAGATGATATGCTCGTAAAAAGTAAGAAAGCAGAAAACCATGTACAAGATCTGAAAGAAATTTTTGAACAAATGAGGCGATTCAACATCAAAGTAAATCCCGAAAAATGTACCTTCGGAGTGGCATCGGGAAAATTTTTGGGTTATATAGTATCAAAGGAAGGAATACAAGTTGACCCGGAGAAAGTGAAAGCAGTTCGCGATATGCCAACACCTGCGACAATAAAGGATGTCCAAAAGCTGAATGGGTTGTTAGCTGATGCGTGTCGTAGGTGCAATCAAATTAATTCAATATTTCCACTCAATTAAAAATAATATAATGGAAGTCAAGTTCGTTCCCACGAGGAGCAAGTGATCTTAGTTGTAAAAGTTGTCACGAAAGGGGGTGTAAAAGCAAAAGCAAAATAAAAATAAACAAAGCAATTAAAATCGAAAGTTGAAAGATGAAAGCAATAAGAGAGACAAGATCAAGGAATCTTCTTCGTTACGAAACAATGAATCAAGTTATGTTCTATTCTACTTGTTATTAGTCACAAATTATCACCAACCGTAGGTAAAGCAGCTAGCTCAAGTGCTAAACCCCTAAATCCCTTATATCACCGGACACGGAAGTTTCGCCCTCCGGATTCTAATCACCAAGCCACCTAGAATTAGCTCAACCTAGATGTAACTTGGCTCATGCATTAGGTTTTGTGAATTTCTTAGGTTGATATTAGTAGTTAGACTCTTAGCTCAAGGTCTACTTCAAATGGTCCGGAAGCGGCTTCAATTCTAGTTTGGGCGCCTTCACAATAGATGGTACAAGTATTTCATCATTCACGGGTAAAGAAATATAAGAAACATCACCCATTTTAGCTTCTTGCAATGTCGCCAAAGCACCACACATCTCCACCAATTCCTTGGAGATTTCAACATCCAAGTTAGATAAGCCATGGACGTCCAATTCAATGCTCTTTTGCAATACCACATCAAGTTCATCCTCTTGGTTCAATTCCACCATTTGTTGCGCTAATGAATCAACCACATCAATGGAGTAAACGGAATGCACATCACTTGGGTAGCGCATGGCTTCAAATATGTTAAAGTGTATTATCTCCTTGTCAAATTCCATAGTGAGTGTACCCTTATCAACATCAATTTTCGTCTTTGCGGTCTTCATGAATGGCCTCCCAAGAAGTAAAGAAGTAGATGCTCGGTTCTCATTGTTGTCCATATCCAGCACAAAGAAATCCACCGGAAAAATAAGCTCATTTACTTGCACTAGCACGTCTTCATAAGCCCCTTGGATATATGTTAGACTTGTTTGCCAATTGGATAATAACTCTTGTCTCTTTCAAAGATCCAAGATTCAAGGAGTCATATATTTCGGCCGACATCACACTAATGGAAGCTCCCAAATCAAGTAAAGCATGTTCAAACCTTTGTTTACCAATAGTAATTGGCACCGTGAAACCACCGGGATCCGTGCACTTTGTAGGCATCTTCTTCAATAGCATAGCCGACGCTCTCGCCAACTTTAGTAATTTCATTATCAAGCAACCTATCCTTCTTGATGCATAATTCCTTCATGAACTTGGCATACCTTGGAATTGTCTTGATAGCCTCAATGAATGGGATGTTGATTTCAATCTTCTTGAAGATATCCATAAGTGCCTTGTCTTGAGCTTCTTTCTTGGATTTAGCAAAACGACTAGGAAAAGGAGGTGAAGTAGTGAAAGTAGGAACCGGTTCCTTGGATTGGTCGTTTGGTGTGGAATTCTCTTTTGGTGCGGTTTCCTCCTTGTCATTGACTACCTCTTCACTAACTTCCTCATGATGACTTGGTCCCTCCACTTGTCTTCCACTTCTTAAAGTAACCGCATTAACATTCTCTCTTGGATTCACAAACGGTTGTGAAGGAAGTTTTGTGGATGCTTGAGATTTCAATAAATTCACATCGGTCGCCAATTGTCCCATTTGAGTTTGTAAGTCCTTGATGGCCGAATCGGTCTTTTGTTGGCTTTGTTGGCTTTGTTGGAACATAGAAGTAAGACCTTGCAAACCTTGCATTAATGCATTGAGCTTGTCATCATTCAAAGAATCACGCTCCTTGACTTGTTGTGGTTGAAATTGTTGTTGAGGTTGGAAACGTGATTGTTGAAAACCACCTTGTTGCTCATATGGATTAGAAACCGCCGCTTGCTTGTTTGCATAACTAAAATTAGGATGATCCCTCCACCAGGGATTATAGGTATTGGAGTATGGATCGTACCTTGGCCTTTGATTTGGATATAAAGCATTCACTTGTTCGGTCTCACCATCCGGAATAATTACCGCGGCCATCCTTTGAATCATTGTCTCCATGTTACTCATCCTTTGATCAAGATGTGATGAAGAATCACTAACTTCATGCACTCGCCTAACCATTGGTTCATCCCTTGTGTAGAATTGTTGCGAGTTTGCCGCCATACTTTCAATCAACTCTCTAGCTTCGGTCAAAGTCTTGTTCATTAGTGCACCACCACCCGCATAGCGTCAAGAAGAGACCTATCACTTGGGTGAAGAGCTTCATAGAAGTATTGGAGTATCATAACGTCACTAAATTGATGGTGTGGACAGCTTGCCACCAACCTCTTGTATCGCTCCCAACATTCATACAATGATTCTCCCACTTGTTGTTTCAATCCACAAATCTCCTTGCGAATTTGAGTAGCTTTAGATGCGGGAAAATATCTCTCGAGGAAAAGTTTCTTCATCCCATTCCATGTTGTGATACTTCCGGAAGGTAAATAATATAACCATTCCTTAGCATTGCCCAAAGAAAACGGAAAGCTTTCAACAATGCTCCATCCGCATTAGTCTCCGGTGGAAGCATAGCCATAACTATGGCATAGAAGTCCATAAGATGTTTATTTGGGTCCTCATTCACCATGCCATGGAACTTTGGTAACTCTCTAATCAACCTAGGCTTGATTTCGAAGGTTGAGTTAGTTTGGATACACCATTGTTGTGTGTCAAGCTTGTGAGAAGCTAGGTCCTTTAGTGTACGATCAGCCATTGTTTCTTCCTCTTTGTCCGAATCACTTGATGAAGAAGGAGAAAGTGGAGTGTTAATCGCACGAATGAAATCCTTTTAGTTGAGTGCGGATCGAAGACGTATTGGACTCGGTCTACCCCCTTTAGCATTCACCAAAGGTATAACACCTAAAACAAGATTCTCACAAACTAAGTTAGATACGGTAAAGAATCTAACAAAGCAAGAATAAAGCAAAAAGAAAAAAACAACTAAAAATCGCCCGTTGCTCCCGGACGCGGCGCCAAAATTTGATGCGTGTCGTAGGTGCAATCAAATTAATTCAATATTTCCACTCAATTAAAAATAATATAATGGAAGTCAAGTTCGTTCCCACGAGGAGCAAGTGATCTTAGTTGTAAAGTTGTCACGAAAGGGGGGTGTAAAAAGCAAAAGCAAAATAAAAATAAACAAAGCAATTAAAATCGAAAGTTGAAAGATGAAAGCAATAAGAGAGAGAAGATCAAGGAATCCTTCTTCGTTACGAAACAATGAATCAAGTTATGTTCTATTCTACTTGTTATTAGTCACAAATTATCACCAACCGTAGGTAAAGCATAGCTCAGTGCTAAACCCCTAAATCCCTTATATCACCGGACACGGAAGTTCTCGCCTACCGGATTCTAATCACCAAGCCACCTAGGAATTAGCTCAACCTAGATGTAACTTGGCTCATGCATTAGGTTTTGTGAATTTCTTAGGTTGATATTAGTAGTTAGACTCTTAGCTCAAGGTCTACTTGTTAACGTTGTTTCTACACACAATTGCTCCACGGAATCCCTCCGCAAGGTCTCGTGTTTGCTACTTATGTAAAGAGTCAAAGAACGATTACTTATCCCCTAACTTTCACTAGCTTTAGATCGAATTAACAAATCAATTTAGTTGGCCACCCAAACAATCTATCAATCAATCATGAATGTCTTTAAGATCACTCCTATTAGTAAAAACAAGCGATAATTATGTGAAAAACTTCAAGATAGAATTTGAAAACAAAAACTCAAATCATGTTAAGAACTAGGAATTCATCCTCAATCAATAAGAAAATTAGCTACTCATGTTTCGAAATTCACACAAATAATAATAATTAAAAGAAGAATTTTCAAATTCACACAAGTAATTAAAAAGAAAAATCTTAGAAAAGCAAGCAAAAACACAAGTGTTGTGTGTGTAGAGAGGTGTGTAAGTTGTAGAAAACTTCTCTATTTATAGGCTTCACTATTCTCCAAATCTTCTAAGGAGTAGAATCCTTTTCCTTTTGCAATTCAATTTCCAACCAAGCTTTTCTCAACTCTTCCACCTTCTCTTTCCAAATTTGAGTCCATTCTCCATCCAATTCCAAGCCCAAGTCTTCACACCCATGAGAGAAGTCCATAGAAAATTCTGGAATTTTTGGCTGCCGGAAAACTGGGATTGTGGCCGGAATTTGGTCGGAAAAATCATGTCACGGCCACCCGAAAATTTCTCCGTCAAAGAGAATATTCGACGAGAATATTCGTCAGTCCTCCGTTAGGACTAACGGTCAAACGGGTCAACCGTCAGTCAAACCGTTAGTCAAGAAAGTCAAGCCAGATGGTGAGTCAGCTCCTGAGTCAGTCACTGAGGCAGCTAACTGGTCTGACTGGGCTGAGTTGGTCCCTTGGCCAGAGCTGTTGCACAGCCAGAGTCTCTGTAATGCACAATCCTTGTGCTGCAACAATGCACCTCCAGCCATGATGTTCATCACTAGCTTCAGTCCTAGCTTAATCTTCTTTCTTTCTTGCATTCAGCTCAACCACCTGAGCTGCACAACCATCCATCCATTCTTCCATGTAGTTCAAGCTCAATACCTGCAACACAATTATTGCATCTCACTTGAGCATGCCACTTAAACCCATTGCAGCAATTCATACATCCAGCTCCATCACAGACTAATTCCTCCATCTCAGTTCTTCAGTTATTGCTCCTGCATCTCTATCTCAGCACCAGCTCAAGACAGCCTAGCACCAGCTCTAGCTCTCATTATCTCATATCAGTTCACAGACTAAGACCCATTACACCTGACACTTCACTATAGCTCCATTACTGCCACCACTCCAATCACTGCAGCTGCAATCATCTGTAATTCAGATAAGCCATCACTCTCAACAACATTACCAGCTTCGACTCCAGCCTCAGTCACAGCTGCAATATGATTTTCTTGCCTGTAACACCTTACTGTCACCTGCCAATCTTCACTGCAAACCTTAGCCGCACCAGTTACATCTCCATGTCACCACCTGTGGCTCCATAATCCAGTCCACTTCATTACAAAGCAACAACACTTGACAGATTTACTGAGCTTAACAGCTCCATAACCTCCACCCGCAACTCAAAGATACCCATTCAAACCAATAGCAATCAACACCAGAACTCACCAGGGCACCACTGCCGTAGCTTCCGCCATCTCCAAGAACAAAAAACCCACATTCTTCTTCAATTCAGATCCATCAACATCACCGCATGTACCATCTGGGCCATACCATTTCATTCCCCCTTACTAATTCATCCAGTATCACCACAGACTACCACTCAGACTTGTAACTCATCTTCCTTAGCTCATCAATTTCATCAATTGCCTCACTTCCATTGTAGCCCTGTACATCATTCCTGGTCCATTTGATCTGCATTTGTCCTCCATTTAAATCAAGTTGCAGGTTCAAACCCACCAACAGTCCTCTAGCCTTTCTGTGTCTAACTGAATCACAGCATCATCAACACAACCAACGCCACCACCATTGCAGCCAGACCTGCTATTTCATGACCACCTGCTATTTGCACACCATTCTGATTCATTTCGATCGGATTTTTAACAATTCAACATCACTATCCACAGCAGCAGTGTCTTAATTACTCAATGTCAAATCCATCGACTCAATCAATCACTCTCAACAAAGCAACTCAACCCTTATTTCTTCCATCTCTTGTTCTTCTCTTGGTTCAAATCCAACTCAAACCATCTCGATTCACTCATACACCAGCAAGAGAACCGCATCTCCTCCACCGTGCTAACACTCTAACCCAATCTCTGTCTAATCCATCACAATCAATCGCCCATCAACATCTCCTCCAGATCGAACCCATAATGACCCATTCTCTCGATTCGATCCCCATTATTCAATTCTTCCGCATCGTGAGCAATCTTTCTCAATTTCTCGATCGACATCATCATTACCTTGTTTATTAGTCATAAAACAAACCCTAATCTCGATTTCTCACATTAGCGAGAGATTTCATTGTTAATCTCTCCCTCAATCACTCGGACTCAACGGCGGCCATGACTTGCTGCCTGTGGAAGGAAAGAAAGAAGAGAAAATAATTTCTTCTCGACATTTAGGTGTAAGAAGATTAGGTTGGATATTCACCACCTGGTCATCTTGATAAGGGATACCCAGCTGGCAGCCCCTTAGCCTCAGCTGGTCTGTGTCTAAAAATTCCTCCATAGAAAGTCACCCCTTAACGCTGGCTCGGCTCCCGATAACATTTGCCCTGAAAAGACAATTCTGCCATTTTCACTCTAAATGAGTAGTTCTCCTTCTTTTCCTCCGTGCGACCCAAAGTAGCTACAAAACTCAAAACAAGCGTAAAATACATAATTTACAAGAAAAATAGCAAAGAAAGCATAAACTACTAGATAGTAAATACGGTGTATTCTACACCTATCAAATTCCCCCACACTTAGACTTTGCTAGTCCTCGAGCAAATCAAACTAAAAACTCACAACTTCAAAGCGTTCAAGCGTCACAAGCATCCAAAGAGTTATGGGGACATAGAATTTCGCATGCTAGTAATAAGAAGTTAAGTACTAAAGAACATATTCTCATTCTTAAATGTTGAGTGAGAAATAACCACACCATAATGAGAAAACGCGTGTTTGAGAAACGATCAATAAGCATTTCGCCCGACTTCGCCTCACCAAAATGGATTTTATGATAATTGCACTCAAAAGACAGACTTTTTTATGGTTCTCACATGTGTGCAGTAGGAATGAAGAGAGAAATCCTGCGACACGTTGAATGGTGGGAAGGACAACTTCCGAAATATTTTTAAAAACCCACATCTTTTAATATTTTGAAAACCATTTTTCTCGACGATCTCTACGAAAGGAAATCAACCATTATTATCGAGGATGAGTGGTAGGCCCGAGAAGATGTTTAAATTACTGGCTACGGTAATACCGCAAGTGCACGGTGTCGTGATGTAAAGACTGGCACGCACGGTCGAACCACGTGAGACTTGTGGTGCTCTAGTGATCTAAGGCTTCTTCTTCAACCAATTCTGGTGACGAGTAACAAAAGATTGTAACATATATTTTTGTGCCGATACATGTGCGCTTTGTAGTGAAATAAACCTAAACTAAGGTAAAAGGTAGTGACAAGGGGTTGCTAAGGTATTCAAATTCACCTCTAACTCCTCTTGTGTGCTCACCGAAGTTGAGGCATTCTTGCCTCGTGGATCGATAAGGGGCAGGTGTCAAACCCACCACCTATCTAAGGGGTTTCTCCATGTAAAACTTCAATACACGGCTAAGGTGCTAACCCGTAGTATTAGTTATCTAATTAAGTATAACTAATCAAAGGAATTAGCCTATAACTCTAAGGAATGAGCTGCAAAGATACTAAACATAAGTATAACCTAACTACAATGCATCCATGGCGTTGGTATGCATTGTGAGAGAGAGAAGAATGTTAGATGCTAGGATTGAAATTACTTTAATCTTTAAGCATACAAGAATAGTTCAACACAATTAACATCACAAAGTGGATTTAGGGTTTCATTGAAACCCTAGCACCAAACTAGAACACAAAATACAACTATTGACCGCTGGCTAATCCAAAGTGCTTCTAACATCCATCAACACTTCCTATTTATACATGCAAAGTTTCCCAAAATACCTAACCCTAATTCAATTAAAATAAAAATTAAAGATAAAATAAATCAAACAACTCGCACCCATACCAAACGTTTTTCCTCCCTTGTCACTTCATCTCCGAGAACGCCATGCATCGGTTGTTGGCTAACCCTAGTTTCAATTATCTATCATTTAGCTTCTAGGGTTGAGAAGCTATGTAATAGATAATTAATACTAGGAGCGGGTGTTCAGTTGGTTGTTGCTCGATATGGTGGTGGTGATACATTTTTGGTCGGGAAGAGGGAAGGTCTTTGGTCGGGTGAAGGGAGGTGGAGGAGCGAGCTCTCTCTCGCAACCGATGGAGACGGAGAGAGGTATGGGGGAGGAGAAGAGAATAGGGTTAGGTTTTGTGTTAGGGGCTTATATAGGTGGTGTGATGTGAAGCGGGTGCATCGGGATTTGATGGGAGTGCCTCGCCGAGCGTAGGATTTAGCCGGGAAGATCCGAACGGACGAGAATGGTAGCCGGTCTCGGTGTGATCTGGTGTTGTACGGGATCATCGAGAGATAGATGTAAGCGATGGAGCGACATCGTTGGATGTAGCCAAAGCGAGATCTTGACGGGCTCGAGTGAGCGGGCTCGGATCCGGTCGTGGGTAGCTCTAGCCCATGTCTTCCTTGTTGGGTTGCAACCGATTCGCGCTGGCTTTGGCTATTCGCTCCATAGATGCTCGACTCAATTCTTCGCTCTTTGGCTCCTCAAATTCTCCGAGCTTTATTTATTACCTAAAAACACAAAATTAATTAATACAAATATTTATTCTTGAAAACAAAGAAAACACAGAATATGGGATAATATCTGATTTCTAAGCGCAAAAGATGAGTAAAATGCCAATAAAAAGGTGTATAAATATGCACTATTTGGCACTCATCAATGAGATTACTTACTTACCTTCACATCCGATCGCCAATTATGATAACACCACTCTCACGGCATCCAATAGAAACGTCTTCCGTTCCTCGTCTTGATCTTCATGGTCTTCGTCTTCGGTTTCAACTATTGATGATAAACCCTTGAATTTCATAAATCCTTAACAATTTGTAACTCTTTTTACCTTAAAAATCCTTGTCGCTTGAAACTTCCTTATATATTTTCCTTCCCCACGGCTCATTAAATAAAAATAAGAACAAATATTTCTCTTGTTTTTCTTTTTTTTTTTTCCTTTTTTTTTCAATTTTTTTTTTTTTTTTTTTTTCTTTTTTTTTTTTTTTTTTTTTTTTTTTTTTTTTTTGAAAACAAGAGAAATTAAATACAAAATAAACCATGGCCGTGGAAGAAGTATTTTACCGCTTGATTCTTCATAACTTGTATCGTCTTGAAATCATAAACTTCAAAAATTCTCACCTTTTAATTTTCTTCGCTTTCATGAATAAGTCTTCATACTTGGATATAAAATTACCTCGTTGTATTGTAAGTCTTCAACATATATGTAAAATCCGCTCTTTGTATGTTGCTTTACTTATATTTGAAATTTGCTCTTTTTCTCGTTCCGTTGCTTGTAAACCTTAAACTTTTCCAACTTTCCTTGTAGATTTTGATGTCGCTCCTTGTTGATGATGAATGTGTTTTATGGATCCGTTATTGTCGAGAGAGAGAATGGTGCTAACTGCAAATCGAACTACAAGAAGGAGGCTTTCATCCATGGACGTCACCCTCATGATTGACAAAATTAGCACTCAAGAGATCAAAGAGTAGTGCTTCTATTGGTGGGAGGTTGGGTAGCTCACCATTCTACCCTAATTAACGTATGGTGACACACTCAAAAGAAAGCTCTTTAGTAGATGGAAGAATTTCTGGTCGGTGCCTCACATGATATGAATATGGGTAGTCTCCACTAATGATTGATCGGCAACTCTAATAACGCATTTCTCCCCGCACCAAATTCGCATCATAGGCATGATTAAATCCATTATTTAACACTCAAACAAGCAAGAAATCCAAATGTAATTCTCTAACATTTCCAAGTTCAATTATGTCGGTCAAAATCTCTATGTAAACATACCTAGAAGTATGCTAGTGACTCTAAAATCTTTAAAAGTTGGAATTTTTAAGTAAAACTTTTTCTTTTTTTTTCAAAATTTTTTAATTTTTTTTTTGTAATTTTTGTTTTAAAAACATGCTTAACCACTCCCCCACACTTAAACTTTACATTGTCCTCAATGTAATTGAATCCTCCTAGTAAAGTCAAGGTGGGAAATTTTAACATGATAAGAAACAAGAAAAAGAAATAACAAAAAGCAAAAAGATAAGAAATACAAAACCTATGGGTTGCCTCCCATTAAGCGCTTGTTTTAAAGTCGACGGCCCGACTTAGCTCTTGCGGCACATTACTCCTCCAGAGGGAGTGCATCTCCAAATGAAAGTTCATCCAAATTCACATAAGCGATGTTCTCATAGTATGGCTTCAACCTATGGCCGTTGACTTTGGAAACCGAATTGTCTCGAAGACTAGTAATTTCAATCGCACCATGAGGAAAAACATTAGTAACAACATATGGTCCAATCCAACGAGACCTTAACTTTCCAGAAATAGTTTAAGACGAGAATGATATAAAAGGACTTTTGTCCCACGATGAAACTTTTACGAGAAATCATCTTGTCATGAAAAAGCTTGGTCTTTTCCTTGTAAATACGGGCACTCTCGTAAGCATCATTGCGTATCTCCTCTAACTCATGTAGTTGTAACTTCCTTTGCTTCCCCGCTTCATCATACTCCATGTTGAATTTCTTTATCGCCCAATAAGCCTTATGTTCAAGTTCAACCGGAAGATGACAAGCCTTACCATAAACCATCCTATATGGAGACATACCAATCGGTGTCTTATACGCCGTTCTATACGCCCAAAGTGCATCGTTGAGCTTAAAGCTCCAATCTTTCCTTGTGGTATTAACCGTTTTCTCAAGAATGGACTTAATCTCACGATTCGAAATTTCCGCTTGTCCACTAGTTTGTGGATGATAAGGCGTACCAATTTTGTGTGTTATGTTGTACTTCTTGAGGAGAGTGTGGAAAGCCTTCTTGAAATGTGAGCCTCCATCACTTATCACCACTCTTGGTG
Organism: Papaver armeniacum; assembly: GCA_023531295.1. NCBI lineage: Eukaryota > Viridiplantae > Streptophyta > Magnoliopsida > Ranunculales > Papaveraceae > Papaver > Papaver armeniacum. The sequence goes on from JAJJWW010012640.1 coordinate 241,604, forward strand.
TTCCATGCCTATTGAAAATATTTTCCCTTACAAAATCACAAACAACTTGAGAGTCATTAGTCTTGGTGGCTCTAGCTTCCACCCATTTCGAAACATAATCAACGGCAAGAAGTATATAAAAATTCCCATTCGAATTGACAAAAGGGCCCATAAAATCAATACCCCACACATCAAAAATCTCAACGGTGAGAATTGGTGTGAGTGGCATTTGATTTCGAGCACCTAGATTGCCCGTTCGTTGACATCTATCACACGATTTACAAAAAACATATGAATCTTCAAACAAGGTGGGCCAATAAAATCCACTCTCGAGAACTTTGAGAGCGGTACGTTTCGAACAAAGTGGCCACCACATGCAAAAGTGTGGCAAAAGGAGAGAATGGATTGAAATTCGGAATTAGGCACGCACCTTCGCATTATTTGATCAACGCCATATTTCCATAAGTATGGTTCATCCCACACATATTGCTTAGCGACCTTCTTAAGTTTCATCTTTTGGAAATTAGACATTGTACTAGGTACTTTCCTTGTCACCAAGTAATTCACTATATCCCATACCAAGGTGTTGATTCGTCCATGGAGAAAAGTTGTTCGTCAGAAAGCGGTCATGTAATGGAAGTTCCTCTTGAGACATAACAAGTCTACTAAGATGATCCGCAACGGTATTCTCCACACCCCTCTTATCACGAATTTCTATGTCGAACTCTTGTAACAATAGGATCCACCGGATTAATCTTGGCTTAGCTTCTTTCTTCTTTATTAAGTGTCTTAGCGGCATGATCGGAATACACAATAACCTTTGTACCCACTTAAGTATGATCGAAATTTTTCCAAAGCAAAAACTATAGCCAATAACTCCTTTTCCGTGGTAGAATAATTGATTTGTGCATCATTAAGGGTCCTAGATGCATAATAGATAACATGGGACAACTTGTCCACCCTTTGACCCAAAACGGCTCCAACCGCATAATCACTAGCATCGCACATTAATTCAAATGGAAGATTCCAATCCGGTGATTTGATAATCGGCGCACTTGTCAACATCTCCTTTAATTTGTCAAAAGCATCCTCACATTCCTTGTTGAAGTCGAAAGGTACCTCCTTTTGTAATAACTTGCACATCGGCATGGAGATTTTGGAGAAATCCTTGATAAACCGCCTATAGAAACCCGCATGACCAAGAAAAGAACGGATTTCCCTCACCGAAGTGGGATATTGTAAGTTTCTTATTAAATCTATCTTTGACTTGTCCACTTCGAGCCCTCGAGAGGACACAATGTGACCAAGTACTATGCCGTGGTTTACCATAAAGTGACATTTCTCCCAATTAAGGACAAGGTTTGTGTCTATGCATCGTTTAAGAATTAGTTCAAGGTTATTTAAACAACCATCAAAAGAATTGCCATAAACACTAAAGTCATCCATAAATACCTCGATGATGCGCTCCACATAATCCGAGAATATACTCACCATGCATCTTTGAAAAGTAGCGGCGCATTACAAAGGCCAAACGGCATCCGTCTATATGCAAACGTTCCAAACGGACAAGTGAAAGTGGTCTTTTCTTGGTCCTCCGGTGCAATAACAATTTGGTTGTATCCCGAATAACCATCCAAGAAGCAATAATAAGAGTGCCCCATTACTTGGCTCCAACATTTGATCAATGAAAGGTAAAGGAAAGTGATCCTTGCGGGTTGCGGAATTAAGCTTTCTATAGTCAATGCACACTCTCCAACCGGTTTGAACTCTTGTAGGAACAAGTTCATCGTCTTGATTTCGAACAACCGTGACTCCGGATTTCTTTGGTACCACTTGAACCGGACTAACCCACTTGCTATCGGAAATTGGGTAGATCACCCCACACTTAGCAATTTGAGTATCTCTTTTTCACAACCTCCATCATGGGAGGATTAAGCCGACGTTGAGCATCACGTACCGGCTTCACGTTCTCTTCCATTAAAATCCTATGCATGCACATTGATGGACTAATACCTTTGATGTCCGCAATTGTCCACCCAATAGACGTTTTGTGCTCTTTCAAGACTCTAAGCAAACGGTCTTCTTGTACCGGTGTGAGGTTCTTAAAATAATCACCGGAAGCTCATCTCCATCTCCCAAGAAAGCATACTTCAAATGGTCCGGAAGCGGCTTCAATTCTAGTTTGGGCGCCTTCACAATAGATGGTACAAGTATTTCATCATTCACGGGTAAAGAAATATAAGAAACATCACCCATTTTAGCTTCTTGCAATGTCGCCAAAGCACCACACATCTCCACCAATTCCTTGGAGATTTCAACATCCAAGTTAGATAAGCCATGGACGTCCAATTCAATGCTCTTTTGCAATACCACATCAAGTTCATCCTCTTGGTTCAATTCCACCATTTGTTGCGCTAATGAATCAACCACATCAATGGAGTAAACGGAATGCACATCACTTGGGTAGCGCATGGCTTCAAATATGTTAAAGTGTATTATCTCCTTGTCAAATTCCATAGTGAGTGTACCCTTATCAACATCAATTTTCGTCTTTGCGGTCTTCATGAATGGCCTCCCAAGAAGTAAAGAAGTAGATGCTCGGTTCTCATTGTTGTCCATATCCGGCACACAAAGAAATCCATAGGAAAAATAAGCTCATTTACTTGCACTAGCACGTCTTCTATAAGCCCCTTTGGATATATGTTAGACTTGTTTGCCAATTGGATAATAACTCTTGTCTCTTTCAAAGGTCCAAGATTCAAGGAGTCATATATTTCGGCCGACATCACACTAATGGAAGCTCCCAAATCAAGTAAAGCATGTTCAAACCTTTGTTTACCAATAGTAATTGGCACCGTGAAACCACCGGGATCCGTGCACTTTGTAGGCATCTTCTTCAATAGCATAGCCGACGCGCTCTCGCCAACTTTAGTAATTTCATTATCAAGCAACCTATCCTTCTTGATGCATAATTCCTTCATGAACTTGGCATACCTTGGAATTGTCTTGATAGACTCAATGAATGGGATGTTGATTTCAATCTTCTTGAAGATATCCATAAGTGCCTTGTCTTGAGCTTCTTTCTTGGATTTAGCAAAACGACTAGGAAAAGGAGGTGAAGTAGTGAAAGTAGGAACCGGTTCCTTGGATTGGTCGTTTGGTGTGGAATTCTCTTTTGGTGCGGTTTCCTCCTTGTCATTGACTACCTCTTCACTAACTTCCTCATGATGACTTGGTCCCTCCACTTGTCTTCCACTTCTTAAAGTAAACCGCATTAACATTCTCTCTTGGATTCACAAACGGTTGTGAAGGAAGTTTTGTGGATGCTTGAGATTTCAATAAATTCACATCGGTCGCCAATTGTCCCATTTGAGTTTGTAAGTCCTTGATGGCCGAATCGGTCTTTTGTTGGCTTTGTTGGCTTTGTTGGAACATAGAAGTAAGACCTTGCAAACCTTGCATTAATGCATTGAGCTTGTCATCATTCAAAGAATCACGCTCCTTGACTTGTTGTGGTTGAAATTGTTGTTGAGGTTGGAAACGTGATTGTTGAAAACCACCTTGTTGCTCATATGGATTAGAAACCGCCGCTTGCTTGTTTGCATAACTAAAATTAGGATGATCCCTCCACCGGGATTATAGGTATTGGAGTATGGATCGTACCTTGGACTTTGATTTGGATATAAAGCATTCACTTGTTCGGTCTCACCATCCGGAATAATTACCGCGGCCATCCTTTGAATCATTGTCTCCATGTTACTCATCCTTTGATCAAGATGTGATGAAGAATCACTAACTTCATGCACTCGCCTAACCATTGGTTCATCCCTTGTGTAGAATTGTTGCGAGTTTGCCGCCATACTTTCAATCAACTCTCTAGCTTCGGTCAAAGTCTTGTTCATTAGTGCACCACCACCCGCGGCGTCAAGAAGAGACCTATCACTTGGGTGAAGAGCTTCATAGAAGTATTGGAGTATCATAACGTCACTAAATTGATGGTGTGGACAGCTTGCCACCAACCTCTTGTACGCTCCCAACATTCATACAATGATTCTCCCACTTGTTGTTTCAATCCACAAATCTCCTGCGAATTTGAGTAGCTTTAGATGCGGGAAAATATCTCTCGAGGAAAAGTTTCTTCATCCCATTCCATGTTGTGATACTTAGGAAGGTAAATAATATAACCATTCCTTAGCATTGCCCGCCAAAGAAAACGGAAAGCTTTCAACAATGCTCCATCCGCATTAGTCTCCGGTGGAAGCATAGCCATAACTATGGCATAGAAGTCCATAAGATGTTTATTTGGGTCCTCATTCACCATGCCATGGAACTTTGGTAACTCTCTAATCAACCCCGCTTGATTTCGAAGGTTGAGTTAGTTTGGATACACCATTGTTGTGTGTCAAGCTTGTGAGAAGCTAGGTCCTTTAGTGTACGATCAGCCATTGTTTCTTCCTCTTTGTCCGAATCACTTGATGAAGAAGGAGAAAGTGGAGTGTTAATCGCACGAATGAAATCCTTTAGTTGAGTGCCTGGATCGAAGACGTATTGGACTCGGTCTACCCCCTTTTAGCATTCACCAAAGGTATAACACACGAAACAAGATTCTCACAAACTAAGTTAGATACGGTAAAGAATCTAACAAAGCAAGAATAAAGCAAAAAAAAAAAAAACAACTAAAAAATCGCCCGTTGCTCCCGGCGGCGGCGCCCAAAATTTGATGCGTGTGGTAGGTGCAATAATTAATTCAATATTTCCACTCAATTAAAAATAATATAATGGAAGTCAAGTTCGTTCCCACGAGGAGCAAGTGATCTTAGTTGTAAAAGTTGTCACGAAAGGGGGGGGTGTAAAAAGCAAAAGCAAAATAAAAATAAACAAAGCAATTAAAATCGAAAGTTGAAAGATGAAAGCAATAAGAGAGACAAGATCAAGGAATCCTTCTTCGTTTACTAAACAATGAATCAAGTTATGTTCTATTCTACTTGTTATTAGTCACAAATTATCACCAACCGTAGGTAAAGCCAGCTAGCTCGGTGCTAAACCCCTAAATCCCTTATATCACCGGACACGGAAGTTCTCGCCACCGGATTCTAATCACCAAGCCACCTAGAATTAGCTCAACCTAGATGTAACTTGGCTCATGCATTAGGTTTTGTGAATTTCTTAGGTTGATATTAGTAGTTAGACTCTTAGCTCAAGGTCTACTTGCTAACGTTGTTTCTACACACAATTGCTCCACGGAATCCCTCCGCAAGGTCTCGTGTTTGCTACTTATGTATAAGAGTCAAAGAACGATTACTTATCCCCTAACTTTCACTAGCTTTAGATCGAATTAACAAATCAATTTAGTTGGCCACCCAAACAATCTATCAATCAATCATGAATGTCTTTAAGATCACTCCTATTAGTAAAAACAAGCGATAATTATGTGAAAAACTTCAAGATAGAATTTGAAAACAAAAACTCAAATCATGTTAAGAACTAGGAATTCATCCTCAATCAATAAGAAAATTAGCTACTCATGTTTTTGAAATTCACACAAATAATAATAATTAAAAGAAGAATTTTCAAATTCACAAGTAATTAAAAAGAAAAATCTTAGAAAAGCAAGCAAAAACACAAGTGTTGTGTGTGTAGAGAGGTGTGTAAGTTGTAGAAAACTTCTCTATTTATAGGCTTCACTATTCTCCAAATCTTCTAAGGAGTAGAATCCTTTTCCTTTTGCAATTCAATTTCCAATTCCAAGCTTTTCTCAACTCTTCCACCTTCTCTTTCCAAATTTGAGTCCAATTCTCCATCCAATTCCAAGCCCAAGTCTTCACACCCATGAGAGAAGTCCATAGAAAATTGGAATTTTTGGCTCACGGAAAAGCTCGGGATTGTAGAATTTGGTCGGAAACGTCGCCGCCGCCACTTTGAAAATTTCTCCGTCAAGAGAATATTCGACAGAATATTCCGTCCGGTCCTCCGTTAGGACTAACGGTCAAACGGGTCAACCGTCAGTCAAACCGTTAGTCAAGAAAGTCAAGCCAGATGGTGAGTCAGCTCCTGAGTCAGTCACTGAGGCAATGAATCGGGTCCGACTGGCTGAGTTGGTCCTTGGCCGAGCATTTGCACGACACCGAGTCTCCGTAATGCACAATCCTTGTCCGCAACAATGCACCTCCACCATGATGTTCATCACTAGCTTCGATCTAGCTTAATCTTCTTTCTTTCTTGCATTCATTCAACCACCGAGCCGCACAACCATCCATCCATTCTTCCATGTAGTTCAAGCTCAATACCCGCAACACAATTATTGCATCTCACTTGAGCATGCCACTTAAACCCATTGCGGCCAATTCATACATCCGGCTCCATCACGAGACTAATTCCTCCATCTCGGTTCTTCGATTATTGCTCCCGCATCTCTATCTCACCAGACTCAAGACTGACCCTAGCACCGGCTCTAGCTCTCATTATCTCATATCAGTTCACAGACTAAGACCCATTACACCTGACACTTCACTATAGCTCCATTACTGCCACCACTCCAATCACTGCAGCTGCAATCATCTGTAATTCAGATAAGCCATCACTCTCAACAACATTACCAGCTTCGACTCCAGCCTCGAGTCCACAATTTTTGCCAATATGATTTTCTTGCCTGTAACACCTTACTGTCACCTGCCAATCTTCACTGCAAACCTCAGCCGCACCAGTTACATCTCCATGTCACCACCTGTGGCTCCATAATCCAGTCCACTTCATTACAAAGCAACAACACTTGACAGCATCTTACTCGAGCTTAACAGCTCCATAACCTCCACCTGCAACTCAGCATACCCATTCAAACCAATAGCAATCAACACCTGCAACTCAGCCAGGGCACCACCTGCAATTCTGCCATCTCCAGCAACACAAAACCCACATTCTTCTTCAATTCAGATCCATCAACATCACCAGTACCATCTGGGCCATACCATTTCATTCCCCCTTACTAATTCATCCAAGATCACGAGACTACCACTCAGACTTGTAACTCATCTTCCTTAGCTCATCAATTTCATCAATTGCCTCACTTCCATTGTAGCCCTGTACATCATTCCTGGTCCATTTGATCTGCATTTGTCCTCCATTTAAATCAAGTTGCAGGTTCAAACCCACCAACAATCCCCCTCTAGCCTTTACGTGTCTAATCAATCACAAAGATCATCAACACAACCAACGCCACCACCATTGCGGCCGGAATTTCGCTATTTCATGACCACTGCTATTTGCACACACCATTCGATTCATTTCGATCGGATTTTTAACAATTCAACATCACTATCCACAGCAGCAGTGCCTTAATTACTCAATGTCAAATCCATCGACTCAATCAATCACTCTCAACAGCAGCCAACCCTTATTTCTTCCATCTCTTGTTCTTCTCTTGGTTCAAATCCAACTCAAACCATCTCGCATTCACTCATACACCAGCGAGAACCGCATCTCCTCCACCGTGCTAACACTCTAACCCAATCTACTGTCTAATCCATCACAATCAATCACCATCAACATCTCCTCCAGATCGAACCCATGCAGACCCATTCTCTCGATTCGATCCCCATTATTCAATTCTTCCGGACCGTGAGCAATCTTCTCTCAATTTCTCGATCGACATCATCATTACCTTGTTTATTAGTTGCAGAAACAAACCCTAATCTCGATTTCTCACATTCGCAGAGATTTCATTGTTAATCTCTCCCTCAATCACTCGGACTCAACAAAGAGCCACAAGTGACTCGTTTCGAGTGGAAGGAAAGAAAGAAGAGAAAATAATTTCTTCTCGACATTTAAGGTGTAAGAAGATTAGGTTGGATATTCACCACCCGGTCATCTTGATAAGGGATACCCAGCTGGCATCCCCTTAGCCTCAGCTGGTCTGTGTCTAAAAATTCCTCCATAGAAAGTCACCCCTTAACGCTGGCTCGGCTCCCGATAACATTTGCCCTGAAAAGACAATTCTGCCATTTTCACTCTAAATGAGTAGTTCTCCTTCTTTTCCTCCGTGCGACTCCAAAGTAGCTACAAAACTCAAAACAAGCGTAAAATACATAATTTACAAGAAAAATAGCAAAGAAAGCATAAACTACTAGATAGTAAATACGGTGTATTCTACACCTATCATTAGCATCGCTAGGAAGATTCATTTCGCGGTCATCTGATAAGTGCAAGCATTTTTTCAGCATCTTGAAAAAGGGATCGAAATTTAAATGACGATTTAATGTGAAAAGGCTTTACGAGGAATTAAAGAACATTTAATGGAAGTATCCATTATGCAAAAAAGCGAGAACCAGAGAGGAATTGTTGGTGTATCTTGCGACAACGTCGCATGCGTTAAGCGCAGGTGTTGCCGCGAATAGACGGAGTAGAAAAACCGATTTACTATATTAAAACTTTTAATGCCGCAGAAAGGAATTATTCAAAGATTGAAAAACTAATCCTAGCGTTAGTCTACGTAACATTTAAGCTTCGCATATATTTTCAAGCACATACTTTGTCGAGGTGATAACAAAAGTACCAATCGAATCGGTAATGAAAAATTCAAAAGATCAGGAAGAGTAGAAAGGTGGAATGCCCAAATAAGTCATTATAACCTCCAATATGAAATATTATCTTCAACCAAGTCACGAGTGTAGTCGCAGACTTTTTAAGTGAAATTTCCTTTGGAGGAAGATGAAGCTGGTGGATGAAATGATGGATGTAGAAGAAGAGCATGGAGACCCAAATGATTTGTTAAATGAACCAGATAGATGGGAAATATTGGTAGACGGATCATCAAATGGAGAAGGTAATGGAGTGGGAATTGTTGTGATTTCGCCAGAAGGCAATAAATTAGCTTTCTCTTTTAGATTGGAGTTTGAATCCACTAATAATGAAACGGAGTATGAAGCCATAATACATGCTTTTGCGATTCGCAATAGAAATGAAACTAGAAAATGTGAGGATTACCGAGTGATTCGCGGTTGGCAATTCGCCGGATAACAGAGAAATACGCTACAAATGAGCCATCTTTGCAAAAGTATAGAAAGCTTGTCGAGGAATTATCAAGACAGATACCAAAAATGAGATGGAGGCATATATCAAGGAGAAATAATAGACTCGCAGACGCTTTTGCCTTTATATCAAGCATGATGAGACCCCATTGCGAGGAATATCAAAATACAAACACTTTTGGCACCATCAATTAATAAAGAAGAAGGGCAAGAAGCGGATGCAATGTTAGTAGAAGACATACCACAATGTCGCGATAAAGATTGGAGAAGCAGAACTTCACGCCTACTTGATGAAAGGGGAGACACCAAGAAATAGATTAGAAGCACACAAATTAAAAGTAAGTCGTGTAAAACGAATTATGAATTAAGAGATGGTGTGCTTTATCGGCGATCTTTTGATGGACCTTCACTTGATGCTTAGCAAAGGGAAGAGGGAGAAATCATATTGAAGATGTTGCATAGCGGAGATGTCGGAAATCATGCGGTGGAAGATCTTTAGCGTATAAAGCAAAAATGCAAGGATATTCATGGGCCATATATGCATGAGGACGCGAGAGCGATGTCAAGACGCTGCTGAAGAATGTCAAAGACATGGGAAGAAAATACATGCACACGGGGCACCATTAAATTCTTCTAAGAGTGTATGGCCTTTTGGAAAGTGGGGTTTAGATATCGTGGGACCTTTTTACCAGAACAGGGGCGGAGAAGATACTTAATTGTCGCAACGGATTATTTCACAAAATGGGCGAAGTGAAAGCGGTACAACACATTCGCGACAAAGATATTTTTACTTTCATATTCGAGAATATTATATGCGATTTGGGATTCTTGTACTGGTATCCGATAATGGGAAACAATTCGAAGGGCAAAACATAGAGTTGTTACTTAATGCATTTCAAATAAGATGGGAAATCAACTCCACTATATCCGCAAGCTAACGGTCGGGCGAGGCAACAAATAAAACAATTATGGATATATTGAAGAAGAAGTTGAAGGACACAACAGAGGATGGTGCGAACAAGTACCCGGTCAAAAGTATGGGCATATAATACAACAAGAAGAGAAGCTACCGGAATGTCACCTTTTTTGCTTAACATATGGAGTTGAGCTGTGCTCCCAACGAAGTCATGATCCCGACAACTAAAAAAAGAAGTTTGGGAGAAAATCTTAGTGCAGAAACATTTTAATCAAGTTGGACGAATTAGAAGAGAAAAGAGAGAAGGCGTTACGACACATGGAGAATTATCAACGAAGATTGGCTGAGAGAATATAACAAGCGTGTGAAGATACGTGAATTTCAACCGGGGACCCAGTATTGCGAGAGACACCAATATATCGGCGAGAAAATGGAGGCAAGTTGGCGAGAAAATGGGATGGACCTTACATTATCAAAGAAGTAGTTGGTACGTGGGCTTATAGATTGATGGATCCTCGAAGGTAAAGATGTGGGACAAAGATTGGGCCGTGGAGCACATTATATCTAAAGAAATATTACCCATAAAAGTGGGTTAGATGAAGTACTCTAATGCAAGATATCTAAGAAAATCAATAAAATTCAAACCAAAATATCAGCGAATGTCTCGCAAGAAGAATGAATGAATGAATAAACATGATCGAATGAATGGGACGAACCTTTATGGCGTACACCCTAGTTCGCGAATAACATTTCGTAAGTGGCAAATGTAAGACCTAAAGTGCGTCATATAAGGGGGTATCTCTTAACATGGCTCGGGGAAAAGGTTACACCGCCCCCGGAACCCGAGTCAGTAGAAGTGGGGCCCATGAAAGCCTATAGGAGGAGGTACCTTGGATTCCCAACTATATGTAGGTTATACCTGGTTGGGCGACCGAGGGCCTCTTTCAAGGAGTCGAGGCGTATGATCAAGGCGCCGAGGTACAGTTGAGTCAAGAGTGCGGAGCATGGAACTTCCTTACCACTCTTGACAAGTCTTGGCGCATCCGCACTCGGCCCCAAGAAAACTCCACTTAGGGTGCAGCCTTGTAACCATAAACTCTATAGGTATAAGGGATAAGAGGATGTGAAAACAACTGGTTGTTGTTAAGACCGGATGGGAGGAGCTAGCCTTGTATGGCCGATGTACGCCTCCTTGAAGGGGCAACTGGGGAGGTGATAAGGGCGGCACCCTCCATTTGGGAGTCGATAAGTGCCAAAGACGCAAATGTCACGAGGCTTTGTTTGAAGGAAACTTAGGCTTGTCATATTTGTGCAATGATCCTGCAGAGGCAATAATACTAACGCCGAGGGTAAGACGAGATCAATGGGTCCTTACATGAAAGTGTAAAGACGTCCTGCGATTTCGTCGCAAGAGACGGCAATGTCATGGGGCTTTTCTTTCGCAAGAGATTTTAGGCCTGTCATATTGTCGCAAGCCAAATATCCTGCAGAGAGGCAAAAATACTTGAATAATGATAAGACAAGGTCAATGGGTTTTTACATGCAAGTGTAAAGACGTCCGCGATCTTGTCGCAATAAAGGGTGGCAGAGTGAGACCTTTAATTAGGAAGGTCAAACTTAGAAGACCATCAAACATGATAAGACAAGGTCAATGGGTCATTACATGAAAATGTAAAGGCGGCCTGCGATCTTGTCGCAATGAGAAGAGATAAAGTGGAATTCTAACTGAGGCGATTTTACTTAACAAAATATTCAGTAATCTAACATGCTCGCGAAGTTATGGTCAAAAATCCTAAATAAGAGGAAAAGGAGAAAGCAAGGGGATTACTCGATCAACGATTTAATCCTTACAAACAAAAAGAAGTTTTGACAAATTACAAAGAAAGTTTAATTTCTACATCAATATTATCAACTACGAGAAGATGGTTGAGATCTTTCATTTTGCCTTTATAAAGCTTCACCTTCATAGGCCAATGGATGTTCATCGAAATATTTTCAAGACCTTCATTCTCGCCACCGGGTGGATTTTCATTTAAATTTTTTCAAATCGAGATCTTTGTTGATAACTTCAAGATAGCGATATCTTCGCCGCTTTCATAGTCATAATCACCGTCGGAGAATCGGGACTTCATCATCACTTACTTCAAAGGATCAACATGAATAGGAGCAAGGGATTTAGACAATAAAAATGTCATTCACAAGGACTTGACTTTGAGGGGGAATTGACGAAAGCAACGCCTTTTGACGATTCTTACTATCTATGTCTTTAAAGAAGACATATAATCAAATCTTCGTTCGCACGGTCGCGAGAACGAGCAAGAGAAGCGGCGAGTAACCCATTTTCTTTGCGAATCTTACAAGAATCGATCCGAGGTGGAGATAGTAGAGCGAAGTTTCTTCTCGAGTCCGCAAAACAAGTGCACAAGATTAAAGATAATTCTGATTTTTAGAATAATTAATGGATTAAGATAGTCAAATAATATGACTACCTTCCTTACGAGAAGTAAGATCTTTGAATTAAAGCTGCAAAAATTATTCCCCAAACAGTCCATGGCATCATCAAATGTATCTCCAACTAGGCCTTTCAATCGAGCTGCAAGCTCTTTTCATTCGAAACAAGTATAGAATTCTCGGTCACAAGAGTAGAGTTGGATTTTCTAATTTGGAACATTGATCTTTGAATTGGTTTGCTTTTAGACTTAAGGTTATTCTCACTGAATAAGTTTATCTCTCTCGGCGAGTAATTTCTTCAAGTTGCTTTTTCAAAGTATAAATGGTTTGTTCTTGTTCTTCACTTAAGTTTTTGACAAGCATCATATTCTTGCGAATAGGTCGCGACCTTGCTCAACCAGAGATCGCTTTTAGAAAGGGTCTCATTCTCATCGATAAAGTTTCCAACCCCAAATTAGCCTTAGTCAAAGAATAAGAAAGGCGAGACAAGTCTTTACTTAATGAGTCTTGTCATTTGAACTAAATCAAAGTTTTCTTTAGACAAATTATCTATTTGATCGGCGGCATATGTATGAAGATTATTTAAGAAGTTATATTGCTCCATCCAAGCATCTCTTTCAACTCGAACCTCTTCAACCGTTGATTCCAACTGATATATCTCCATTATTCGTTTGGTTTAAAGCTTAAAGGGCGAACAAAAGTTTAAGTTGTAAAAAAAAAAAAAAAAAAAAAAAAAGAGGCTTAAGGGGGGGAGAAGCATACCTTTTAACTCTTCATTCTTCTTGCGAAGGTTATCACGATCTAGTGAGAGGTTGTGAAATTTTGATTTTCAAGATGGAGATTATTACATTTAGGTCATAGCTTGAAGATCATTTTTCAAAGACATTAACTTCTTGAACTAAGGATGCTTGCGAGATCTGTCTGGGACCAAGATGTTTACTCAAAATCTCGGGCAGACTTGGGACTTGACGGGATCGACGAGAATTCTTTTTAGCATCATTCACAAGGTTCGAGAGAACTTTGAAAGCCACGTTTATTCCTTCCAAATTCTCTGCAAAGAAGAGGAATTTGATCGGGTAAAGAAAGAAAGAGCAGAATCATTCTTCGCCAAAGGAACATCATGGGAAGAGGAGGTTTCGGAAAGGAAGTGATTGGAGGAATGATGGGGATATTGATGGTAGGAGAAGGGATAAGTTCATCTATAGTAGGATTATTATGAGGAACCCGATCTAAAAGGAGTTGAGGCATAGGAATGTTGTCATTTGTGACAAGATTGTCGGGCGATGATTTCGCAATAGAAGAAGAAGGTGAAAATGAGGGAAAAGGAACATCGGGGAGTAACGGGTTTAGGGTGGCGAGATCTTTTGGGAGTCTGTCAATGGTATTGTCATCCTGCGAATGATAAATTAAGTAAGAAAAGAGGCATTGATATTGTTATTAAAAAGTAAATGCTTTTTAAATACCTTATCGCTCTTGAGACTTTCTTTTAGAAACGGTATGTTTAGCTTGCGAAGAGGATTTTGGAGGCAAGGTGGATTCATGTTGAGAAGATGGTTTCGATTTGTGAATCCAAAGAAATAAGGGGGTTCTTCACGGTGAATTTGGTCTTGGGTTTGTTCTTATTTGAAACAAAAATGGCGAGAAAAAGATTAAAAAGAGTAAGATAATCTTAAAAGGGAAATTAATCACAAAATCAATCAATCATAGAATCAATCGAATCTGAAGCAAGATTAACAAACCAGATGCCATGGAAGTAATGGTAAATAAGAAATAATGTAAGGATGATGAAGAGCGATATTGAAAGAATAAGCGGAAGGACGGGTTTAGAGGCGATAAAGGAGATGAAATAGAAGGAAAGAAGTGTTCTTCATAAAAGACTCTCCTATAAATAGGCAAAGAAAGTGTTATGAGGATAACATTAAATGTACCGGTCAAAGGATGGTTTTAAACACGTGTAAACGGTCATTCCTAGATTCATGGAGATATGCTGAAGAAGATTTTTAGTGGAAAATGAACGGTTGCGACAAAGAATTCGGATATCACACAACATAAGGAAACATAAAGAGAGGCGAGAAGATGTAATATTCGGGTATTGCACAACATATTTTCTTATCATATGAGATTCAATTATTTTCTTAACTCGCGAGAAGAGATTGCGAGATCCATTATTTTCCATAACCCATGAGGCAAGAAATGATATTGCATACATACCTCTAAAAACTCTGAACTTCGCCAAAGAATAGAGGCAAGTACGTACTTTCAAGTCCAGTATTCTTTCGCTCGTTCCTTCATCAATAAAAATCAGAAACTATTACAACAACGTATTTTTTCTTAAAGATCGCTCTTCAAGCAATATTCAAGAAAAAAGAGGCAAGATGTAGGATCAGAATATCGCGACAACAACTCTATGCGAAGACAACGCAGATAACAACCTTTGCGAGTCGGTCTTAAGATTAAATGTAAATGACGCACCGGATGACGATAGGAAGATATGAAATCGGGCGAAAGTTAAGAAGTGTCGCGAATATGAATATTTGTACGCTGCGACATATGCAAGACATTTCGAAAATAAGGGGACAAACTTAGTCATCATTCACTATGTACTACCCTATATAAAGGGATGAGTGGATCTGTCGTAGGAGAGGTCTCTTTGGATTGGAGAGTAAGTCATTAGGAGAGAAAGAGAGAAACATTTGTAAGTGTAATCTCATTTTCTGTGTAAAGATTCAAGAAGGTTATTAATAAACATTCATAATTGTTCTTCTATTATCTTTTGAATGGATTAGTTTAACAAAATATAGTGAGGGGGTGTATTGTGGGATTTCGCAACTACACCATCGATTTTTTTCTCAATGTAGACTAAATATCTCCAACAAAGAACGATTTCTCTTCAATTTCTCGCTCGGATCATCAATGAATCCCTAGATATCAACAACAAGCAACTCATGTTCTTCATCAAGCTTCTCGATCTACTACCACGACCATTCTTTCATCATCTCAAGCCCTTTCTGTCTCTGAATTTTGTTCTTCAACAGCAACAAGGTCCTCTCGATCTCTCTTTTGCCCTTTTAACTCGATCTAAAACCTTCAATTCGAAACAACATCACTCACCCCTTTCTGAAACTCGACATCCTCAAAGAATGCATCTCTCCTCGAAACTCGGGTGATGCCGCCCTCACCGTACCAAGATCGATAAAGAAGAAGAATGAATTCTTCTCTCGAAATTTAGGTATCTTTGTAGGAACTTTGGATTTATCCACCCCACGGTAGGATAAGGGCCATTGTTTAGACTTGGCTTGTCGGTTTCGGGAAACCGACTAATCTGTTTGCTTCTTCTTTTGTTCCTTCGTGCACCATAGCCAGCCCAAATAACAATTTCGCATGTGAATTGGTCTTTTCGCTCTTTTTTGCTTTAAATGGGTGATTTCTTCTCCTTTTGTTCTGGTGACTCCATTGCACCTATAAAACTCAAAAGCAAACATAAAATACATAATTCACACGAAAAATAGCAAAGAAAGCATAAACTCTATATAGTAAATACGGTGTTTACAACACCTATCAATAACTCGTTTTCCTTCCCAATCTCTCTCAATTTGAAGCTGCCTCCATTTCTGTCTCTGAATTTTTAGATGAAGTATGTAATAAAATGAGAAACAACGTATCTTCATTTTAGGGATGTGTACCAAGTGAAGTTTATATTGGCACCCCACACGTTAGGAAAAGGGGCACCCAAATTGAAACACCAATTCCCCTTCAACCAATCGTTCTGCGAGACCGACAATACAATTTTCATGATTCTTGTTCATCAGGTCTAAAGGGACCTGACAAGCTTCATTAATTTTGCTCGTGACTTTATCATACAGCGTCGGAATGACCTCGTTCTTTCTCCCGTGAATTCCCTTTTCCGCTCCAAATGAATGATTTCATCTTCTTTTGCTCCAAATGACTCCAAAGTACCTAATAACTCAAAAACAAACATAAGATACATAATTTACAAGAAAACTCGCAAAGAAAGTATAAACAATATATAAATATCACGGTGTTTACAACACCTATCAGCTTACAATGAGCCGGTCCCACACGTTTTCATAATTTTGACCTAATTTGCACGATTGCTCATATTGGGTCCAGACTCTTTCCAACCAACTTGGAATTTGCTCAAATGACCATCAGTTGGTCCCACGACCACCAAGGGCCGGTTTCACACCCTCTTGGTCGGTCCTCACTTTTCCATAATTAGGTTTTATCACCTAATGCTCAATCGAGCATTATTTCAATAAATTAGGAAACCCGCATTTAATCGTCATTCCTTCACCAACCGGTCAACTCAGGACCCTGGTGTACGCTCACTCGAGCAATTGGTCATCACATGGACGTCCATAGTCCCATGTGGTCGGTCCCTCCTTCGCTCATGACCTATTTTCAGCAATTCGTCAATTAATGAGCAATTGATCAAAAATTAGGGTTCGAACAAACGCTCAACAAATCATCATTCTAGAAAGTTCAAACACTAAATAAAGTTATGTTGATCCACCAAACAACGCGCGGATTAATTATATAATATTTGGTAATCTACAAATATTTTAATTAATATTTTATTTGGTCGCGTCACCAATAAATAAATAATTCGTCGAATTGAGCAATACTTGATCAGTTGCTCGAATATTGATCCACTATCAATATTCAGTAATTTATCAATAATTTGTCAAATTGAGCAATACTTGCTCAGTTGCTCGAATATTGATCCACTATCAATATTCAGTAACTTATCAGTAATTCGTCGAATTGAGCAATACTTGCTCAATTGCTCATCCAACTATCAGTAATTCGTCGAATCGAGCAATACTTGCTCATACGCCCGAATTTACAATAACTATACACAAGCAATATCAACATAAGGACTAACACGTCCAAATTCATGAATCACTGAGAATTCGCCAATAATGCTCAATTCAGCAAAACTTAGACTCATTGTCTAATCAGTCAACAACTGACTAATTAAATACACGTCTGCCCTGCATACTCCACGATCGTGAGACATCAATCACGTCACAAATGGGGGATATCAATTAGGGTTTTGGTATGGCGGCCTACGACACGTGGATTCATCCACGATGAGAATGTGAGTAAGTCGTGCAACGTTTGAAGGAGTTAGCAAAGTAGTGGGTGGACGGTTAACCAAATCTCCTCACGACCTGGAACTGGTTTCACCACGATCTTCCACTTTCCCACTCTTTCACTCAAGAAACCGTCACACTTATAGGGATCAGGGTGTTCATCATTCTTGCAATATAAATAAGTCCCAATCGAGGACAACATATCATCATCATTCGTCAACAACTCGATTAAAACTTATTCACTTAACTCAACTTCAGCCAGCTTCATCAATTTGCGTAAAACCTTCAACACATCCACAATCTTTGATCATCATTGATCCCACATAATTCTCAGCTTCCCTCCTACAGATCAACCCATCTCCTTCTTTGTGACCGAATTGACTCTGGAACGGCCATTGTCTTGGTTTAGGCCGGAGTCCTACAGATTGATCTCTCGAATCTAAGCACTCCCTTTGCAGTGCATCTGTGTGAGGTTTAGCAGTTTGCTCGTCGTGACAACACGCTCTATTCTTCATTTTCCTAAAAAACCAGCAAACCATTTTTCCCCATCCACAGATTGGCGACCACAGTGGGAGATTAATCTCTCGGTTGCAATCTCTCATTTTCACAAGATGGTTGATCATAAGTCAGGTTCAGTTACCAATCCTAACCCAAACAATGCTAGCACTAGCAACTGCGGTGGTACTCCATAAACCATTCCTACTTCCAACGAAGGTGGTAACACTACTCCTCCACAAACCAATATCAGAAGTAATCCTCTCTTTGGTCGGTCTCCCGAAGAAATCAGAGAAAATCCACCCACTATTGCCGATCTTATGAAAGTCCAGGAAGTTCTCGCCAAAAATCAAACTGATATGGCTACTACTCAGAAGGAATTATGCGATTACCTCAAAACTCTCACTGACAAGATGTCAGACAAAACTCAGGAGAAAGGAAAAGACAAGGAAACATCTCCAACTACGGATCCTACAGTTATTTCAGTCCACGACGATGATGAAGTTTGCAAAACTGCAGAACCTGCTGGTTTTATCACTCGTGAAGACCTGGAACGTTTTATGGAGAATCGGGGGTAGGGCCATACACCATCCGTGCACCGTCATCAACCTCCATATCCCGTTGCTACGCAAAGAATCCCTCTCCCAAAGGGCCACTTCTCCAACGTTCACACTCTACAATGGAACGGGGAATGCTCGAGAACACGTTTCTCGATTCTTGGAAGCATTAGGAGAGCATGAACATAATCATGTTGTCCGTTTGAAGGAGTTCTCGAAATCCCTGACAGGACGAGCATATACTTGGTACAACAACATCGCACCAGGGAGCATAGATAATTGGGGAGAAATGATTAATGGTTTCTATAGAAAATATTTCTTTGTCTCTGAGAAAGTTACTCTCTCCGACTTGGGAAGGATGGCTCAGAAGAATACTGAAAATCCGATCGATTATGTGAAGAAGTTCAGAATTCAAGCTTTGGATTGTCATGATCCTAATGTTACTGAACAACAACTGGTGGACTTGTGCATCAACGAGATGATTCCGATCTATAGAGCTTTGCTGGAAAACCTCCGGTTTCAAACCTTTTCAGAACTTCATGAAGCGTCCAAGCGATCAACAACTACTGCTCCGGCTTTTCTAGAAAGAACTAAAACTGTCAAAGTCGAGGAACCAGACGCTCGAAGCAACACCAACATGCGTTTAATCAACAAGCAGTACAACGTTGAAGCTTCCATGAATGTTGCTGAAGGGAGCAAGAGAAAAGCTGAGGCACAGTAACACAAGAATGCTCCTCCGACGTCTCACCCTCCAAAAGCACCAAAAAAAGGACAACCAAGCTAGAAACGCACAACCACCAGTTCAACATCAACAGAACGATCAGGAGGCGCCTGACTTTCCTTTTCCCATTGAATAAGTGATCGAACTGTTGGAAGTCTGGATTCAAGACGGTGCAATCAAATTACCTCCTGTCAAAAGGGAACCAACTAAGGAATAAATGGAAAATCCACGCTACTGCCACTTCCATATGTTTGTCAGTCATCCAACAAGTGATTGTAGAACTCTGAAGCGCTTATTCAAAGAAAAGGCTGATTCAGGGGAACTGGGGACTGAAGGAGTACACAGAAATCCTCTCCCAATCAGAACATTTTCACTCTCTGAGCAGCCGGTCAAAGAAGCAGTTCAATCCCTAATTGAGCATGCCTGTGAGTCATTGTACTTGTCGAAATCTCAAAGAAATGATATGTTTGCTGCATTGAACCACATTGTGTCTGGGAAACGGTTAGAAATTCAGGATATACTCCCTGAAGCTCCAGCAACATACAAGGAGATGTATGACTGGGGACTTCTCAGCACAGTTCACCTCAAAGGAAATGAATTCAAGCGAGCGTTGGTCGATGTTGGCACTGTTGTTAACATCATTCCCTTGAAAACCCTCAGAGCCACTAGCATCACCCGACAAGAAGCAACTCACGCTCATGTCTCAGTCAGAGACCATGAAGGAATCCCCAGAGATGCTTACGGTTACATCATTCTCAAAGTGAAAACTAACTCAACTTGGACTGAAACCAAGTTTTACATAATTAGAGAAGATCCAGGATATGACATGATCCTCGGGCGGGCATGGATTCATGATGAAAAGGTCACTACAACATCTTCAATTGCACATTTCTGTCGAGGAAAGCTCCGACTCAGAGGAAAGCTCCAGTTCGGAAGAAATGAAGGACACTCCACCATTCAAACATTTGGGAAAAGTTGAAGCCTTGATGGAACTCACACAAAAAACTGAAGAAAGCGCACATGAATTTGTCAAAAAGTTCCGCACTCAGGCAAATCTCATTTCCCCTCATGCATCTATATTACCGACTTTCAAATATGCTACTCTGGTCAGGGGACTTGATCTTACTTATAACTCAGCTGTCACCAAACGTTATGAGTGGTTAGTCTCACCTCAGCAATACTTCACCAAGTGGTTAGATGTCGAACCTCTCAAAATTCAGCATCTCACTAACACGGTCATTGATATAATAATGACCGAGTTTCACAATCAATACCCTAAATATTCTCCCCTGCACGAGTGTCCGCATGTGCCACAGAATTGGAAAGCTCCACCAATATCGAACTCCACCGCACAAGGAATTCCGAACCAACATAAAATATTCAGGGCACGAGCAACCAAGCCTAACAAGTTCCGTGAAGGAGATCTGGTTCTTAAGACAACTAAACGTAACTTTCATTCCACAAGGAATTCCTAACTCGGGAAGGGACTTTATGATTGCTAAGTCGGCGGTTGGAGGATACTACAAATTGGCTGACCTGAAGGGCAAGACAAGTATACCAGTGATTCATGATAATTGGCTCAAGATTTTCGATGCATGAAGCATTCGACACCGGGTGTTTTGTGTCCAAGCCAAATGCTCGAGACATCTGGCGTTTACATCTTAGGATTTTATTTTACCTGTATTTTCAATTCCTCCAAAACGTTTGCAATACTTGCATCCAGTATTTGAATTCAGCAATTTATCAAAGTTCTTTTATTTAAGAAAAATCTCTATCAAATCCAAAATCCAAAAGAAAATCCTCAGTCATTCACTTGTACAAAACCAACCAAAAATCAAAACCAAAATAAAACCTCACATCTCTCAGAAGTTCAAAGTTCAAGAGATTATGGAAAGAAAACTAAAGGAAGCCATCAAAGTACGATTTTGCTTCTCTGCATTCTCCAAGACTTGCAAAGCCGCCTTCTCCAACTCCGCCTTTTCGATCAACTCAAAGCAATCTTGGCCATTTTCTCCACCACGGCATCACTAGTAAAGGGTATGTTCTAAACTACCGCATCCTTGATGGCGTTGATCTTCCGACTAAGCCACTTCAAGTTAAAACCAAGTTATTGATTTCTCCAAGGTGTACTACCAATCAAAGAGTACATCTCGAGTGACAGTATTTCAGGCCTGGTACGAATATCATCTATGACACGCAATATGTTTCCTAATTGCATGGTCAATAAGTAGCTACGTTCAGGATCTCTTGTAACGACAATATGGCCATACATCTTCCACAATTTCTCATACATATTGGCATACCCAGTGGGAACGCTGAATCCGCCAACAGATACGTGATACGGGAGTGAAGCACCAAATGGAGGGTCACAAACAATCCCTGCGTTACAATACTCGTGCATCACTATGCGATTCTCGATTACCGGAGCAACTTCCACAGTCATCGTAACATCTTATTCTGGGACAGTCTCTTCTGCTCTTGGTTCGACTTCAACAGCAACTGGAGTCTCAGTTTCCTCAACGGCTTCAACAGTGATATTCTCATGACCCTGAGGTACGGAGCTGGTGATGTCATTACTTTGATTCGCCATATTGCTCGAATCATCAACATTGGTTCCGTCATTCTCAACTTCGGCATTTGGCGCCTAATACGAAGATTACATGAGATTAGGAAGATTCAAGCACAAGAACCAAACGCAATCATAAAATCCAGCATGTAAGTGACCTAATACTATCTAAGTTCTTTATTATGCATCCAATACAAAAGCCAATGGTGTGGAACTTATGAAACACGTTTTTCAATAAGTCCGACTGAAGAGATTTTATACTGCCTTGTATGAGATGACGAACTGGGAGCAATTGGTAAAGAATATAAGGTTGAGTCATATACCATTCTCTTTGTATGGATGTTTTATATAACATATCAAAATTTCATAGCAATCGGATAAACAAGTAAGGAGTTCTAGTCAAAACATTGGACTACATGCCAGCTGAAAATTCCTGAAAGTCTCCTGGAAATTTACTGTTTCGCTGATTTCGACCCCTAAACATGCTCAAAACTCTAAAAGCTTCTATCCTAAAGCTTGGAAATTTCTTGGGTATAAGGATACATGGGCAGATTGCGAAAATCTGATGTCGCATGAAGATTTTATGGCGTTTTTGCTAAAAGGCTGAGTTCTGAATTTTCTGATGACGTATTTCATTAAAGTTTTCTCATTCATTCGTGTGGATTCTCATTCATTCAATCTCAAATCAGCAATATTATACTTCTATGAAGAAAATATGAAATGGGTACTTACTTGAGGAGTCTCCAAGTCATTCGAAGGGTTAACAGGGTTGGTATTAACATTGGGAGCATCATCACCTCCATTCGGTTCCAACTCTCGAAGGTTTTCGTTCTCACCATTATTTGAAGACGAATGAGCAATCTGGCCGTTCCGACTTTCCATAACAATCTCCTCCTGGACGCATCAACAATAATCAACATTATTTCATTCAAAGAAATGCCGAAATCACTTACACAAAAGGATACTCACATCAACCTCTTCATCGATGTTGGATTCCTGAATTGTTCGTATGGAGGAAAGATGAAGACCGTCAATAACCGATGGAGCAAAATTCTGAAACAAATTAACAGCATTCTTTTGGGATCCTAATTACGTGGACGAGAAAATCGCAACGATAAGGGAAGTGCTAACAACTCACCAAAGAAGCAGTTGGGGACTGCATACTATTCGCTATCATTCTGTAATTCGCCTTGCTCCTGCTTTCTCCACCCTGGGGATTGTCTTGCCATTCATAGAAGTCTACAGGAATTCGAGGCCTCACATCACCACCACCCTACAATGAGTTAATCGAAACAATTAAAGGTTCGACTACTATGCTTTTACCAAAAATCATAAGAAAATATTTACCTGTGAAGATTCTGGAGATGTTTTTCTTTTATCGAACGAACGAACATACGTATTTTCAAAAAACAACAAATTTCATAAAACCTATGTATACATACTTGCACAAAATTTTTGTGTTATGAACAACTCATGAAAAACACCAAACACAAAAAAAAAAAAAAAAAAAAATCGGACTTACCTGTCGGCGCCGGCCGGAACTTGATCGGACGGCAGTCGGTGGCTTGATCGGCAAGCTTGGCTGAATACGACGGAAAATCTTCCCCTCCTGCTGCTACTCACGTGAAGGTGGTGAAGATATGAAGAAGCTTGGTCGGTCAAGAATAAAAACTTATTAAGGTTTCTTCCCTTTTATATCAAATTTTATTTCCAAAAACTAATAAAACATGGGTCTCCTTTTTTGGACTCGGGCCCATAAATCCCAAATCGACCAAAACTGGACTTTTGACCGACCAAATCAGCGATGCTCCATCTCTCCGTGCTCACGTAATCACACTCTATCACACTATCAGGGTCCTCGCCCGAACATTTGCTCGTACATGACACCATTGGAGCAAGTTGAGGATTCTGAAAATACCTTTGTACGACTGAGTTCAACCACTGATCCCGTCGACTGAAAATCACCATTTAATGCTTACTACTGAACATGACTATCCCTCACTAAGCAGGGGACTTAATGTAGATGGTGGATTTTCAACAAAGAAAAAAAATCGTAAAATCATGATACTGCATGTTTCTGACACGGCTTTCAGGCATGTGATGATTCATATTTTATGATCCATGGTGAATTTGTTTTCGAAAGGCCTCCACTAGTTGAGCGTTCGATACCTCGCATTTCATCATGACCTCTATGTAGAATAACATAATTAGGTGGTTCTCCGTAAGATTGAAAGCAACAACGCCTTCAGGACGTCGGTGACTCGATGTTACCTGACTACATGAGAGAGACCCACCCCTACATAGAAGAACGATTTGGAGGTTCTCCGTAAGATTGAGAGTAATAACGCCTTCGGGACGTCGGTAACACTCTTTGTTCCCGACTATATCGAGAGACCGTATATAGACCCGAGGCGGTTCTCTCGTAAGATTGAGAGCAATAACGTCTTCGGGACTTCGGCAACACTCGTTGTTTCCTAACTATGCACCTCGAATGGGTACGACGCTTTAATCGGCTAATATCCCTTCGCAGATAGATTAATTCTACCGTGACATTCACCATTTCAATTCCTAGCGAGATAATCTATTTTATCTCATTACTCCGATTTCAAGATCGAATCCACGGCTGATCTCATGGAATGGTAATACATAATCTCATTACTCCGATTTCATGATCGAATTCACGGCTGATCTCATGGGATGCTAATAACTACTTTCATTACTCCGATTCTGTGGTTGAATCCACGATCCATGGAATGGTAATACTTATTTTATTATTATTCCGAATTCATGGTCGAATCCACTGCTGATCCTATGGATTGATAATAATAATCTACTCACTTTTATTGCTCAATTTCATGAATCATTCTCCACTGAATTTCATAAATTAGTAATAAATACTCAACAATCGGGCATCTAGACTACCACTGAGTAAGCCCCATAAAATAGTGCAAGTGTACTCGACAATGATGCACGAACGAGCATCCAAATGCACGAACGAGCATGCGAAAATATGGACAAATGAGGAATCCTGCATAAAATAGGAGAGAGGAAATAATAACATTAAAATATTGGAGAAGCGCCCATGTGTCGGGCCTACCGGCCGGCCGGCCGTGCCTTAGCCATGGCCGGTCCCATGCTTCCTCCATTATCTTCTTTATTTTTGTTATTTTCATGAACTCATGAAAACTCCTCAATTCTAACAACTTTCCCTGTTTGAGCAAAACTCATGGTTTCTCCATATTTTTCATGGTTTCTCCATATTTTCGTGGTTTCACGAAAAATAATAATATAAAATAGGGAAAGGTGTTGCGGGACCGGGCAACTTAGCCGGATGGCCATGCCCTAGCCGTGGCCGGTCCCACACCTTGCAATCCCTAATCTTTCATAAATTGTTATTTCTCTCATCTTGGGAAACTTCCCTGTTTCAGCAAAAATCATGGTTTCTCCATATCTTCTCAAATATTGCTCAAACCACGAAAAAGCCAAAAGTCAACATGGTCACATGACCGACTAGGCTACTCACGAAAAATATGTTAAAATATTATTATTTTAATATTCACGAAATATTGATCAAACGAGCATACTTGCTCATTCGAGCAAAATCGAGGATTTCAGTCAAAGACCGAACTCTTCTGAAAATATTGATCAAATACCGAAACTCATTATGGAGACACGGGCATGCTCCCTTGACCGACCAAGGGAGATTCTAAGGCTTGTGATCGCTGTCGTAGGCGTCAAAAATAATTACACTTTCTTACTACTCAAAATATATAATGAAGCAAGGACAAGAAAGGATCGTTCCCACAGAGAGGACTAAGGTTGTCAATATGTTTCGGTTTCTTATGTAAAACACTGGGGGTTTTCTGATTTTTATATACTAAAATAAAATAAAGGCAAATAATAAAATAAAAACGCAAATCAAGGATAAGAAAATATTGGATAAAGGTTTCATCTTCAATTGTAAACAAGTTTTGAATGTATGATTAGAATTCGTATTTAATCTCGCTATCATCAAAAGCCCTAGAATATCTTATTGCAAGAATACTCCATAAATTTCCTAATCCATCAATACACACATTAGATCTGCGTATGTGAATTCTACCTAGAGAATAACCTAACGCCTTGCGCTAATTAAGTTCAATTCCTAGGAGCATTAAGTTTCAGAAATAGGCTAATCAATGCAATTGAAATACATTGCGCAAACAATTCGAACAAAGGTCAACTTCTACATATGACTACAAGAGTGTATCACTACAAACCATAATCATATCATGCTACTCGTATTCAAGGTTATCGCTCGATGATGAACCCTAAATTAGCTATAGATATGGATGTGAGTTCAATTAATTCTAGACTTAACTAAACAAACATTCAATCATATTGCAATACATCAATCATGCAATTATTATAACCCTGTTGATGGTGGGTTTTCATTTGAGGTTAAAATTGTAAAAACCCGAAAAATTATGCGCTAACATCTTGTAAAAGATAAAGCCATTTATAAGTGTTGGATACTCCCTCACTTAATTCACCTAGAATGGAGCATGTGGTAACAATCCATTCTGAATACATGAAATTCCTCCGGGTTGGAGCATGTGGCAACAATCCCATCCCGTGAATTTCTAATCGGCCTTGTATTTCAAAGTACTCATTATCGGTGTGGCATGATGGAGTGTTACTCTTCTGAGTAACACGAACCTCCAAGCACTATAATGAAACCATGTACGAAATACCGTACGGGCGCGACTCTCGGTGTGTTATACTAGCCGATTGAGCCCTCTCGGTGTGTTATACTAGCCCGATTGAGCCCCTCTCGGTGTGTTATACTAGCGATTGAGCATCCGGATTGACCGTATCGGTCGGATATGATCGATCATCCAACTCCATAAGCATGATTGGATGACCCGGATCAATTCCATCACCCCGGTATGGAATATCCTTGTAGAACCAATGCGGAACCGCGCGGTCGTCCATTGGCCTAGCTTGCCAAAAAACATTCATACCAAGCACTATGGACGGAAAACCATAAATTAGGGTTTGCGGCATATTACATGTGTCGCAAAACAGCCTCAACCGTCCATCTTCGCAGGTATAGATGGAGGGTGTAGATGTAGATTCAAAGGGCCCGGAGCATGTCAACACGATCACCGCGTGGGCGCCTTTACACTTCTGACCAATCGGTCAAGACCAACCATGTTTGGTCGTGACAAAATCGTCGCCCAAACAAGAGATGATGCACGGCTTTGAAACCCGAAGTTAGGGTTTGAGCATCACGAGCGTCCATCTTCTCGGCATGAATGGAGGGTCCGGGATTAGATTAGCGAGTCCGGTCATACCGGCATGACCACCGTGGACCCATCTATTCCCTAACCCGATCGGCCAAGGCGAGATCATGCAGCTAATCAAAACGCACGCTCAAACTAGCGTGGTCACACCTCCCAAAACCACAACCGATCTCGACCACTCAACCCGCGGGACGATTTGGATGGCTCGAGATCACGTTTTCATGGGATATTCGGTATAGGCGTAAACACCAGCCTATCACCCTCACACCAGGCCAATCGGCCAAGACCGACCAAGATTGGTCGTCTTGGAACGTGCGCTGAAGAGGGCGTGACGTGCGGCCCTTGCGGCACTAATTTTTGTCGCAAATCGATCTCGACCACTCGATTTCACCGGATGAATTGAGTGACCCATATCATACTTTCATGAGGTAATGGGGTATAGGCGCCTACACCATCATGCCATATGCACGCATGTATGGTCGGTTAGGCCAAAGTTGTATCCCATGCTTGGTTTCGACCAAGCTGAAGAGTGATGCTTGCGCACCTCTTCAAAACCCTAACTTCATCAACGGTCGCAGATGAGTGTCTCAAAGATCATCTCATCCGTCCAACTTCACCAGACTTGGTTATACGGCTCAGTCGAGTTAATTGGTTAGTGAGGTGTCATTACCCATCACTTTTACCACACCATGATGCGATTTCCGCATAAAATACACACGATACTTCACAGTGAAGTATCGACTTCTCGAATAATCGCGATTTATTCAATTCAGCATTACATGCTATCTTTCGTGGATCCACGATCCACACATTCCGGACATCAATCATGTCACAAACGGGGGATACATACGGGGTATTGGTCCGCGGTTTATAACGTGGCAACGCGCTCATCACAAGAACGTGTTAGGAAGTCATGGACGGTTAGAGATGAACATGAGAAGTGGGCAAGGTGGTCGTGTATCACCAACGCACAACTCCACTACTCCATCACTCCACTTCCTCCACTTCCCACGAGAGACGTGAATAAGACTCAATGACTTGTATAAATAGGTTCTCCGCCCTATTTCCAAACAATAGAGAAAAACAACAAGAGAACACCCAGAGCTTTGCTTACACCAACCGCGAGCTTGTTCACTTTCTGTTGCAAGTCATAAGCAAGTCTACACCTTCACAATCTCAACACCTTCTTCGCTTCCTCCCTAAGATCAACCCCATTTCCTTCACTTTGTGACCAGAAACAAGTCTCGAACGGCCATTTCTTGGTTTAGGCCGGACTTGCACATATTGATCTCTCGAATCTACAAGCACTCACCGCGCAGTGCATTTGTTTAAGGTTTAAATTTATTCCTCATCCACACCCAAAATTACCAAATTTTGCAGGAGTAGTTTTCACCCATAAACAAACCCGTAGAAATCAAACGATAATATTGAGAGAAAACTAATTCATAAAAATCATAACTTGGTTGCAAAATCCAACTACATCTTTAACTAATAAAAATAAATCAACTACTTGGGTTTTTGGAAATCATCACAAAGAGTTTAGAAGAATCCATCATGTGAAACCCTAGAAAACAAGTAGAAGCCTCCCTAATGGAGATATCTAGGTTTAGAGAAAAGCTTTTCTATTTATATGCTTCTCCCATTCCAAAAGGATACTCTTCCCAAATTTAGGTCTTCTCAAAACCCATCTCCAAGTGGTCCACCAAGCCCATGAGTGAAAATAAGTCTCTGGAAATTCTGGGTCCAAAATTGGGTCGCCGGGTTGATGACATCATCACCGGAATCCGGCCACCGTTACCGGAATCCGGTCGTCGGAAAACCGTCTCTGGCCGCTTTTGTCATCGGAAACCGTCACCAGCAAGTGCATACTCCCAGCAGCTCAACTTTACTTCTCCTCAGTTCAAACATTCAAAAGAAGAACCATTTCAACCCATTCCTTGTTCTTGCGAAAACGTACCAAAAAGCGCAACTCGTAGCTCATATATCCGACCGTCGACTCTTGCATCCGACGCGAACCCCCTTCATGATTCAGTGAAACTTTGCAATGCATGCTCTAATCTCAGAAATCCGGCATCCCGACCTATGCTCACCGGCTCACCATTCTTGCTGCTTTTTCGCACAGTTTCTGCAGCTTTGGTTGTCGAATCTATTTCAGGCCATAGTTTCAGCCGCTTCAGTTCATCGCCATACTGCAGAAACTCCAGCCTTCATTTGCAGCTCATTGCAGCACTGCACATTCCCTGCGTTCAATCCATGCACAATCCACATAAACCCTTAAGAACTAAACCATTCATCTCATTGTCAAAACTTCAGTCAAACCAACAGCACCAGAGATTCTGCTAACTCCATTTCTTGCACTTGTTCCGCATCATTCATTTGTTGCAGCTGCAGCTGGTCATACTCCTTCATTGAACCACAAACACACAAAGACTGCTCAAGCCATTCCCTCTATTTTCTGTTCAGCTCAATTCCAGTTTGTTACCACCATTGAATTGTAGCCACAATCATTCAAGCTCTCGAAAACTCAACCAGCAACCAATACCAGCTGTAATTCACATACACGCATCCTAAACATACATCTAATGTCTCAATTCAGTCACTCTATTGCTGCAAACAAGCACAGACCACCACCAATCAGCTCCTTGAATCTTCAGTCACATCCCTTGTCATTCTCAGCTCAAACCATTACCACCAACACACATTCAAACCCATTTCATATTCATTACCTGTAACGCATACATTCTGCACTTCAGTTCTTACACCAAGAGATTGCACCAGAAGTATACAACCTTGACCAATTCTCAGCTCTCAATTCAATTGCAATTCGACCAATGCATACGAATCTGCTCATTACTTGCACTTTTCGTAGCTTCTCCATAAGCTTACGCTCCATAGCTGTCTCCATCACCATCTTCTCTGCCTAACATAGATTAGCTCCAGCCAGTTTTTTCCATTCTATGACCACCAATTCTGCAGCTGTAGAGCAGTTCACCTGCACAATCCTAGCATACATCTAACTCTTAAGCATTCATTCATTCCACCATATAACTTCATTTCAGTCCCTTGCTCTCCACCAGTGCCTTACTGCCACCAGCCCAACCATTGTGCAAATCTATCATCAGTAAACCCATTTTAGTTCTCCTTTATGAGCTCAATACCACTACTGCATCACTGGCAACAACTTACAGCACCACGGCGTCGACATATTCCATCATCTCCAGTTCCTAATCACCCTGTAACAACAACCACAGCCATATAATTTCACAATCAGGCCATGGCAATACTACCTCCAGTTCAGTTCCAATTATTGCCCGGCAATAACATTCTCATTTGAACAATAACATCGGCTTGACTTCCCGTATCTCGGCCCGACCAAACCCATCAAACTGCACCATCCAAATCTGACTGCAATTTGGTCGCAGCGATAGCTTCTGCAACTCCACTTCATTGAAGCATAACCTGATCTACTTCTTCCAGTTCAAGCCATAGTTGCAAGAAGACATGACTTAAACTCTTACGGCGTATGTTCTTCTCCATCAACTCCATTTCAAACACCAGCCATTCTTCGTCACTGCCATCAATCTTCCTTCCCAAACTGATCCTACTCATGTTCTTTCAAGCTCCCATTATTACAAGCCAGCATCATTTCTCCAAATGGCAACAACCTCTTTCTTGTTCTGCTCTCAAACCCATTTACCCTACTAACCTCGACACACAGCTGAACCAGTGTTGCTGGTCATGAACACGATGAACCACATGCTAGTCACGTAAAGACGTGATACATCTTCCCTTAACTCTCTTATTTAGTGCAGCGTCATAGTAATCATCTGAATTTGTTAAGAACAATCATTCCGGCATTTTCTCAAACAGTACGACTACATTCTTCTGCTGATACAGACACGAGCTTCTTGTTGTTATATAAGCCGATCTCAGCTCCTTCCCTGTTTCTTATAAACACAAAGTCATCACAAACCCTTGTTCTAACCCTTCACAAACTCTTCAAACACCTTTGAATCTACTCCATTCTGCCCCTAGTTCAATGGCAACAACTCTCGATACTTTATTGATTTTTCACCTAGAATGTAAACCCAGTTTCAATTCTCTCGGTTGAACAGAAAAGTATCCATCCCCATTTTATCTTCGATTTTCCCTCTCTCATCAATTCGAGCAACAATAACTCGATTTCCTTCCCAATCTTTCTCAATTTGAAGCTGCCTCCATTTCTGTCTCTGAATTTTTAGATGAAGTGTGTAATAAAACGAGAAACAACGTATATTCATTTTAGGGTTGTGTACCAAGTGAAGTTTACATTGGCACCCCACACGTTAGGATAAGGGCACCCAGCTGAAACACCAATTCCCTTCAACTGTCGTTCTGCGAGACCGACCAGTTCAATTTTCATGATTCTTGTTCCACAGTCTAAGGGACTGACAAGCTTCATTAATTTTGGTCGTGACTTTCTCATACAAAATCGGAATGACCTCGTTCTTTCTCCCGTGAATTCCCTTTTTGCCTTTTCCGCTCCAAATGAATGATTTCATCTTCTTTTGCTCCAAATGACTCCAAAGTACCTAATAACTCAAAAACAAACATAAGATACATAATTTACAAGAAAACTCGCAAAGAAAGCATAAACAATAGATAAATATCACGGTGTTTACAACACCTATCAAATTCCCCCACACTTAGACTTTGCTAGTCCTCGAGCAAATCAAACAAAACTAATACAACAACTCCGTCTCGTCGAGATAACGGTTACTCTAAGCATGAATAACAAGCATTTAAACCCCTAGGTGTCCCTAGTGGACGATTTATAGTCTCGTGAGGGTTTACTAGAGATATACCCACAAAACTACTTTTCCAACTTACTAGTTCTACGAAATGATAGCATCCAACGCGCTAAGAAGACATAGAGATTATGCACACTAGTCATAAGAAGTTTGACACATAAATGAACACAATCTCATCCTCAAAAGTTGAGAGAGAAATAACCATCCCTTCTCGAAAGAAATTCGGGTTCGGAGTGATCAAAAGTCTCGACTCTGCCTCACAAGAAAGGGTTTTATGAAGTTGCTCTCAATAATAAACAACTTTTTATGGGTCACACATGTGTCCAGATAGGAGTGAAGAGAGAATCCTGCGACACGTTGAATAGTAGGAAGGCATAACCCTCCGAATCGTTTTAAAAACCCACATCTTTTATCATGTTTGAAAACCCATTTTTCTGACGATCTCTAAGAAAGGAAATCAACCACTTAACGAAGGTGGGAATATGCTTACTTACCTCGTTATCCATTCAACGTGCAGCTAGCACCACTCTCACAGCATCCATAGAAACGTCTTCGGTCTTCGATCGGTGTCTTCATCTTCGTCTTCGGTCTTCAACTCTTGATGATAACTCTTGAACTTCGTAGAATCTTGACAATATGATTCTTTCCTCTTATCCTTGTTGCTTGAAATTTCATTATAGATATTTCTTCTTCCATTGGCTTTATTGAAAGAATACAAAACTAAAAACGAACTATACAAACCCAAAATATGATACAAATAATATTTTTTTTTTTTTTTTTTTTTTTTTTTTTTAATGAGACAAGAAAAATAAAACAAATACAAAATGAAAACAAAATAATAAAACTAATAATGCACCTAACAAAATTTTCTCTTGTTTTTTTTTTTTCCTTTTTATTTTAACCTTTTTTTTTTTTTTTTTTATCTTTTTTTTATATTTTTTTTTTTTTTTTTGAGACAAGAGAAATAAACACAAACTGAAAATAAAATAAGTACAAATGGACATGGTATAAGTATTTTACCGCATGATTCTTCACAACTTGTATGTCTCGATATCATAAACTTCTCGAACTCTCATCTTTATAATCTTCGCTCTTGTATATAAGTCTTCAACTTGTAAAAATTCTGCTCCTTATCTTGTTGCTTTACTTGAATCTGAAATCTGCTCATTTCTGTACCATTGCTTGTAAACCTTGAACGTCTTGAACTTTCCTTCGAATTTGTGATGCTCCTCTTGTTGATGATGATGGTGTTTCTATGGACCTGTTGGTGTAGAGAGAGAAAGTGGATGGTGCTAAATGCGAACAAGATTACAAGTGGTATGTAAGTTAGCAATTCGATGTCACCATCATGATTGATAAAATAGCACTCAAGAGATCAAAATAGTGCTTCTATTGGTGGGAGGTTGGGCAGCTCACCATTATGCCAGGAATTTACGTACGGTGACACACACTCTAAAAGCACATATTTAGACAGGTACAAAGAATTGAAGGTCGGTGCCTCTCATGATGTAACATGGGTAGTCTCCACTATAGGGGACCACTACTCTAATACCGAATTCATTCTGCACCTTATTTTCCACTGGCATGTTTAAATCCAACTTTAACTCTCATACAAGTAAGAAACCCGATCATGTTCTCTGTCATCTCTAAGTTCAGTCACTCTTATGAGATTCTCGATGTAATCTTAGCGACATGTATACTATGTGACTCTAAACTAACCACAAGTTGGAGTTTTTTATTCACTATGTTACACAAAAGTTGAAAAATTTGAAAAATTTACAATACAAATGCTTAACCACTCCCCCACACTTAAACTTTACATTGTCCTCAATGTAAATTGAATCGTCCAAAGAAAGTCAAGGTGGGAAATCTTATAATGATATGCGACAAGAAAAAGTAAAAACAAGAAAATAAAAATAAAAGATAAGAGATACAAAACCTATGGGTTGCCTCCCATTTAGCGCTTGGTTTAAAGTTGTCAGCCCGACTATATCCTTGCAAGATTCATTCCCCATATACCAACAATCGGAAAAGTTGGGGATCCTTCCATAGAACCTGTTTTGCAAACACTAGCTTCACACAAATATTAGTAATATAAAACAGAAACGAAGCTATCAACCGATAAAAGTTTCCCCCACACTTATTCTTGTCCACACTTGGAAGTGTATAAAGAATATAGAAGTCGGGTACTTCCACGGTTTCTTGTTCCAAAACCTGCATAGTATGAGAATCAAGTATCTCTAATGGAGGATATCGCGAAACAAAGTCATTCAACAATATTCTCGAAGCACATACATTCAAACCAATAAGAGGTAAAGGAGAAGAATCAATATGCAAAGGGTTAGACAAACCTTGCACAATCTCTTGTATCACGGAATCCTCTTCATCCTTGAAAAACTCAAGTGAATTATTCACCTCTTTTATATCGTGGTCCTCTATCAAACCTTGCAACCATTCTTCGTCTATTTCTGCCTTAACCAAAATCTCGGCACCAACATCATCATTACAATCATATGCAAGCTCAATTGGGTCTTCCACAATATTGGTCATATCGGTTTCATTCTCAACACACTCCTCTTTGTTGTAAGGCACATACTCCACTGCGGATTCAAGTCTCACCATAAGGAACTTTTTTAGAACACTCATTGCATCTTCCTCAACCTCTACCTTTTGAATAGGTTCATGATCGCTATAAAGATCAATGCTCGAGTAAGCTACACTAGTGTCATCATATTCCTTTTCAACTTCACCTTGATCACAAAAAGACTCAATTGTACACTCCTCGGGGATGTCACCATAAATTGGTTCAGGCGATGTATTTTCATAATAATCATCACTATCATAGTCAACATAAGATTGGTCCTCGCTGAATTTAGTGTTGCTAATCTCGAACTCATTCTTTTGAATAGGTGAATGATCATTATTAGGATCAAGAGTTGAGTTAACTACACAATTATCAACGAAAGTCCCCAAAGGTTCGCCTTTTTCAACATAATTATTTATTTCCTCTATGTATTCCCCAATGCCCTTTCTTACGTCGGAAACACCTCTTTGAAGCTCTTGGAGTGATCCATCCAAATTCTGGATATAGTGTTCCATTTGTTTTTAAAGCTCATTCGACAAGGCAAAAGTAGAATTACTTACTTCAGTATTGTTAGGCCAATTATCTTCCCTTTGAATGGGTGAATGATCATAACTACGATCAGAAATTGGGCCAAACATACTATGAGCACATTCGGTCGATGAAACTGGTTCCATGCTTGGTTGTCTACTTAACCGACTCCATCTTTGTCCATAAATTGTTGAATTTCATCTACCAAACTAGAAGAAATATTAATAGGAGCACAAGTATCATCCCCTCTTTGTGGTTGCTCACTTACATACCCACCATAAAAAGGTTAATATGTATGAGAACAACTAAAAGGGTACGTAGAGTATTGACCATAACCAAAGGATTGGTTTTGATTGTACTCCCCGTAAGGGTGATAGTTGTCATGTCGTTGAGGTTGAAAGTTGTATTGATTGCTCCAATATGCTCCGTCCATAGAAATTGGTACCTGAAACGAGATTCTCAAAACTGGGTTAAGAACCAAAGAATAAGAAAAAGTAAAACAAAACTAAAAACAAAAATAAGAAATAAAAAACAAGTGACAACCGCTGCCTCCCCGGCAACGGCGCCAAAATTTGATCGTTGTCGTAGGCGTCAAAAATAATTACACTTTCTTACTACTCAAAATATATAATGAAGCAAGGGCAAGAAAGGATCGTTCCCACCGAGAGAGGACTAAGGTTGTCAATATGTTTCGGTTTCTTATGTAAAACACTGGGGGTTTGATTCGATTTTTATATACTAAAATAAAATAAAGGCAAATAATAAAATAAAAACGCAAATCAAGGATAAGAAAATATTGGATAAAGGTTTCATATTCAATTGTAAACAAGTTTTGAATGTATGATTAGAATTCTTATTTAATCTCACTATCATCAAAAGCCCTAGAATATCTTATTGCAAGAATACTCCATAAATTTCCTAAGCCATCAACACACACATTAGAGCTGCGTATGTGAATTATACTTAGAGAATAACCTAACGCCTTGCGCTAATTAAGTTC
The DNA here is from genome assembly GCA_023531295.1 of Papaver armeniacum. NCBI lineage: Eukaryota > Viridiplantae > Streptophyta > Magnoliopsida > Ranunculales > Papaveraceae > Papaver > Papaver armeniacum. Next base: position 277,616 of record JAJJWW010012640.1, read on the forward strand.
AATTCCTAGGAGCATTAAGTTTCAGAAATGGGCTAATCAATGCAATTGAAATACATTACGCAAACAATTCGAACAAAGGTCAACTTCTACATATGACTACAAGAGTGTATCACTACAAACCATAATCATATCATGCTACTCGTATTCAAGGTTATCGCTCGATGATGAACCCTAAATTAGCTATAGATATGGATGTGAGTTCAATTAATTCTAGACTTAACTAAACAAACATTCAATCATATTGCAATACATCAATCATGCAATTATTATAACCCGTAGAAATCAAACGATAATATTGAGAGAAAACTAATTCATAAAAATCATAACTTGGTTGCAAAATCCAACTACATCTTTAACTAATAAAAATAAATCAACTACTTGGGTTTTTGGAAATCATCACAAATAGTTTAGAAGAATCCATCATGTGAAACCCTAGAAAACAAGTAGAAGCCTCCCTAATGGAGATATCTAGGTTTAGAGAAAAGCTTTTCTATTTATATGCTTCTCCCATTCCAAAAGGATACTCTTCCCAAATTTAGGTCTTCTCAAAACCCATCTCCAAGTGGTCCACCAAGCCCATGAGTGAAAATAAGTCTCTGGAAATTTCGGGTCCAAAATTGGGTCGTAGGGTTGATGACATCATCACCGAATCCGGTCACCGTTACCGGAATCCGGTCGTCGGAAAACCGTCTCTATCCGCTTTTGTCATCAGAAACTGTCACCAGCAAGTGCATACTCCTGGCAGCTCAACTTTACTTCTCCTCAGTTCAAACATTCAAAAGAAGAACCATTTCACCCCATTCCTTGTTCTTGCGAAAACGTACCAAAAAGCGCAACTCGTAGCTCATATATCCGACCGTCGACTCTTGCATCCGACGCGAACCCCCTTCATGATTCAGTGAAACTTTGCAATTCATGCTCTAATCTCAGAAATCCGGCATCCCGACCTATGCTCACCGGCTCGCCATTCTTGCTGCGTTTTCGCACAGTTTCTGCAGCTTTGGTTGTCGAATCTATTTCAGGCCATACTTTCAGACGCTTCGGTTCATCGCCATACTGCAGAAACTCCAGCCTTCATTTGCAGCTCATTGCAGCACTGCACATTCCCTGCGTTCAATCCATGCACAATCCACATAAACCCTTAAGAACTAAACCATTCATCTCTTTGTCAAAACTTCAGTCAAACCAACAGCACCAGAGATTCTGCTAACTCCATTTCTTGCACTTGTTCCGCATCATTCATTTGTTGCAGCTGCAGCTGGTCATACTCCTCCATTGAACCACAAACACACAAAGACTGCTCAAGTCATTCCCTCTCTTTTTCCATTCAGCTCAATTCCAGTTTTTTACCACCATTGAATTGCAGCCGCAATCATTCAAGCTCTCGAAAACTCAACCAGCAACCAATACCCATTTGTAATTCACATACACGCACCCTAAACATACATCTAATGTCTCAATTCAGTCACTCCATTGCTGCAAACAAGCACAGACCACCACCAATCAGCTCCCTGAATCTTCAGTCACATCCCTTGTCATTCTCAGCTCAAACCATTACCACCAACACACATTCAAACCCATTTCATATTCATTCCATGTAACGCATACATTCTGCACTTCAGTTCATACACCAAGAGATTGCACTAGAAGTATACCACCTTGACCAATTCTCAGCTCTCAATTCAATTGCAATTCAGCCAATGCATCTGAACTGCTCATTACTTGCACTTTCTGTAGCTTCTCCATAAGCTTACGCTCCATAGATGTCTCCATCACCATCTTCTCTGCCTAACATAGATTAGCTCCAGCCAGTTTCTTCCATTCTATGACCACCAATTCTGCAGCTGTAGAGCAGTTCACCTGCACAATCCTAGCATACATCTAACTCTTAAGCATTCATTCATTCCACCATATAACTTCATTTCATCCTTGCTCTCCACCAGTGCCTTACTGCCACCAGCCCAACCATTGTGCAAATCTATCATCAGTAAACCCATTTCAGTTCTCCTTTATGAGCTCAATACCACTACTGCATCAATGGCAACAACTTACAATACCACGGCGTCGACATATTCCATCATCTGCAATTCCTAATCACCCTGTAACAGCAACCACAGCCATACAATTTCACAATTAGGCCATGGCAATACTACCTCCAGTTCATTTCCAATTATTGCCAGCAATAACATACTCATTTGAACAACAACATCAGCTTCAACTTCCCTGTATCTCAGCCAGCAAACCCATCAAAGTGCACCATCCAAATATGACTGCAATTTGGTCGCAGCGATAGCTTCTGCAACTCCACTTCATTGCAGCATAACCTGGTTTACTTCTTTCATTTCAAGCCATAGTTGCAGCAGCAACAGCTTAAACTCTTACAGCGTATGTTCTTCTCCATCAACTCCATTTCAAACACCAGCCATTCTTCGTCACTACCATCAATCTTCCTTCCCAAAATGATCCTACTCATGTTCATTCAATCTCTCATTATTACAACCCAACATCGTTTCTCCAAATGGCACCAACCTCTTTCTTGTTCTGCTCTCAAACCCATTTACCCTGCTAACCTCGACACACAGCTGAACCAGTGTTGATGGTCGTGAACACGATAAACCACATGCTAGTCACGTAAAGACGTGATACATCTTCCCTTAACTCTCTTATTTAGTGCAGCGGCATAGTAATTCATCTGAATTTGTTAAGAACAATCATTCGGCATTTTCTCAAACAAGATCTGATTGCATTCTTATAACGATCTGAGACACAAGCTTCTTGTTGTTATATAAGCCGATCTCAGCTCCTTCCCTGTTTCTTGTAAACACAAAGTCATCACAAACCCTTGTTCCAACCCTTCACAAACTCTTCAAACACCTTTGAATCTACTCCATTTTGCCCCTAGTTCAATGGCAACATCTCTCGGTACTTTACTGATTTTTCACCTAGAATGTAAACCCAGTTTCAATTCTCTCGGTTGAATAGAAAAGTATCCATCCCCATTTTATCTTCGATTTTCCCTCTCTCATCAATTCGAGCAACAATAACTCGATTTCCTTCCCAATCTCTCTCAATTTGAAGCTGCCTCCATTTCTGTCTCTGAATTTTTAGATGAAGTGTGTAATAAAACGAGAAACAACGTATCTTCATTTTAGGGTTGTGTACCAAGTGAAGTTTATATTGGCACCCCACACGTTAGGATAAGTGGCACCCAGCTGAAACACCAATTCCCTTCAACTGTCGTTCCTGCGAGACCGACAATACAATTTTCATGATTCTTGTTCTGTCGGGTCTAAGGGACTGACAAGCTTCATTAATTTTGGTCGTGACTTTCTCATATAGCGTCGGAATGACCTCGTTCTTTCTCCCGTGAATTCCCTTTTTGCCTTTTCCGCTCCAAATGAATGATTTCATCTTCTTTTGCTCCAAATGACTCCAAAGTACCTAATAACTCAAAAACAAACATAAGATACATAATTTACAAGAAAACTCGCAAAGAAAGCATAAACAATAGATAAATATCACGGTATTTACAACACCTATCAGCTTGCAATGAGCCGGTCCCACACGTTTTCATAATTTTGACCTAATTTGCGCGATTGCTCATATTGGGTCCAGACTCTTTCCAACCAACTTGGAATTTGCTCAAATGACCATCAGCTGGTCCCATGACCACCAAGGGCCGGTTTCACACCCTCTTGGTCGGTCCTCACTTTTCCATAATTAGGGTTTATCACCTAATGCTCAATCGAGCATTATTATGGGCATCACATGGACGTCCATAGTCCCATGTGGTCCGGTCCCTCCTTCGATCATGACCTATTTTTAGCAATTCGTTAATTAATGAGCAATTGATCAAAAATTAGGGTTTCGAACAAACGCTCAACAAATCATCATTCTAGAAAGTTCAAACACTAAATAAAGTTATGTTGATCCACCAAACAACGCGCGGATTAATTATATAATATTCGGTAATCTACAAATATTTTAATTAATATTTTATTGGGTCGCGTCACCAATAAATAAATAATTCGTCGAATTGAGCAATACTTGCTCAGTTGCTCGAATATTGATCCACTATCAATATTCAGTAATTTATCAATAATTCGTCAAATTGAGCAATACTTGCTCAGTTGCTCGAATATTGATCCACTATCAATATTCAGTAATTTATCAGTAATTCGTCGAATTGAGCAATACTTGCTCAATTGCTCATCCAACTATCAGTAATTCGTCGAATCGAGCAATACTTGCTCATACGCCCGAATTTACAATAACTATACACAAGCAATATCAACATAAGGACTAACACGTCCAAATTCATGAATCACTGAGAATTCGCCAATAATGCTCAATTCAACAAAACTTAGACTCATTGTCTAATCAGTCAACAACTGACTAATTAAATACACGTCTTCCCTGCAGACTCCACGATCGTGAGACATCAATCACGTCACAAATGTGGGATATCAATTAGGGTTTTGGTATGGCGGCCTACGACACATGGATTCATCCACGATGAGAATGTGAGTAAGTCGTGCAACGGTTGAAGGAGTTAGCAAAGTAGTGGGTGGACGGTTAACCAAATCTCCTCACGACCTGGAACTGGTTTCACCACGATCTTCCACTTTCCCACTCTTTCACTTAAGAAACCGTCACACTTACAGGGATCAGGGTGTTCATCATTCTTGCAATATAAATAAGTCCCGATCGAGGACAACATATCATCATCATTCGTCAACAACTCGATTAAAACTTATTCACAGAACTCAACTTCAGCAGTTCATCAATTTGCAGAAACCTTCAACACATCCGCAATCCTTGATCATCATTGATCCCACATAATTCTCAGCTTCCCTCCTACAGATCAACCCATCTCCTTCTTTGTGACCGAATTGACTCTGGAACGGCCATTTCTTGGTTTAGGTCGGAGTCCTACAGATTGATCTCTCGAATCTAAGCACTCTCTTTGCAGTGCATCTGTGTAAGGTTCAGCAGTTTGCTTGGTCGAGGAGTCGTGACAACACGCTCGATTCTTCATTTTCCTAAAAAACAAGCAAACCGTTTTTCCCCATCCACACCCGCTTTTGAATCCACTATGATTCACATAAGCTTGTTCTTCATAACTTCACCGAACTAAGCTTCTTTTCGGAACCCAAAAAATTAAAATATCCAAAATCAGAGCTCATTGAACAGGTAAATCATAAATAAAAAGCAAAATATTATTGGGTTTTGATCGAATGGAAAAGGATTAGGATTCAATATTGGGAAAAACAAATCGAAGAAATAAATTAAGGTAGAAAGGAGGTGAAAATTGTTTTAAGATTTGGGGGTTCTATCTGTATGTAAAGGCTTTGATGAAGAAAAGTGGATATTTCGGTCAATTAGTTGTGAGATAAAGAAAGAAAACAAAATTTATAATCTAAATCGTTAACTATTTAGATGGATGGAGATCTAACTAATCTGGATCGTCCATGTATATGATGGGTTGCAAAAAGGGTTATCATTTTTTGGGACCCTTGGTAGTGAATACGTAATTATTTAAAGGGTGGCACAAAAAATAGACCAAGTCAAATAGTTCGACACGTCATCATTAACTGAGTAAACGCGGGTCAACGTTGGTCTTTATACCAAACACAAAGGTTGGACAAATGTTAGATCAAACCCATGTTTTGGTCAAAATCTGAGTACCAAAAACCAAATAACCAAAAAAACAAACAAACAAACAAACAAACATACCTTTAATCTGCAAATCGGGCGATAAATGAGTCATTGACTCAGTTTTCTTTTTTACTTGTTTCATGATTTTCTCTTCTGCTATATTCTTATATTGATGCTTTCATGGCTTTAATCATCAATCTCTTTGTTTAACTCCACTATAATCATCTCTTTTACACATTATTTAGTAGTTATTAAAATTTTATTGAACTTTTAGAATTTTATTCTTAATGGGTTGCTCACTTTATTGGTTTCTCCATAATGTGTTTGCAGTTTGAATTATCTATGGTGGCGTTTGCCTTAACGTATGATGTGATTGTAGCGTTTGCAGAGTACGTCTTTAAGATTTTGCTTCCTTCTGTGGCTTTTTGTTGATGTTCAAGGTGTCTTCAAAGTTTTGTGGACTGATTTTCAATACCGATTTAGATCGTCAATTCAAATGTCAATCTCATCCAGTTTTTCCGTTAAAGTTTGAGCTTGTTTGCTAATCGATTCGCTCTTCGTTGAAGTTTGTTGACATACCTCATTTTGTGTTTGTACTTGAAACACTTTCAAAGTTCATGACATTTGAGTGAACAATACGACCATGTCAACCTAGAATATGATTCAGACGCCCGAGATGTGCAAGCTGCTAGACACATAGTGGAACCTAAAAAATTAGACAGGGAGCTTCCAACGGAAAGGTCAATTTTTTCTTCCAGATTGGTTGAGTTCTCTTCTATAAGAATATCAAGATTGATGTATGTATTGCTACAATTATAAAAATCAATATTTTCACAAAGAAGTGCAACACTTGATTTTTCGTCTTCATTATAATCATAATGATCAGATATTTCATCAAGAGTTGCAGCAAGACCTTTGTTCCCAGTGTATTTTCTGCGGTTCGGACACTCATTTGCAAAATGATCAAAACATTTACACTTAAAGCATTGTGGCATATCCTCGTTATCAGTCTAGTCAACGTCCATGTTTTTAGGAGGAACACGGTTGTGAGGTTTAACTGATGACCTAGGTTTATCTCTGGAGAACCGTTTACTTCTCTTTAATAAAAGATCTCTAAAATGTCTTGTGATCAAAAAGACTGACTTGTCAAGATCTTCATATGATGGATCAGCCTCAGAAATATCATCTTTGGAGATGCAAACACTTTTACTTTTGTCAAGTAATTTAGCGTTCTTCTGTGCTTTGAAAGCAACATCCTTTTCAGATTTGGATGTATGCTCATGATCAAAGATCTTTAACTTCCCAACCAGCGTATTTCTGGAGAGAGCATCAAGGTTATTTCCCTCAATGATGGCATGCATCTTAGAATCGTATCTGGATGGCAGTGATCTGAGAATTTTCATCATAATGTCCTTTTCAGGAATAGTCTTACCCAATGCAAAAAATGCATTAATAATTACAAACACTCTGTGATTAAACTCATCAATCTTCATCTACCATACGAAGACTTTCCCAATCAGAATTTAGGTTTTGCAGCCTAGCTTCCTTTTCACATGTATTCCCTTCAAATACGGTTTCTAAGATATCCCAAGCATCTTTAGACCGAGTGCATGTAGTCACATGGTGTTGAAGATCTGGGGTAATGGCATGAATGATGGCATTCAAACCGTCGGAATTTTGCCTTGCAGCAAGAATCTCAGCAGGGTCATATGCACTAATATCCTTTGGAACGGTCGCATCTCCTACATACTGCAAAAACGGGAGCATCATAGCCATTAAATACATAAACCCATGATTGAAAATCACACGCTTGAAGAAAGGCACACATAGCAATTTTCTACCATAAGCAAATTTGAGCCATCGAAGACTGGTGGTATGTTTATAAAGATAACACTTTTGTCCATATCAGATCGCTACAAACACAAACGTATATGATCTTTAATGTGTTTGCCTGCTCTGATACCAATTGAAAATGCGGGGGTACAACAACCACACCCAACAATTCGTTTGGCAATCTGAGAGGACTTACTCCAGTATACTTTCTAGAGAATCAACTAGACAATCAGACTTAATCTAGAGTAAAGTATATACAAGAGTTTATATCTCTATCTCTCAATTCAATCTGCAATCAACAAATAGAAATTTGCGAGCCCGATTGAATATAATAGAAGTAACTTGAACGGTATCAAAGACCAATGTTCAAGGATCAATCAATTTCAATCAACAACCAAAGGTTGGATTTTCAATTATATGACAAAATATAATGCGGAAAAGAAATAACACAGACAATAGCATTTTGTTAATGAGGAAAATCGCAAATGCAGAAAAACCCCGGGACCTAGTCCAACTTTGAACACCACACTGTATTAAGCCGCTACATACACTAGCCTACTACCAATGAACTTCATACTGGACTGTAGTTGAACCCTAATCAATCTCACACTGATTCAAGGTACAGTTGCGTTCCTTACGTCTCTGATCCCAGCAGGATACTACGCACTTGATTCCCTTAGTTGATCTCACCCACAACCAAGAGTTGCTACGACCCAAAGTCGAAGACTTGATAAAGAAATCTGTCTCACACAGAAAAGTCTATTGGAATAGATAAATTAGTCTTCCACAGAAATACATATGAGTTTTTGTTCCGTCTTTTGATAAATCAAAGTGAGCAGGAACCAATTGATAAACCAGACTTATATTCCCGAAGAACCACCTAGTATTATCAATCACCTCACAATAATCTTAATCGACTAGCGAAACAAGATATTGTGGAATCACAAACGATGAGACGAATGTGTTTGAGATTACTTTTCTATCTTGCCTATCGGAGAAATTAATCTCGAGCCAATTTTATAATTGTACTCAACACGATAGAAACAGCAAGATCAGATCACGCAACTACAGAGAAAATAGTTGGGCCTGGATTCACAATTCCAATGAAGTCTTTAAGTCGTTAACGTACAGGGTCTCGAAAGAAACTTAAGGTTAAAGGAGAATCGACTCTAGCTATGCAACTAGTAACACACGAAAGTGCGGGGATTAGGTTTCCCAGTTGCTAGAGTTCTCCTTTATATAGTTTTCGAATCAGGGTTGCAATCTAAGTTACATTGGTAACAAAGCATTTAATATTCACCGTTAGATGAAAAACATGTTCTAAAGGATATTGGTGAGTATGATGATCTTGAGATTTTGCTACAAAGTAAAATTCTGACGGATTAAATGCTATCATCCATGCCATTACCCCAGATCTTCAGCACCATGTGACTACGTGCACTCGGTCTAAAGATGCTTGGGATATCTTAGAAACCGTATTTGAAGGGAACACCTCTGAAAAGGAAGGTAGGCTTCAAAACATAAATTCTGATTGGGAAAACCTTCGTATGGTTGATAAAGACTCATTTGATGAGTTTAATCACAAAGTATCTAAAATTTTTAATGCATCTTTTGCGTTGGGTAAGACTATTCCTAAAATGGACATTGTGATGAAAATTCTCAGATCGCTGTTAGTTAGATACGATTATAAGAAACATGACATCTTAGAAGGAAATAACCTTGAAAAACTTTCAAGAAATACTCTTGTTGGAAAGTTAAAGATCTTTGATCATGAGCATATATCCAAATCTGGAAAGGATATTGCTTTCTAAGCACAAAAGAACACTAAACAACTTGATAAAATTAAAAGTGTTGGCAACTCTAAGGATGATCTTATTGAGACTGAATCATCAAATGAAGATCTTGACAACTCAGTCTCTCTGATCACAAGAAAATTTAGAGATCTTCTTTTGAAGAGAAGTAAAGCAGTTCACCAGAGATAGACCTAGATCATCAGTTAAGCCTCATGATCGTGTTCCTCCTAAAAACAGGAATACTTTCGACATTGATGATGAGGATATGCCACAGTGCTTCAAGAGTAAAGGTGTTGGTCATTTTGCTAATGAGTGTACAAATCGTAGAAAATACACTGAGAACAAAGGTCTTGCTACAACTCTTGATGAAACGTCTGATCATTGTGATTCAAATGAAGATGAAAAATCAAGTGTATCACTCCTTGGTGAAAATGTTAATTTTGATAATTGTAGCAATACTCATATCAATCTTGATATTCTTCTTGGAGAAATTTCATCGACCACATTGGAGGATGAAATGGATATTACTCATTTCTTGAAAATTTTATCTCACATGTTTGTGTACTTCACTTTGTTTAACACCATGTTCGGCTATGGTGCATGAACCATCCTGAAAAAGCGGGGGTCTAACAACCACACCCAATATTTTTCTTAGCAATCTGTATAGACTAACTCCAATATTCTCTCAAGAGAATCAACTAGACAGTCAGACTCAATCTTTTGAAAAGTACATCAAAGAGTAATATCTCAATCTGTTAATTCAATCCCCAGTCAAATAAACAATAATTTGCGACCCGATTGAATACAAGAGAGATAACTTGAACGGTACCAAATACCAATGTTCAAGGATCAATCAATTTCAATCAACAACCAAAGGTTGGATTTCGAATTGATCGATTCAACGCACAAACTTTGTGATATTTCAATTATATAACAAAATATAATGCGAGAAAAGAAATAACACATACACCAGAAGTTTTGTTAACGAAAACGCAAATGCGAAAAACCCGGGACCTAGTCCAGATTGAACACACAACGTATTAAAGCGCTATGGACACTAGCCTACTACAAACTAACCCGGTCTGGATCAGTAGTTGAACCCCAATCAATCTCACATTGATCCAAGGTACAATTGCGCTCCCTACGTCTCGATCGACGATGATACTACGCACTTGATTCCCTTAGTGATCTCACCCACGAATAAGAGTTACTACGACCCAAAGTCGAAGACCTTAATAAACAAATCTGTCTCACCTGAAAAGTCTACATGAATAGATAAATCTGTCTCCCACGAAATACCTACGAGTTTTGTTAAAAGTATTTTGATAAATCAAGGTGAACGGGGAACCAATTGATATCTAGGACTTATATTCAGAAGAACAACCTAGAAATATCATTCACCTCACAATAATCTTAATCGACTAAGCGAAACAAGATATTGTGGAATCCAAACGATGAGGCGAAGGTGTTTGTGACTTCTTTTCTATCTTGCCTATCGGAGAAATTAATCTCAAGCTAATTTTACGATTGTACTCAAATACGATAAAAACAGCAAGATCAGATCATGCAACTACATAGAAAATAGTTGGGTCTGGCTTCACAATCCCAATGAAGTGTTTAAGTCGTTAACCTACAGGGTCTCGATAGAAACCTAAGGTTAAGGATAATCGACTCTAGCTTATAAAAATAGTATCACACATGAGGTGTGGGGGATTAGGTTTCCCAGTTGTTAGAGTTCTCCTTTATATAGTCTCCAAATCAGGTTTTGCAATCTAAGTTACCTTGGTAACAAAGCATTCAATATTCACCGTTAGATGAAAACCTGATTAGATTCAAGCTAATATCTTTCAACCGTTAGATCGAACTTAGCTTGTTATACACAAATGAAATGTAACTTCATTTAGGTTTGAGTAATGTAGTACCTAAACATGTACACTTAGTTGGTTCAATGGTAGTTAACCAAATGCTTAGCCATATGAGCACTTTCATATCAACCTTATTCATCTTCACCATAACTAGTTCAAATGACTCAAATGAACTAGTTAGAGATTTGTTCAATTGCTTATATCTTATAGAGGTATACAAGACACAATCGAAGCAAAATCGGTTTTGATTATTCACTCGAATCGATTCATGAACATTATAGCCACGATTTACGAAGATTGCATTCCTTAATATATATAAATGTTTAGTTCATGAACAAACCGATTTTAGAAAGTAACCTACCTAAGTATGAGAACAGGTATGCGTACTTAAGTAATCGAATTGAGTTTGTTTTTCACTTTCAAACTCCAGCAGAAATTCACGGACGTGAACTTTCCGCCGTACGCATACGTGTACGCATACTTTGGGTTCCCGGTTTTCCACAAATGTTAAAACACACTATGCTTATATCCAAAGATGGTTACACATTCTAAACTCTTATTTCAATCGTTGAAACATTCTTAGAGGATGTTATATTGTTGTTATTCACAAACTATTTTTCATCAAAGCGATTTTCAAGATATTGAAATAATCAACATGACTTTCGTCAGAAGTAAAGATGAACTTGGCCAAAGCAAAAGCTTACCAACACATATTTCGAGAAATAGATAAGCGAGATAAACTCAGCTCGAAATAGCATATGTGTATAATCGAAGTTTATATAGCAATACGACTGATGGGAGACTAAAATGCATCTTTTGAGTATCCATTTCCTATGCTTTTCTTAGTTATTTCTTTTGTATTTTTGTATTTTACGTTCATTTTGAGTTTTGTAGGTATTTTGGAATCATGTGATGTAAAAGAAGGAGAATAGAAGCTTAATTCATTATTTGGTGAATTTGGAATCGAATGAGTCAAGCACAAAAGCAACATGGTTTTAAGTGTCAAAACGTGGATTCTTTGGAGCACCCTATCATATTTGCTCGGGGGGCTGTCACCAACTTCTAGAACTTAAAGATCAAAGCTAGGTCGAGATTTCTCCCTAGTTCAGTCAAGTCTCAACTCATTTCGGCTTTATGAGCTCTGCAGTTCAAGCATGCGGCAAGGCTAGGCTCGATGGGTGAGTAACAAGGGTTGAGAGAGACGGTTCGAATTCAAGACAAGGGATAGGGAGGTCTTGCGAGTTTGGTGATTTTGTTTTAGGAAGCGATACGCAAGAACTTGGTGAGCAGAGTTAACTGCCATTGATTGATTGTAGACGAACGGAGGATAAATTCAAGAAGAAGAGCTCATACAATAGCAGAGTCATTGCCTCTGAGTTACCAGTTTCACACACAAAAGGTGGTTGACAAAATTCCTGAAAGAATGGGAAGGCTGAGTAAGGCAGTAGATGCAGTTGTGCAAGGGAAGAAACCAGTGCTGTTGTTGATGCCATTGGCAGTATTGTGATTGATATGAAGAATAGAGGTGGTAGTTATGCTGCAATGCAAGGAAGCAGGACAAGTGGCTTGTTTCACATGGAGCTTCTGAGAAAATATGGAAGAAAGGAGGCGATGAGTTTGAAGCGGCCGGATAGCAATGGTGGAGATTAAGAACTCGGGTTCGAATGCGGTTTTGGAGCTCGAGAGAGTGGTGGCTGATCGATCACTCATGGCGGTAATGGAAAATCACGAGTCTTTCTTGGGATAATGAGTTTGAATGGGTCGGTGAGGTGGTCGTGGGTTTTGTTGAAGCTGTGGTGCTCGAGATGAGGCTTTGTGAATTCGGATGGAATTGAAATGAGTTGGTGGTGAAGTGAGTAGTGATTGAGTTGAGAATTGAAATTGCAGGGTGCGGGCTTGAGGCAGTGGGTTGTGAATGAAGTATCGCATAGGTTACGGGGACTCGGGGAGCAAAACATATGGTGGTGATAGGAATTGCGGTTGGTGGTAGTGTTGATATTCAAGGATATGGAATGGTGTTCTTAGGACTATTGATGGACCGGTGGATTGAACTTTAACGGGTGATGGCTAAATTACCTTTGACTGAAAGTCGAGGAAAGAATTAGTGCTTTGACGTTGAGTTCTTGCTGAATTGGATGGCGCCAGAGTTTGAGCTATACTAGTGTTACGCTTGTGTGAGCTTTTTGGGTTGATTGGTGAATCAATGGCATGAGTTTGAGTTGGTTTGTACTCGGGGAATGGAATGAAAGCAAGCGAGATAGAGAGGCCAGTGCTAGTATCTTTGTGCGATTCGGGAGGAAGATGTTTTTGAGATGCAATTTGTTGAGTTCTGCATTTGTTGGTTGTTCTGGATGGCGATCTTTGAGTGAGGTTGCGAGTTTGAGATGTTGCAGGCTGTTTCTTGGTGGTTAAGAATGGAGCATAAGGAATCGGTATTGTTGCTATGAAGAATTGGAAAGATTGAGCGAGTTAGTGAAAGCAAATGGAGTGGCTGAGGCCGTGCAAAACGGACAAAATTGGTGCAGGTGAGCCTAGTTCCGATGAGCGGATTTTGGAACCGTAAGTGGGAATCACAATGATTCGGTGAATCGTGAAAGTGCGAGTCGGATGCAAGAGTCGACCAATGGGACATATGTGCTACGGGTCACGCTTTTAGCGCGTTTCGCAAGAAAGAAAGAATTGGTTTGGATAATTTTGTGAATGTATGGTGCGAGAGAAGGAGAGTTGAGGTAATGGAAGTATACTGGTTGGCACAGTGATAGTTTCGAAGACTAAGTGGCACGAGACATTTTTCCGGCGATCGGATTCCTGGCGACGGTGGCCGGATTCCGCGATGACGTCGCATTCCAGCGACCAGGCCGACCCAAAATTTCCGGAGACTTATTTTCACACATGGGCTTGGTGGATGAATTTGAGACGGGTTTGAGAAGACTTGACCTACTTTTGGGTATCCTTTTGGGAGAGGCATATAAATAGAACTTTTCTCTAAACCTAGATATATATCTCCATTAGGGAGAACTTCTCCTACTTTTGTGTTCTAGGGTTTAGATAACATGATAGGTTTTCTCTTCCTTCTTGTTATGAACTCCATGAATATGAACTAAGTTTTTATTATTGGTTGAAGATGTAGTTGGATTTTGCAACGAAGTTATGATTTTTATGAATTATTTTTCTCTCAATATTATCGTTTGATTTCTACGGGTTATAATAATTGCATGATTGACGTATTGCAATATGATTGAATGTTTGTTTAGTTAAGTCTAGAATTGATTGAACTCACATCCATACCTATAGCTATTTTAGGGTTTTCATCGAGCGATAACCTTGAATACGAGTAGCATGATATGATTCTAGGTTGTAGTGATACATCCTTGTATTCATATGTAGAAATTGACCTTTGTCCGAATTGTTTTGCGCAATGTATTACAATTGCATTGATTAGCCTATTTCGAAACTTAATGCTCCTAGGAATTGAACTTGATTAGCGCAAGGCGTTAGGTTATTCTTTAGGTAGAATTCACATACACAGCTCTAATGTGTGTGTTGATGACATAGGAAATTACGGAGTATTCTTGCAATAAGGTATTCTATGGCTTTTGATGATAGCGAGATTAAATAGGAATTCTATTCATATATTCAAAAAACTTGTTTACAATTGAAGACGAAATCTTTATCCAATATTTTCACATCCTTTATATAGGAAAACCATAACATATTGACAACCTAGACCTCTACGTAGGATCGATCCTTTCTTGCCCTTGCTTCATTATATATTTTGAGTAGTAAGAAAGTGTAATTATATTTTAGCGCCTACGACAAGCGATCAAATTTTAGCGCCAGTTACGGTTGTTAATTATTTTTGGTTTCTTATTTTTGTATTTAGTTTTGTTTTACTTTTTCTTATTCTTTGGTTCTTATTCGAGTTTTGAGAATCTCGTTTGAGTACCAATTCTATGGATCAGCATATTGGAGCAATCAATACGGCTTTCAACCTCAACAACATGAAAACTATCACCCTTATGGGGAATACAATCAAAACCAATCCTTTGGTTATGGTCAATATTCCACGTACCCTTTTAGTTGTTCTCATACATTCCAACCTTCTTACTAAGTGGGTATGTAAGTGAGCAACCACAAGGAGGGGAGACTAGTTGTACTCTATTAATTTTCCTCTAGTTTGGTAGATGAAATGCAACAATTTATGGCCAGCATGGAGTCAATTTGTGGACAACCCAGTGGAACCAATTTCATCGACCGAATGTGCTCATAGTATGTTTGGCCCAATTTACGATCGTAGTTATGATCATCTACCCATTCAAAGGGAATATAATTGGCCTCCACTTAATCTTTTGAAGTAAGTAATTCTACTTTTTCTTTGTCGAATGAGCTTTACAAACAAATGGAACACTATGTCACGAATTTGGATGGATCACTCCAAGAGCTTCAAAAGGTGTTTCCACTTTAAGACAAGGGATTGAAGAGTACAAGGAGGAAATGAATAATTATGTTGAAAAAGGCGAACCTTTGGGGACTTTCGTTGATACTTGTGTAGTTAACTCAACTCTTGATCGTAATAATGATCATCCACCTATTCAAAAGGATGAGTTCGAGATTAGCAACACTAAATTCAACGACGAACAATCTTATGTTGACTATGATAGTGATGATTATTATGAAAATACATTGCTTGAAACAACTCATGGTGACATCCCCGAGGAGTGTACAATGGAGTCTTTTTGGGATCAAGATGAAGACGAAGAGGAATATGTTGACACTTGTGTAGATTACTCAAGCATTGATCTTTATAACGATCAACAACCTATTCAAAAGGTAGAGCTTGAGGATGACGCAAGGAGTGTTCTAAAGAAATTCCTTATGGACAATATTGCATCCGCAAAAGAGTATGTGCCTTACAACAAGGAGGAATATGTTGAGAATGAGACGGTTATGACCAATATTGTGGAAGACCCAATTGAGCTTGCATATGATCGTAATGATGATGTTTATGTCGACACTTTGGTTACGGCAAAACGGACGAAGAATGGTTGCAAGGTTTTAGTAGAGGACCATGATATACAAGAGGTGAATAATTCACTTGAATTTTTCAAGGATGAAGAGGATTCCGTAATACAAGAGATTGTGCAAGGTTTGTCTAACCCTATGCCTATTGTTTCTTCTCCTTTACCTCTTATTGGTTTGAATGTATGTGCTTCGAGAGTATTGTTGAATGACTTTGTTTCTCGTTTTCCGCCATTAGAGATACTTGATTCTCATACTATGCAGGTTTTGGACCAAGAAACCGTGGGAGTTCCCGACTTCTATATTCTTTATACACTTCCATGTGTGGACAAGAATAAGTGTGGGGGAAACTTTTGTCGGTTCATAGCTTCGTTTTTGCTCTATATGACTAATATTTGTGCGAAGCTAGTGTTTGGAAAACAGGTGCCATGGGTGGATCCCCAACTTTTCAGATTATTGGTGTATGGGGAATGAATATTACAAGAAGCTAAGTCGGGCCGTCGACTTTAAAACAAGCGCTTAGTGGGAGGCAACCCACCGGTTTTGTATCTTTATCCTTATCTTTTTATTTTTATGCATTTGCTTTTATCTTTATTTTCTTGTTTTTGCACATCATTTGCGGAATTTCCCACCTTGAACCTTCTTTGGACGATTCAATTTTACATTGAGGGCAATGTAAAGTTTAAGTGTGTGGGAGCATTTATATGTTTTAGTTTGTTTTATGCCTTTAAAAAATCGAAAAATAGAAAACCAAGAAAAAATTATGCTTTTTGAACTCCGAAATCTAGAAACTTGTGCCTTTAGGATGACACCATTAGTGGATGGAACCATTTGAGTGCAGGAGTTGAGGAACCGATTAACTAAAAGGACGAACATAGCTCGAAATCACAATTAACATGATAGTTGTTACCATATCTCGGAATATCATCATATCGCATTCTATTTTTATTTTTCCATATTTATCTATTGTTCTCTAAGTGTTTTGGTGGGTCACTAAACATCGACGTGTTATTACTGCTAGGATGAATTAGAGTGATTGAGTTACTAGAAAAAAAAAATGAAAAAATATATGAAAAGAAAAAAAAAAGAGACCGACCAATTAGACCAAAACGGAATAAAGAATGACACTTGGGAATAGCAGTATGTGTGAAACGTAGTCCCTGTCTCCGTCGCCTAAACAAGCGTGGAATGCAGGATCCAAGGCAACTATCATGTACTTGCTGACAAGAAGCATGCGCTTGGATCTAAAAGATCTAATCATGCCTACCCCAAAAAAAAAAAAGAGAAATTGGATCCGAGTTTGATCCAATCATATAAAAAAAAAAATTTATTATTGTGTTGAATAAAGTCACTCTTGGTTCCCTTGTATATGCCAATTGATTTGATGTAGCATTCGGACCAACACTCAATCCAATAGGATTAGGTTCATCTTAAGTGACCTTGGAGAGGAGATATGGGAAACATCGATCACTTGTGAATATTCGCCAACATCTACATCTTTATCCATCTTCTTAATCTTTTCATTGTGATTGTGGTTTGTTAGTTTCCGAGTACTGTGGCTTGTTCGACTATCTAATTAGAGTTATTTACTAATATATGAATTGAATTTGCAAGGTACCTCCTCCTGTAGTCATTTTGGATTCGTTCATTGATTTGTCACAAATAGACGGAGTTGGAAATATAGGTTTTGTAGGTATATCTCTAGTAAACCTTCACGAGACTATAACTCGTCCACTAGGGACACCTAGGGGTTTAAAGGCTTGTTATTTATGCTAAAATTAACCGTAGCCTCGACGTCACGGAGTTGTATGTATATTTTTGTTTTGTTTGCTCGAGGACTAGCAAAGATGAAGTGTGGGGGAATTTGATGGGAGACTAAAATGCATCTTTTGAGTATCGATTTCCTATGCTTTTCCTATGCTTTTCTTAGTTATTTCTTTTGTATTTTTGTATTTTACGTTCATTTTGAGTTTTGTAGGTATTTTGGAATCATGTGATGTAAAAGAAGGAGAATAGAAGCTTAATTCATTATTTGGTGAATTTGGAATCGAATGAGTCAAGCACAAAAGCAACATGGTTTTTAAGTGTCAAAAACAGGGGATTGCTGGAGCACCCTATCATATTTGCTCAGGGCTGTCACCAACTTCTAGAACTTAAAGATCAAAGCTAGGTCGAGATTTCTCCCTAGTTCAGTCAAGTCTCAACTCATTTCAGCTTTATGAGCTCTGCACCAGTTCCAACTGCCGGC
Source organism: Papaver armeniacum (assembly GCA_023531295.1). Taxonomy (NCBI): domain Eukaryota; kingdom Viridiplantae; phylum Streptophyta; class Magnoliopsida; order Ranunculales; family Papaveraceae; genus Papaver; species Papaver armeniacum. The sequence continues at coordinate 296,032 of JAJJWW010012640.1, forward strand.
AAGGCTAGGCTCGATGGCTGAGTAACAAGGGTTCAGAGAGACAGTTCGAATTCAAGACAAGGGATAGGGAGGTCTTGCGAGTTTGGTGATTTTGTTTTAGGAACTGACCGCAAGAACTTACTTTTGAACGAGTTAAGCGCCATTGATTGATTGTAGACGAACGGAGGATAAATTCAAGAAGAAAAGAGCTCATACAAACAGCAGAGTCATTGCCTCCCGAGTTACCGCCACGCACAAAAGGTGGTTGACAAAATGCCCGAAAGAATGGGAAGGCTGAGTAAAGCGTAGATGCTGTTTGCAAGGGAAGAACCAAATCAGCCTGTTGATGCCATTGGTGATATTGTGATTGATATGAAGAATAGAGGTGGTATTTATCTTTGCAAATGCAAGGAAGCAGGACAAGTGACTACATTTCACATGGAGCTGCCGTAAAATATGGAAGAAAGGAGGCGATGAGTTTGAAGCGGCCGGATAGCAATGGTGGAGATTAAGAACTCGGGTTCGAATGCAGCTTTGGAGCTCGAGAGAGTGGTGGTTTGATCGATCACTCATGGCGTAATGGAAAATCACGAAAAGGCTTCTTGGGATAATGAGTTTGAATGGGTCGATGAGGTGGTCGTACTGTTGAAGCTGTGGTGCTTTCGAGATGAGGCTTTGTGAATTCGAGATGGAATTGAAATGAGTTGGTGGTGAAGCCGAGTAGTGATTGAGTTGAGAATTGAAATTGCAGGCAGGCTTGAGACATGATGGGTTCTCGTGAATGAAGTATCGCATAGGTTACGGGGACTCGGGAGAAAAACATACGGTGAACTGATAGGAATTGCGGTTGGTGGTAGTGTTGATATTCAAGGATATGGAATGGTGTTGTTGGGACTATTGATGGACCGGTGGATTGAACTTGCGGGTGATGGCTAAATCGTGTTTGAAAGTCAGGAGAAGAATTTGTGTAGCTCGGACGTTGAGTTCTTCTTGAATTGGATGGCAGCAAAGGTTTGAGCTATACCGTGTTCTGTGGCGCTGTGTGAGCTTTTTGGGTTGATTGGCTGAATCAATGGCATGAGTTTGAGTTGGTTTGTACTCAGGGAATGGAATGAAGCAAGCAGATAGAGAGACTGGTGCTAGTATGCTGTGCAGTTCAGGGAGGAAGATGTTTTTGAGATGCAATTTGTTGAGTTGCAGCTGTTGGTTGTTCTGGATAGGCAGTGCTGGTGAGGTTGCGAGTTTGAGATGTTGCAGGCTGCACTGGTGGTTAAGAATGGAGCATAAGGAATCTTGTATTGTTGCTATGAAGAAGAATTGGAAAGCTTGAACTGAGTTAGTGAAAGCAAATGGAGCTGGAAACTGCAGAGACCGTGCAAAACGCAGCAAAATTGGTGCACCGGTGAGCCTAGTTCCAGTAGCCGGATTTTGGAACCGTAAGTGGGAATCACAATGATTCAGTGAATCGTAAAGGGGGTACGAGTCGGATGCAAGAGTCGACGGCCGGACATATGTGCTACGGGTCACGCTTTTAGGCGCATTTTCGCAAGAAAGAAAGAATTGGTTTGGATAATTTTGTGAATGTATGGACTGCAGAGAAGGAGAGTTGAGGTAATGGAAGTATACAGTTGGCCTGGTGATAGTTTCCGAAGACTAAGTGGCTCGAGACATTTTTTAAAATGATCGGATTCCGACGCCAGTGGCCGGATCCGACGATGACGTCGGCATTCCGCGACCAGGTTCCGACCCAAAATTTCCAGAGACTTATTTTCACACATGGGCTTGGTGGATGAATTTGAGACGGGTTTTGAGAAGACTTGACTACTTTTGGGTATCCTTTTGGGAGATGCATATAAATAGAACTTTTCTCTAAACACAGATATATCTCCATTAGGGAGAACATCTCCTACTTTTGTGTTCTAGGGTTTAGATAACATGATAGGTTCTCTTCCTTCTTGTTATGAACTCCATGAATATGAACTAAGTTTTTATTATTGGTTGAAGATGTAGTTGGATTTTGCAACGAAGTTATGATTTTTATGAATTAGTTTTCTCTCAATATTATCGTTTTGATTTCTACGGGTTATAATAATTGCATGATTGACGTATTGCAATATGATTGAATGTTTGTTTAGTTAAGTCTAGAATTGATTGAACTCACATCCATACCTATAGCTATTTTAGGGTTTTCATCGAGCGATAACCTTGAATACGAGTAGCATGATATGATTCTAGGTTGTAGTGATACATCCTTGTATTCATATGTAGAAATTGACCTTTGTCGAATTGTTTGCAATGTATTACAATTGCATTGATTAATATTTTGAAACTTAATGCTCCTAGGAATTGAACTTGATTAGCGCAAGGCGTTAGGTTATTCTTTAGGTAGAATTCACATACGCAGCTCTAATGTGTGTGTTGATGACATAGGAAATTATGGAGTATTCTTGCAATAAGGTATTCTATGGCTTTTGATGATAGCGAGATTAAATAGGAATTCTATTCATATATTCAAAAAACTTGTTTACAATTGAAGACGAAATCTTTATCCAATATTTTCACATCCTTTATATAGGAAACCATAACATATTGACAACCTAGACCTCTCTGTGGGATCGATCCTTTCTTGCCCTTGCTTCATTATATATTTTGAGTAGTAAGAAAGTGTAATTATATTTTTGACGCCTACGACAAGCGATCAACGACTTTTGTCTCAAGATATGAGATAGAGTAGATATACTTTTGAGTGATAGATAAGTTCAAGTCTTCACATATCTTTTAGTCGATGAAGTTCCACCAGTTCCTTGAGTAGTTCTTCATCTTTGCATGATGAACGAGCGTGGATTCTAGAGCTCAACTACACTTACTATCCTAGTAGAGACTCAGCTATAAGTAGACTAGAAATCAAGAATTATAGTTTTGGCAACTAAACTTGACAAACAAGCTTGAGAGAATAAACTGCCGATTTCGACCAGCAGTGCTCTAACACATCCTCCACATTGACATGTTCTTATTGTAATATTAAGGTTCATGTACTCTAATTGTTTCAAGTACAAACATAAATTAAGATATGTTAACAAGCGCAATAGAGAGAAAATCGATTATGCAAACAAACTCAAACTTGTTCTAAAGTCGAATCCATCCGAGGTATATAAATTTAACTCATCTCTTAAGGCCAAGCACTATGGTGCAGTGCATCCTTCCCTATCCCTCAAATAAAGGGAAGGGAAATCACACGGAAGGCAACCTCACTATGGTTTTATCCCTTCCTTACATGACACGGAACTCAGCTTCCTTATGAATATTGTTATACGGATACTGAGTTTCCGTATTTTTTTTTCCCAATTTTTTTTTCCTGTTGGAATATATTTTCTTAGGTAAAGAAAGATAATTTGGAGTAAAAAAAAAAATAATAGGTAAAAAAGAGATATAGTAGGTAAAAAAAAGAGTGAAAAAAAGAAAGTTTTAGGGCAAAACTAAAAAAACCAAAAACGGATACTCAGTTTCCGTGTAAAAAGTCACGGATACTGAGTATCTATAAAGTAATATTTTATACGAAAACTGAGTTTCCATGTGATTCCCCTTCCTACAAGTGGGATCGAAGCTGATCCACTTTGCCAAGTAGGGAAGGGATATCCCAACACAAGTAGGGATATGGGAGACCATAATGGTTGGCAATTTGTTTTTTTCCCTACATATAAGGGATAGGGTAGGGAATTGGGGCACCATAGTGCTTGGCCTAAGAAGTTGATTTCTAAAGAAAAAGTTAGATCTTTATAGAAAAAAAACTAGGTCTAAACGACTTATAAAAGGGGGTGTTGAAAATTCCGTGCATGAACCTTGTGGTGAACATATCATTGTTCACACCAACACAATCTAATTGTGTTGAAGGTGCATCTTGTCTAATGTGCCCGAATTTCGAAAAGAGACAAGAGTTGTGCACAGTCGGGTTCTAAGGTCATTAAATGTTCTAGGTTGTTTTCCTTTGAATATCGTATATTGAATTTCTGTTTATTCTTTTCATATCCTCAAATGGTATTGAAAAGATTTCATCCTATTTGGTTAATAAAAGAGGGTTAAAATTGACATTTCTACCCTTCTTAGGGCTGTTTGAGTTGATCGTACGTGAACCCTACTTACTCTGTATATAGGTTCCGTAACCCTACATTCTTTTTCCTTCCCTGAAACTCTTCATCAAAAGGTTTCTTGTGGAGCTGTTGTGTTGTGTGTTTCTTTCATAATCCAATATTTTAATGGAGACTCCAAGCATCATCTCTTCTGATTGAAAAATTGTTAATTTGATTGTTAAGTCATTAGTCATGAAGGAAAAAGACAAAGATCATTCTTCCACAACTTTGTAGAGAAAAAGGAATATGAAGAAACCAAGGGACAACACCTCAAATCTTAAGAAGTTTTTTATTGTTCTTGAAGAGTTAAGAGAAACAAGGATGGAGATGCGGCAAATAAAGGCTATTGTTTAAGATCTCTTGATATTCGTGGAGGCCACAGTTCTGGCACAATCAAGAATGTTTGTTAGAATTGACTCCTTTTCTTCATGAACCTTATGTTACAATGTCTGTCCACGACAAGGAGTTCGGGGACGATAGAGATTTTTTCAAGAATCTTAATGTCTAGGAAACTTATAATGAGAATCTATTCTTATGTTTAAGAAGGATAACTAGGGTTTGGAATAACAAATTTTGTGATCACACATAGCTATTTCAACGATTTTTATCTTGCAATGTTTTTAGATTTATTTATTTGAATTCTAAAGTTTTTTGGAAGATGATTTTTGCGATATTTAATCTTTTGATTTTATATATTGCAATTGCTTATGAGATGTATGCCTTGACGTTCGTGAACTGTGCTAGTATCTCATAATTGCTCAAAATTTAAGTCTATTATGTTTGTATGCAAATATTAATAACAGATAGAATGAACTTTTGAAAATTCCCAGTATTGATCTTTCCCTGATCCACTTTTATGTGAAAGTACTGTATGGCTCCATAAGTTTTTCTTATGTAGAGCGTTTCCAATTAAACTAATCAATAAGTTCTACTTGTGGTTAATTTATTCGAGTTTACTGGATACAAATCCATGTGATTTGTCAATGTCCAAAGAAATCTTTCTTTTCTTGTAAAAGTAAGGTCGTCCATGTTGTTCTCTGTGAATGACATCAAATGGGGAGAGTTCTTAATTGAACTTGTGCTTAATTGCCATATTTTTGTGGGGAGTGCGGTCATGGAATATTGTAGGAGTTATCTTGTATCTTTATAAACTCCTTGATGAATACATTAAGTTTCGACTATGTGAAATCATCGAAACAAAGTTGATATGTTCTCTTTTAGTCGTGAATTATCTCCTTGAGAATTTCATTATGATCCCGTAGTTTTCGTACCTTTGCTAATTTATATTGACAAAAAGGGGATGAATTATTTGGTAGTTCACACTACATACATATGGTTTACGGATCATTATGTAAGGGGGAGTAGTTTTCATTGTAAGATGGAAGTGTTGACTAAGGGTGAGTGATACATATCACCATAGTATTATTTCAAAGTTGTGATACAATTGGACTTTGATTATGTGTAATAATACTATGACATTGTATAACAATGATTGAGAACATCTGTTTTCTTATTGTTATGGCTACGGATCTTCAACAACGATGATCTTTGAGTTGAACACGTTTAATTGTCGGAGTACTTGGAGTAGCGAAGAATTCAAGGAATGTTTAAGATCTAAGAAAATCAAGCATGATAGATGAGAGTCTACAAAGTTTGTTTATTTTTAATATGTATGCATTGATAGTTTTGTTACTAAAATTGACAAAGGGGGAGATTGTTAGAGAACTGCTCGGTCGAACTCGCAAGTGTAGCTATCTCAAGCTTGTTTGTCAAGTTTAGTTTATCAAAACTATATACTTGATTTTTAGTCTACTTATATCTATGTCTCAGATTATGATAAAATGTGTAGTCTAGCTTTAGACTTCACGGCGTTCACCAATTAAAGACGAAGATGTACTGAGGAGCTTGGAGGAACTTCATCAAAAAAAAGGTATGTGGAGACTAAAACTTATCTATCACTCAAAAGTCTATTTTATTCTATCTTCTAATGAGACTAAGTCGTATATCTATATAAACTTTTATATTATATGATAGGTGTAGAATACACCGTATTTACTATCTAGTAGTTACGCTTTCTTTGCTATTTTTCTTGTGAATTATGTATTTTACGTGTGTTTTTGAGTTATTAGGTACTCTGGAGTCGCACGGACGAAAAGATGAAGAAATCAACCAATTGGAGTAAAGGGGCAAAATAGTCATTCATGGGCGAACACTATCTGGAGCCCAGTCAAGGTTAATGGGCAACTCTATTTGGAGGAGTGCTAAATACAGTCAAGCTGAGGTTAAGGGGAGGCCAAATGGTTAGCCCTTATCCAATAATGTGGGGTGCCAATATAAGCTCCTATCATTACCTACCCCTAAAGTCGAGAGAAATATCTTCCTTTCTCATTATTGTTCCCATCTAAAGTTCGAGAGAACTTAGAGAAACGAGTGTGGTTGCTGGTGGATCTTAGATGGTGGTAATTCAAGGGTACAAGTGTGGGTTTGAATCTGTCAAGGATTTTATATTACTGCTGCTACAGATCGAGAATGGAAGCGATTGAATGGGTTTGATGAGAAACAGACAATAAATGGTGGAATTGAGGTTAGGGTTTCACCGTGATGGTGATATTCATGGGCCGAGATGATGAATTAAGTGGAGGTTGAATCCGAGATGAAATTGAATATGGGTATGAGTCTAACTCGGTTTATAAGAAGTCGTGCTATCTAGTTAGGGTAGTGACGCCATAGATGAAGAAGAAGGAATCAGAGATGGGTATGTTGCTGTAACTCGATTGAGATAAAATGGGTTTGAGTGAGATTTCAGATGGGTTAGAGTTCGAACCAGAGAAGCTGAAATTACAGGACATTTGAGGCAACGGGCTAATCGATGGTATTGAATTGAGAATGGAGTTGGTGGTGCTCTTCTTTGGTGTGTGTACTGGGATTTCTATGAGCTGAATAAGGAATTGCAATTTGTTGGTGGTACTCGGGTGGAGCTACAATGTTTCGAGTTGCATTGGGGATTGAAGTGCACCTTTGGATTGGAGGCTGGAGTGCTTGAGAATGAGCATAGAGGATCTGTGTTGCTCATGGAAGTGTCATGGCAGATTTGCAGAAAGTTGCTATTGTCACAGGTTGTTGCAGAGTTGGAATTCAGAAGCTGCAATAGGTGGTCTGAGAAGAGATGGTGTTTTGTAATTGGCAGCTGTGATGTTGGTTTGGGTTATGAGCAGACGAGGATGGAAGTGCAGTTGGAGCCAGGATTTGTTGGTGTTGTGGGTTTCATGTGAAGGAGTTACGAGAGAAGTGCAATTGAGAAGAACAGGGAGATGGAGATGGATTGTGGAAACCTGAAGTCTGAGTATGAAACGTGCCAGTGATGGTGGTTGAGTGCAGGTTGGTTGCAATTATGGATGCAGCTCTGGTTGTGTATGGCGGTGGCCAACGATGCACTGAAAGGTGCAAGAACTAAGGAGCAGGGCTACTTAAATGACATCAAGTGCGATTATTGGTGGACTGTGGAGTTTGTGCTACTAGTTGGTGGGATCAAGCTCGTGGAATGGGTTCCTTTGCAGGTTGCGAAGACAGTGATCCCGAAGTGAGGCGGTATGACTTAGTGATGCAGTTGCGGTGATGGAGAGGCTGCGAGAGAGAGTTGCAGAAGTAGTCCGAGATTGTGCTATGACAAGCGGAGGATGAAGTAATATTACAGTGGAGCGGATGCCATGGTTACGAGATAGGTGAGCTCAAATGTGCAGGGAATGGTTGCATTGGTAGTGGCTCTGGAGATTTTTATAAGGGAAATGGCAATGGTGCTATGGAATGTGAAGACAAGAGAATGGGTTACTTTGCATTCATATGAGTTGTGGTTTGCTTTTGAACTGAAATGGTGCGTGGTCATGAAGGATCTGTATGAGCCGAAGAAGATTAGGTTGATTCGGGCAAGAGACCTGAAATGGCAAGAGTGTTAAATGGTTCACAAAGTGGGTGTAGTCATTTGGATTTGAATTGCATTGCTGGGTAAAGTTGTCATCTCGTGAAGGCCGCTACATGGTTATGGTGTTGGTGTTTGTGCTTGTGGAGGTTGATTTGGCACGGCAAGTTGTTGTTATGCAATGCATCCTGGGTGGAATTGATGGTGGTGAGTGAAGGCACTTTGGTGGTTTATAAGAAAATTGGTCTTGGAGGCAAAGTGAGCAGAAGAGTTGCGAATCTTGTTGGAATATGTGAATCAAAATTACTTGGTGGTATGAGGAGCGGTTCAGCAAAGCAAGGAATGAGGCGGGAGTGATGCACAATGATAGACAAAGACATTGCGGTGCTCCCAGTGCAATGGCATGTGGCCAAGACCAATCGATGTCGACTAGTATGGTCCAAATGAGTTAGAACCCGACTCCATCCCGACCTGTTCTCGACTCACATGACTCACCGAGCCTTGACCCGGGCTTGACTCAAAGTGATCCGGACCGACGGACCGAGTTGACTTGACCGTTTTGACCCGTTGACCCGGTGACCGGTTGACTTTGCGGCCACCGAGACACTTTCCGGCGACTATTAAGCCGATTTCGCCACAATCCCGCTTTTTCCCATTGACATATTTTTGGACATATTTTCTACATGGGTTTTTCTCACACATGGGCTTGGTGGACCACTTGGAGATGGATTTTGAGAAGACCTAATATTGGAAGGAGTATCCTTTATGGAAATTGGAGAAACATATAAAGAGAAGACTTTTATTATCTTTGAGGATATCTTTTATTATTTTCTTTTACCTCTACTTGGTATTCTAGGGTTTAGAAACATGAAACTTCTCTTTCTTCTTGTTATGAACTCCATGAATATGAGCTAGAGTTTTATTATTGGTTATGGAATAAGTTGGATTTCCAAATATGGGTTTTAATTCAATAAATTAGTTTTCTCTCATATTATCGTTTATGATTCACCATTAATATTGTTACATGATTTGAATGCTTGTTTGGTCGAGTCGCGAATCGATTGAGTTTGCTTTCATCTTTATTTCTAGATTAGGGTTATTATACGCAAAAGTGATAATTCCGGATTGCAAGTAGCATAAATATGATTATAGTTTGTAGTGATATATTCTTATGATCATATGTGAGTCATAACCTTTGTTAAATCGGATTAGTGCGCTTTCCACGTTCGATTGCTTTGATTGGCCTGATTTCATAGAACCTAATGCATCTAGGGAATTAAACTTGATTAGTGCTTTTACACGTTAGGTTGTTCCTTTAGGTAGAATTCATATTCGCATCTTTTAATGTGTTTGTTGATGACAAGAGGAGATTAGCGGGATATTCTTGCGATCAAGGTATTCTAGGGCCTTTGATATAAGTTGAGATTAAAATATCAATTCTAATTATTGTGTTGAAAACATGTTTGTGAATGAAAACGAAATCCATGACCAATACTTTCACATCCTTGATTTGATTTGTTTACCTTTATTGTTTTGCTTTTATTTTATTTTCGTTTATAAAAATCACAAAACTACCGGTGTTATTTTTAGGGAACCGAAACAATTTGACAACCTAGACCTCTCTGTGGGATCGATCCTTTCTTGCCCTTGCTTCATTATATATTTTGAGTAGTAAGAAAGTGTAATTATTTTGACGCTAATATCGACCGCGATCAAATTTTGGCGTTGTTGGGGAGGCAGCGGTTGTCACTTGTTTTTGGTTTCTTATTTTTTGTTTTGTTTTTAGTTTTTGTTTTATTTTTCTTATTTTCTGGGTTTTAACCTTGGTTTGAGAATTATTTCAGGTGCTTATTTCTATGGAAGGAGCATATTGGAACAATGGATACGGTTTTCAACAACCTCAACAATACGACAACTACCAATTCCATGGGTATAATCAAAACCAATTCATTGGTTATGACCAATATTCCATGGAACCTTATGGTTTTCTCAACAACTTTATGGCGGGGAACAACCACAAGTATGGGAGGATTCTTATGCTCGTGAACAAAAAGTCTCTAACTTTATAGACCAAGTTTCCAACTATTACAAGAGGAATTTCAAAAGCAAAGAGACTACAAACGAGCAACTCCAAGAACTTCGTGAAGGTATTGCTAGCTTGCGAAGAGGCATTGATCAATGCAAGGAAGATATGGATAATTCTAATGTGCATATGGTTTGTGATGAATATTTGATTGATGCTAATGTTGAAAAAGGCCAATCCTTGGGCACTTTCGTTGATAATTGTGTAGTTAACTCTTGATCGTAATAATGATCATTCACCTATTCAAAAGGATGAGTTAGAGATTAGCAACACTAAATTCAGCGAGGACCCATCTTATGTTGACTATGATAGTGACGGTGATTATGATATATTGCTTGAAACAACTCATGGTGACATCTCCGAGGAGTCTTTTTGGGATCAAGATGCAGACGAAGAGGAATATGTCGACACTTGTGTAGATTACTCAAGCATTGATCTTAATAATGATCAAGAGCCTATTCAAAGGGTGGAGCTTGAGGATGATGCATTTTCGAGTGTTCTAAAAAAGTTTCTTATAATAAAATTTGGATCCGCAAGAGAGTATGTGCCTTACAACAAAAGGAGGAATATGTTGAGAATGAGACCGTTATGACCACTATTGTGGAAGACCCAATTGAGCTTGCATATGATTGTAATGATGATGCTTATGTCGAGACTTTGGTTAAGGCGTAAAAACGGACGAAGAATGGTTGCAAGGTTTGATAGAGGACCATGATATAAAAGAGGTGAATTATTCACTTGAGTTTTTCAAGGATGAAGAGGATTCCGTGATAAAAAAGAGATTGTGCAAGGTTTGTCTAACCCGTTGCCTATTGTTTCTTCTCCTTTACCTCTTTTTGGTTTGAATGTATGTGCTTCGAGAATATTTTTGAATGACTTTGTTTCTCGTTTTCCGCCATTAGAGATACTTGATTCTCATACTATGCAGGTTATGGAACAAGAAACCGTGGAAGTACCCGACTTCTATATTCTTTATACACTTCCAAGTGTGGACAAGAATAAGTGTGGGGGAAGCTTTTATCGGTTCATAGCTTCACTTTTGCTTTATATTACTAATATTTGTGTGAAGCTAGTGTTTGCAAAACAGGTTATATGGAAGGATCCCCAACTTTTCAGATTGTTGGTATATGGACGATAACAAAGCGCTAAATGGGAGGCAACCCATAGGTTTTGTATTTTAGTCCCTTTTATTTTTTGTTTTTTATTGTTTTCATATCATATTTGCATCCCCATGTTTAATTTCATTGAGTCCGGAATCTATCTTAGAAGAGAATTAGGACGAATACATTTTCGTCAGAAAAATTCAGACTACACGTAGTTCAGTCCAGAGACCATAACTGTCAGACCGTTTATCGAAACACTGTGCCCTTTTGAAACTTTGTAGAAAACACGTAGATGAACAACTTTTTTGTGAAATGGAGTTTTTCCAAATTCCTTACCAATTTGTACAGTTTTTGCGTTTTATCTGTTGTTACGTCGAGAATTCAGCTTTCGGTTTTACACATTGAGGACAATGTGAAGTTTAAGTGTGGGGGAGTCTTTTGCATATAAAGTTTTTAGCCTTTTTTGAGTCAAAATTTTCAAATTTTTTTTGTATATATTTGAATAAAACTCCAACTTGTGGTTAGTTTAGAGTCATATAGTATACATGTCGCTAAGATTACATCGAGAATCTCATAAGAGTGATTGAACTTAGAGATGACGAGAGAGAGAACATGATCGGGTTTCTTACTTGTATGAGAGTTAAAGTTGGATTTAACCATGCCGTGGCAAATAAGGTGCAGATTGAATTCGGTATTAGAGTAGTGGTCCCCTATGGTGAAGACTACCCAAGTTACATAATGTGAGGCATCGACCTTCAATTCTTTGTACCTGTCTAAATTTGTGCTTTTAGAGTGTGTGTCACCGTACGTAAATTCCCGGCAGAATGGTGAGCTGTCCAATTTCCCACCATAGAAGCACTATTTTGATCTCTTGAGTGCTATTTTTATCAATCATGTTGGTGACATCGAATTGCTAACTTACATACCACTTGTAATCTTGTTCGCAGTTAGCACCATCCACCTTATCTCTCTCTACACCAACAGTCCATAGAAACACCATCATCATCAACAAGAGGAGCATCACAAATCTACAAGGAAAGTTGAAGACGTTTGAGGTTTACAAGCAACAACAACAAAAAAAAAAAGAGTGAAAATTATCAAGATGAGAGTTCGAGAAGTTTATGATATCAAGACATACAAGTTGTGAAGAATCAAGCTGTAAAATACTTATACCATGGCCTTTGTATTTTATTTTATTTTGTATTTATTTTTCTCTTGTCTCACACAAAAAAAAAAAAAAAAAAAAAAAAAACGAAAATTAAAAAAAGAAAAATTAAAAAAAAGAAAAAAGAAAAAAAAAGAAGACAAGAGAAATACTTTTTTAGTTTTGTTTTTATTTTGTATTTGTTTTATTTTTATTCAAAAAAAAAAAAAAAAAAATAAATTGGGTTTGTATAATTTTTATTTTTTGTATTCTTTTAATAAAGCCTATGGAAAGAAGGAATATCTATAATGAAGTTTCAAGCGACAAGGAATTTAAGGGAAAGAATCATATTGTCAAGATTCTACGAAGTTCAAGAGTTGAAGACCTAAGACGAAGATGAAGACACCGATAGAAGACCAAGACGTTTCTATGGATGCTGTGGAGAGTGGTGCTAGTTTGCCACGCTCGAACGGATAACGAGGTGAGTAAGCATATTCCCACCTTCGTTAAATGGTTGATTTCCTTTCAAAGAGATCGTCAGGAAAAATGGGTTTTCAAAAATATATAAAAGATGTGGGTTTTCAAAATATTTCGGAGGGTTTTGCCTTCCTACCATTCAACGTGTCGCAGATTCTCTCTTCATTCCTACCGGACACATGTGTGACCCATAAAGAGCTGTTTATTATTGAGAGCAATTTCATAAAACCCTTTCTTGTGAGGCGAGTCGAGACTTTTGATCACTCCGAACCCGAATTTTTGTCAATAGAAGGGATAGTTATTTCTCTCTCAACTTTTAAGAATGAGATTGTGTTCATTTATGTGTCTAACTTCTTATGACTAGTGTGCGAGAATCTCTATGTCTTCTTAGCGGCTTGGATACTATCATTTCGGAGAACTAGTAAGTTGGAAAAGTAGGTTTTGTGGGTATATCTCTAGTAAACCCTCACGAGACTATAACTCGTCCACTAGGACACCTAGGGGTTTAAAGGCTTGTTATTTATGCTAAAAATGACCGTAGCCTCGACGACACTGAGTTGTTGTATTTTATTGTTTTGTTTGATTTGCTCGAGGACTAGCAAAGTCTAAGTGTGGGGAATCGATAGGTGTAGAATACAAGTATTTACTATCTAGTACTAGTAGTTACGCTTTCTTTGCTATTTTTCTTGTGAATTATGTATTTTACGTGTGTTTTGAGTTATTAGGTACTGGAGTCGCACGGACGAAAAGATGAAGAAATCAACCAATTGGAGTAAAAGGGGCAAAATAGTCATTCATGGGCGAACACTATCTCGGAGCCCAGTCAAGGTTAATGGGCACTCTATTTGGAGGAGTGCTAAATACGGTCAATGCCGAGGTTAAGGGAGGCCAAATGGTTAGCCCTTATCCAATAACGTGGGGTGCCAATATAAGCTCCTATCATTACCTACCCCTAAAGTCGAGAGAAATGTCTTCCTTTCTCATTATTGTTCCCATCTAAAGTTCGAGAACGAGAGAAACGAGAGTGTGGTTCTTCGGTGGATCTTAGATGGTGGTAATTCAAGAGGTACAAGTGTGGGTTTGAATCATTGTCAAGGATTTTATATTACTCACTGCTGACTGAGATCGAGAATGGAAGCGATTGAATGGGTTTGATGAGAAACAGGCAATAAATGGTGGAATTGAGGTTAGGGTTTCTTGTGATGGTGATATTCATGGGCTCAGGATGATGAATTAAGTGGAGGTTGAATGAGATGAAATTGAATATGGGTATGAGTCTAACTCGGTTTATAAGAAGCTGTGCTATCTAGTTAGGGTAGCTGACCGCCATAGATGAAGAAGAAGGAATCAGAGATGGGTATGTTGCTGTAACTCGATTGAGATAAAATGGGTTTGAGTGAGATTTCAGATGGGTTAGAGTTCGAACCAGAGAAACTGAAATTGCAGGGTGGCTGAGGCAATGAAGCACTGATGGTATTGAATTGAGAATGGAGTTGGTGGTGCTCTTACTGGTGTGTGTACTCTGGGATTTCTATGAGCTGAATAAGGAATTGCAGCTGTTGGTGGTACTCAGGTGGAGCTACAATGTTTCTGAGTTGCATTGCAGGATTGAAGTGCACTGGATTGGAGGCTGAGTGCTTGAGAATGAACATAGAGGATCTGTGTTGCTCATGGAAGTGTCATGGCAGATTTGCAGAAAGTTGCTATTGTCACAGGTTGTTGCAGAGTTGGAATTCAGAAGCTGCAATAGGTGGTCTGAGAAGAGATGGTGTTTTTGGTAATTGGCTGAGTTTTGTGATGTTGGTCAAGTTATGGCGACAGGGATGGAAGTGCGGAGTTGGAGCTTGTTATCTTGTTGGTGTTGTGGGTTTCATGTGAAGGAGTTACTGAGAAGTGCAATTGAGAAGAACAGGGAGATGGAGATGGGTGTGAAATCGAAGCCCAGTATGAATGGTGATTCGGTGATGGTGGTTGAGTGCAGTTGGTTGCAATTATGGATGCGGCTCACGGTTGTGTATGGCGGTGGCCATCGATGCACCGAGGCAAGAATGGAAGGAGCATGGGCTACCGTAAAATGACATTGCGAGTGCGGTTATTGGGTGGACCGTGGAGCCGTGCTACTAGTTGGTGGGATTGAAGCTCGGGGAATGGGTTCCTACGGGTTGCGAAGACAGGTGATCCTGAGCCGAACTGCTATGACTTAGTGATGCGGTGCGGTGATGGAGGGGCCGCAGAGAGAGTTGCGAGGAAGTAGCTCGAGATTGTGCTATACGACGGAGGATGAAGTAATATCAGGTGGAGCGGATGCCATGGTTACGAGATAGGTGAGCTCAAATGTGCGAGGGGAATGGTTGCATTGGTAGTGGCTACGGAGATTTTTATAAGGGAAATGGCAATGGTGCTTATGGAATGTGAAGACAAGAGAATGGGTTACTTTGCATTCATATGAGTTGTGGTTTGCTTTTGAACCGAAATGGTCTTTGTGGTCATGAAGGATCTGTATGAGCCGAAGAAGATTAGGTTGATTCACAGAGGCTGAAATGGCGAGTGTTAAATGGTTCGAGGTGCGGTGGGCCGTGATTTGAATTGCATTGCTTGGTAAAGCGTCATGTCAGTTGGAGGGCCGCTACATGGTTATGGTGTTGGTGTTTGTGCTTGTGGAGGTTGATTTGGCCTGGAAATTTGTTGTTATGCAATGCATCTGGTGGAATTGATGGTGGTGAGTGAAGGCACTGGTGGTTTATAAGAAAATTGGTCTTGGAGAGTGCGGGAGCGAGTTGCAAAAATGCTTGTTGGAATATGTGAATCAAAAATTGCGAGGTAGTATGAGGAGCGATTTCGAGGCAAGCAAGGAATGAAATTTGGGAGTGATGCACAATGATAGTAAAAGCACATTGCGAGCTGTCTAATGGCATGTGGCCAAGACCAATGAGATCTCGACTAGTATGGTCCAAATTGAAGTTAAACCCGACTCCATCCGACCCAGTTCTCGACTCACATGACTCACCGAGCCTTGACCCGGCTTGACCTCAGTGATCGGTGACTTGACCGAGGCTGACTCGACCGTTTTGACCCGTTGACCCGGTGACCGGTTGACTTTGCTTGGCCACCCGAGACACTTTCCAGCGACTATTCCGCCGATTTCCCGCCACAATCCCATTTTTCCGTCGACGCATTTTTGGACATATTTTCTACATGGGTTTTCTCACACATGGGCTTGGTGGATCACTTGGAGATGGATTTTGAGAAGACCTAATATTGGAAGGAGTATCCTTTATGGAAATTGGAGAAACATATAAAGAGAAGACTTTTATTATCTTTGAGGATATCTTTTATTATTTTCTTTTACCTCTACTTGGTGTTCTAGGGTTTAGAAACATGAAACTTCTCTTTCTTCTTGTTATGAAATCCATGAATATGAGCTAGAGTTTTATTATTGGTTATGGAATAAGTTGGATTTCCAAATATGGGTTTTAATTCAATAAATTAGTTTTCTCTCATATTATCGTTTATGATTCACCATTAATATTGTTACATGATTTGAATGCTTGTTTAGTCGAGTCGCGAATCGATTGCGTTTGCTTTCATCTTTATTGCTAGATTAGGGTTATTATACGCAAAAGTGATAATTCCGGATTGCAAGTAGCATAAATATGATTATAGTTTGTAGTGATATATTCTTATGATCATATGTGAGTCATAACCTTTGTTAAATCGGATTAGTGCGCTTTCCACGTTCGATTGCTTTGATTGGCCTGATTTCATAGAACCTAATGCATCTAGGGAATTAAACTTGATTAGTGCTTTTACACGTTAGGTTGTTCCTTTAGGTAGAATTCATATTCGCATCTTTTAATGTGTTTGTTGATGACAAGAGGAGATTAGCGGGATATTCTTGCGATCAAGGTATTCTAGGGCCTTTGATATAAGTTGAGATTAAAATATCAATTCTAATTATTGTGTTGAAAAACATGTTTGTGAATGAAAACGAAATCCATGACCAATACTTTCACATCCTTGATTTGATTTGTTTACCTTTATTGTTTTGCTTTTATTTTATTTTTTATAAAAATCACAAAACTACCAGGTGTTATTTTAGGGAACCGAAACAATTTGACAACCTAGACCTCTCTGTGGGATCGATCCTTTCTTGCCCTTGCTTCATTATATATTTTGAGTAGTAAGAAAGTGTAATTATTTTTGACGCTTACGACCGCGATCATTATACACATTTGATATTTCGTTTGAAGTTTATCTCGCTTATCTATTTCCCAAAATATGTGTTTGAAGCTTTTTGATTTAGCTGTGTTCATCATATTTTGACGAGTTTAGTTGTAAACAATTTATTTGTTGGAAACTAAATATTAAGTTAAAATATGATCATGTGAAAATTACCTTAAACCTCTTACATGAATTGTGTGAGACTGTCATTTGATGTTAACTTGAAAAGTTTCGTATTGATCATTCGATCACATGAAAATTACTTGAAGCAAATGGTATGTGTGAGATTACCGTTATTGTATTCTAAGGATGTTTCAATGATTGAAATGAGAGTTTAGAACAATTACCCATGTCTGGATACAACACGGTATGCATACCTAGCATGCGAACTATATTGTGATGATTCAGGTTCGGAACTCTTGTTTGCCTACCTAGTATGTGAACGGATTTACCGAGAAGGTCCGGAAGTCTTATTTGCGTACCTAGTATGCGAACGGGTTTACCTGAGTTGGTTCCGAACAAATTGTTCGCTAACTTAGGGTTAGCTTAACTGGCTTGATTTAGGCCAAGATCTGAGTCATTGTTTGCGTGCTAAGGTGGTTAAGTTCTAAAATCGGTTATGTATGATTCTCATACTCATGAACTAAAAAATTTATGATTTAAGGAATACAAATTAATTTTGCAAACCGTGGTTTAATGTTCACAAATTGATTCTTGTATAAGTACTTTGTACGATTACGAATCAATCCGATTTTGTTTCAATTTGTTCATATATATATATATATATATATATATTTAATGGAAGAATTGTTGTATTTCTATCTTTGAAGCATAATTAGAAAATAGTTATAATTAGATTAAAGTATAATTAGATTCATTTGATTATCTTTCATGATTGATTGATCATCATATTTGATCTAGAAGTGTTAGATGAATATGGTTAAGTTAAAAGTGCTCATATGGCTAGCTTCAGTTAACTGTTATTGAGCCAACCCAATATACACGTTTAGGTACGGTTACCCATATCTAAATATAAGTATATTTCATTTGTGTGTAACAAGCTAAAACCATCTAACGATGGAGATTGATTGCTTAATTTCTAAGGAGACTTAGCTTGAATCTTCGATCAATAGTTCATCTAGGTGAATATTAAATGCTTTGTTACCAAGCTATCTTAACTTTGATTGTAATCAACCCTGATTTGAAAGGCTATATAAGGGAAAACTCTAGCAACTGGAATACCTAATCCCGACGCTTTCATGTGCCGTAGTTGCAAACTAGAGTCGATTCTCCTCTAAACCTAGTTTTTTTCAAAACCATTATTAGGTTAACGACTTGAAGACTTCATTTGGGATTCGTGAAGCCAGATCTAACTATTTTCTCTGTACTTGCATATTCTGATCTTACTTGTTATATCGTATTGAGTTTTATCTTCTCTAATACTTACTCGAGATTTATCTCCGATAGGTAAGATACAAAAAGTAATCATAACAGTTCTTCGTCTCAGACTCTTATGATTCTGCAATAACTTCTTATGTGAATCAGTTAGGTTATTGTGAGGTGACTAATATTTCTAGGCTGATATTCGGGAGTATAAGACCAGATTATTAGTTGGTTCATGTTCACCTTGATCTTAGTATCAAAAGATGGAACAAAAACAGAATAAAGAATAAACATACATATGGGAGACATATTTGTTTTTAAGTCTTCGACTTTGGGGCGTAGCAACTCTTAGTTGTGGGTGAGATCAGCTAAGGGAATCAAGTGCGCAAAATCCGGCGTGCTAGTGGCGTAAGGAACACAACTGTACCTTAATCGGTGTGAGACTTGGTTAGGGCTCAACTACATTCCAGTCCGAAGTTAACTTGTAGTAGGCTAGTGTATGTGGCAGCTTAACACAATGTGGTGTTCAAAGCTCGACTAGGTCCCGAGATTTTTTTGCATTTGCGGTTTCCTCATTAGCAAAATTTCTGGTGTCTATGTTATTTCTTTTCCGTATTATATTTGTTTATTTTATATAATTGAAGTATCACAAGTTGTGTGTAGTTCAATCAGTTGATAAATCCGACCTTGATTGTTGGATACAAGTATCAATGCAAAACTCTGAGATTTTTTCGTCCTTACCAGAGCGGTACAAGATATTGTTTGAATTCTTGGAGCATGACAAAAGAAATTCACGGATGGGTCGAATGAATAAATGGATAGAGCCATACGGCTCCGATTATAGGGAAATAAAAAGCAACGGGCTTTTGTTCTTAATTTGAATGATTACTTGATCTAATTATACGTTAAAAATATTTTAGTGCCTAACGCGGTAAAAGGTTCTCCTATACGTGGATTATCTATTTTTTTATGAATCCTAACTATTCACTATATCTTCTTCATTATAGTATGGAGGGGTGACGAATGTGTAGAAGAAGGGGTATTCTTTATATAAAAACAGAGTTTTTTCGAGCGCTGTGGTTAATCGGAGCTTCTGGTTGATTCTGGCCCCACCATAATATTTTTTTTGGTAATTTTATAATATTTTTAGTTCACAATATATTTTCGACCAATTAAAATAAACAAAAAAATTACCTAAAATAACTAAATATAATAAAATCTATACATTGCCAAAAATGTTTAAAAAATCTAATACATTTAATCCTAACAATTAAATTCACAAACAAAATAAACAAAAAAAGATTGTACAAACAAAATTAAAATAAATTAACATCTAAAAAAATATTGTTGATCACGATTTCATCACAAAATTATAAGAAAAATGTCCAATGTCTAATTACAATTTTTGATAATTAAACTAATCTTAATTACAATTCCAAGCTATTAATTAATATTACATTGACAATTCGAAAGAAGTAAGAACTTTGATCAAAGTTTATAAATCAATATACATAGAGTTGTGAATGCTTATCGGATCAAAACATGCTACCCGTTCCGCAAAAGCGATCGTTAATCTGTTCAATAGTTCGAAATAAACCGTCAATAAAAACCATAGAAATAACATAAAATGATTTAAACAAAACTAAAAATGAGAAACCAAAAAACCTCGGTAAAAAGTATAATCAACCAAAATGAATATTGGTTTCAACATTATTTTTCTTAATATTATTCATTTCACAAAAATAAAAAAAAAATAGAAACAGTTTTCTTTATTTGACGTGTAGATGATACTCAATATTTTTTAGGAAAAATATTTCAAAAAATAAATATAGTTTTCCGAAAATAATATTTATTTATTTATTTATCTTATAGGCTTAAAAAATTACAACTTTACATAATTTTTAGTTGGTAGCCGAGCGACAAGCTGAGAACCAACTCCTTTTTGAATAGAAACACCCAATCTATGAAAAATAAAACTACCAAGACCACTACCAGCGTCATGGCTAATTAAACAATTTTTCAGACGCTTGAAAAACAAATAAAATCTTCACTAAGTTCCCCTAAGGTAGTAAAGCTAACACACCCAAACCATAACCATGCGAAGTGCACTCATTCAAATATTTAGAACGTTTGCGCGAAATTGCTTTAGAGATAGCCTGACCTGGAACGAAAGAAGGAACACCATTTCCAGTAAAAGGTGAAACTCCTGTAACATCCATACACACATCTTGGCCGTTTTCCCAATCTGAGAACAAGGATATCTGACCGGACGTAAATCCTTGTTACTATCTCGATATGAGACCCGAGCAACCTCCTTGCGAGCGGGGACACCGGCCTTGAAACAAATATGTGCGATTACATCACGTACTAAGTCATGGCGAAACTTTAGTCCAACATCATTAGCACAATAAAAGCGTGATCACCAAAGATATCCATGGGCTTATTGCAACAAGAGCACAATCCATCCTCAACAAATAGAGGATACCAAGACGATAGCTAACCACGGCTCTAAACTGTCTGGGACCTAGGCACTGATCTAAACCACTGATTGGAACAGCCAGAAGGTAGTCTTGAGCATGTTTGATCTGATTGCATTGCCAAAGAATAGAGTCTCTTGTAGATAAAGTAAATTGGTCTGGGGATTTGCTTCTTAACTGCATCGAAATAAGTGACTTGCCGGGGAATGCATAGAAGGGGGCGATATCATTGACGCAATAAGTAGAAGGCAAACCACATACCGAATGAACTTACGAAGAGCTCTCGAAGGAAGGCAACCCCATTATCGGATGAGAATGAGCTACCAAGTATCACCTTTCGCACCGATGCGGTCGACTCGAGAGGCAAGATAACAATAAGTGCGTATATCGCCCATGGTGTAAATGCCAAGACCACCATCTTTGATGGGAAGAGTAGCCAATCTCTGTTGTAAAGGACCAAAACCAGCTCCATCTCCTGTGACTAAAAGCCTCAAATATTGGAACAAGTGATCATCAAAGAGGTCAGAGGCTTTTTGCAGAGCTTCAGGTTAGTAGTACGCATAGCAAAATAGAGTCCGAAACACCGACACAATTTCGGAGTAATATGACATCTCACTGGGATCCTGGGAGTTTTTTGATAGCCGACATTAGTTGGATAGTCTTGTTCACCATGTTAAGTGCCATGTCACTCATGAAATCCAAATCCAAACTCACGGGACCACCCAAAAGCTTGACTCCCTTGCTAGGCCTACCAATATCCGGGGGAAAAACACCTTCCTTCGTGCTGCGTGGATCAGGAGTAGGCCAAAAGACCTCAGTTTTCTTGATATTAAGATGAAGACCCCTGCTTGGTCCTTCAGATTCAATAATACTCAAGGCCCTAGCAACCTCTAACGTATCACCCATAATAGTGCCATCATCCATGTACCAGGCATGCAAATCAAGCTTACACCGCGAAGCAATGGACTTCACAAGAGGGTGAAGTGTCAAAGCAAACAAAAGGGGACCAAGGGGGTCACCTTGCTGAACACCGAGCGCAGAAGACAAGATGTATTGGTCATAGTAGAGTTTAGCAGGCCTGGCATAGCAAAATTCTACCCAACGAGAAATACCGGACAAGTGAAGCCGAACTTCTCTAATAAGATGAGACCTATCCACCATGTTGAACGCATTCGAAAAATCAATGAGCAACATTAACATATTGTCCGAACGACCTTTCAACTCAAAGAACTCGTTGACAAAGATGGAGAATGCTTTCCCCACCAACCGGAACTCCAACACCAAATTGGAAATCCCCCAAATATGATTGCATGTCTTTGCCAACTGAAAAGGCGGCCACCTTAGAGACCAAACGTCGCCAAATAGTACCAACTGCAATTGGCCTAAGACCACCTCCGGGCTTGAGTAAAGGTGTAAGGGGTGCACTAGCAATGAGTTCTCCTAAAATCTTAGGACACTTACCGCCAACCAAAGGTTGACAACCCCAATGAATCGAAGCCACCAAACCGTCCGCTATTGCCTTCGCTGCACCACTCATGGCATCGACTAAATGCCGAGCCTGTAAGCCATCACGACCACAAGAAGTACCCCGAGGAAAACTCTTAATTGCACCCACGACAACCCTTGAGTCAACCGTAATTGGGTCACCAATGCAACATCATCCGGAGTAGAGGGTGGAGGAGCTGCAGGGTGTTTAGATTGTAACTCGTCAAGGTACTCGCTTGCGAGGAGCTAACCCATTTTAAGACAAGACGCGAATAGCAGTGAAGAGCCCATAACCAATCTTCGTGCGACAAGCACTAAAATTAGCCAATTCAGGCTTCTTCTTCTGTCCTTTTTAGATGAGTCTTTCTAGGCATGGGAGTCGTAGAAGCTTAGTGATCAGCGTGAAGCATCCCAAGGGTTCCTTCCAGGTGAGTAAGGCTTGCTGGATGGCTGCTATTTGTAGCCGCTTCCTGCTGGAAGACTTCGCTTCAGCAGATCGAGTGGGTCTATATAGATTTAACGTGCATATGGGAAGCAACAGCAGGCGAATCCAAGAAGACAATTCAGTCGGTCTACAAATCACATTATCTAGACAAGACTTTAATGCTCTTGAGAAACCTAACTGTATTGAAGTGGTATCTTGGAGACCGTGGTAAACGACGCCGAAAAACGGCGTTGAAAGCGTGTCGAGCGATAGCGATAAGGACTCGTCTAGAACAGGTTGCAGAGAAGCAACAACCTCGGCTGATTCTATTGGAGCACCACAATCCACACTACTCGCTGCAGCTTCACTAACACCAACAGTATCGATCAAAGCAACAACGCCATTCAAGTCTCCAACATCAGGTCTGGCAATGTCGTGTATGAGAAATTTTGCAGAAGTTCCAGGGCCAGCAATGGCAGCATGACGAGCACCATCAATACCTTTGCAGGTGGTTCTCCAGGCACGTATGGTCATGCACTGACTGCAAAGCCACATACGAGTCTCATTAAGAACGTTTTCCCACGCATAATAGACCTGTAGATCATTGGAGATGATATTCCTGCATACAACTCTATTATCCTCCGTGGTAAGGTGCATGTCATGGATGTGATGTGCAAACGAACCCCTAACATACCCCCTACCATTCACTCCATCTTTGACCAGTCAAAATTTTTGAATGGGCAATGAAAATATTCATATCGGGGAACCAGCATCTTCAACGATTTGAAGCCGCCGAGGAGCAGTAGAAGATGACTGAGGTATAGGCGAAGGTTGAAGATAAGGAGTCTGTAAGCAGCTCGGATCACAGGAACGTGTTGATGAAGCCATGGTGATTTTTTCCAAACCCTAAAAAGAAAAAATAAACCCTAGTTCGACTAGAAGAGAAAAAGCGAAATGAAAAAACAAGCGTGGAAAAAGAAATCGAACAAGAAAACCGATTGAAAATCAAAAACAAAAAGCCGCAGGCATGAGACCAATCCATTGAAAAACCCTGGCTTTCAATCGCCGGTGTTTCTCTCTGGAGCTCATCGCCGGTAAAAACTATGCTAAATATGCTAAATATATTGTTCATTCCGTTAGATATATAAAAGATTATATTATGTGTGAAAAAATAATATTTTTTGCCCAAATTTTGTTATAGCCATTTAATATACAGATCAACAAATATATAACTAAAGAAATATTTATATTATTTTTAAAGCAAGTATTTGCCTATAGTTATACGAATATTTAAACAAATATTTATATATTTATTATATATATATTATTTCCAAAGCAAAGTTGATTTCTTATGGCATTTTTCTGGGCTTGGTAACTCTATATAAAGCATTCGTGCAAAACCAAAATTCTATGGTTTCCACGTTGCTTCTCTTTTTGATGATGATTTTGTTCCCTTTCTTGCTATTTAGATTGTTTTTAATTTGATCCACTTTTGTTTACTTGTTTTGAATGTAGCATAGATCTTGCACCTGTTATAAATGTTCGTTGAAGCGGCACATAAGTCAAAGAATTTAAAGGTATAAATTATTCTGCGAATATTTTTTTAAATTAAAAACAATAATTATCTTTTGATTAGCATGTCTAAAGGATGCATAAAATAGATTTTTAATTTGATCCACTTTTGTTTTCTGTTTTAAATGTATCCTCGATCGTGCTCAAAGAATTTAAAGGTATAAACCATTCAGTGAATATTTTTATAAATTAAATGCAATAATTATTTTTTGATTAGTATGTCTAAAGGATGCATAAAAGCTTATTAATGTATATTCATATTGTCGCTGATTCATGCGTATTGCTAGATCAAAAAGTTAAGGTTTGTTTAATCTCAACACAGATCATGTTCACTAATTGTTTTTTATAAGGTTTGTTTAATCTCAACACACATCATGTTCAATAATTATTCTTTTTTTTTTCTTTTTCGTTTTTAGTATGTTTTTTTGTTGTTGGTCGACTAACCAACAATTTTATGATTATTAAGGTAACAAAAGATATCTTTGCGCGGATTGATGGTACTGATACAGTTAATAATTTTGTTTGCCTACGTCTGGATCAATAGAATTGTTGTGCTATTACACGGTCTCAATGGTGGAATGAGCCGCCATATCTAAGCAGTTTTGGATGGTGACAGATCGAGTCTGTCTTTTTATCGATTCAAATAATTTTTAGCATGCTTTCTTTTTTTGTTTTTCTCCTTCTCGTGAGGTTTGGCATTCTCCCTCATTCTGTTTGCTTTTCCTTTTATTAATGAAATCTCCACACGAGTCTTTCCAAAAAAAAAAAAGATCAATAAAATTGTTGCCGCACTCTCTTAGTTGTATGGAGATCATGGCTAACGAAAAATGTATCTCTTGGTTGTAAGATCACCATTAATTAATGAAAAAAATTGTTGCAATAGAACTAGCTGCAAAGAGGCGCTGAACTTAGTGGTGTATCCAACCCAACTTTGAAGGCCTCTGCCAAAATATCTACTGAAACGGTACAATTCTTTTTGGTTAAGTTCTGAAGCTTTCAAATACTGAAACGGTGATACTTTTTTTACCGTACATAGGGGGATTAACGATTTTTTTTGGTAGAGTAATAATATTGTGATACCCAAAGATTAGAATTTGGTCCTTTGGTGCGCAACGACGATCTCTTTTCTAAAACCCCAAATACATTATATTCCTGCAAGCAATGCTAACCGCACTTTGTATACCGAATAATGAGATTCCACAAAATATAAGACCAATGGCCAGAAAATTTCTTTAATATTCCTTACGAGTATATTTTTTCTTTAAGGTCAACATATTGGTGGAAAAAAAATGAAATCGATAAGTACTATAATTTATTTTCTTCTACGCATGAACCTTATATGCATCATATCAAATACCATATAGTTGTACGCATTGTAGTTCAATCTAAAACAAATATTATAATAATTTAAGGTGTGTATGAGTGTTTTAGGCTCTCATACATACGAAGGAGCAATATTAGACTATAATGCGGTTCTTCGCTAGATATGGCACATATATTGTGTAGCTAGACGTTTTGGAGAATATACAAAGATAACGTGGTATTAGAATGCAAGCTTCTTATCCTCTAAACAATTTTTGATATAATCACTAGGCCTATTCCTATGCATGTAAAACCATTATATTTATCATATATATGCACTCATTATGGGTATGTCAAATTGCCAAACATATATGCTTATATGTCAAATATCACATATATACAAACATAAGCTATGGAGTCGGGGAGATAGAGACTCCATCACTCGATGGTCTTTCCATCTCCGAGTAATTTTATATATATGATATATAATTTCTCTTTCTCTCCTACTTCTTAATTATTCTAATATATTTTTATATTTAAAAGGTCCCACTAAATATATTATAACACTAAAACTTTTATAAATACCCCACCGCACAAACATAAATATATTTTTTTATTCATTAGGGTCCCACCCAATATAATTAAATTTATATTTTTAATCGAATTTGTCGTGAATTTGACATATCCATAATGAGAACGGGAACAACACAAGGTTTACACAATGCCCGATTCTACTTGAGAGTAGAAGCTTTGATGAAAATGAAAATCTAACATATATTGGCATTTCAAATACATCTGGACGGACCAACAAATTTGAAAATTATCTTCATCAAGAAGAATAATTCACGGATGTGCGTCAATACATATTTGATAATACCAGATTATATACCGTATTGTTCACCAACCAAAGGTGGCCTACAAGAATGTGATCGGTGAATAAAAATCTATTATGATTTGTTTTTAAATTTGTTTCCTTTAGACTAATAATTTAGAGTTTCTCCATTATTCTTTTCTTGAACTTTAGGTTGTTTTTTCTTAAGAATAACTTTGTTTGATATTTTAGGAACTACAAGTATGCATATATTGTTTTGGTAGTTGTTTTGATAGATTTTTTCTAGGTCACGAATTCATTAGTTCCAACTTCCAGCATTATGGAGTGGTTTTTCCGTTCATATTATGGAGCGATTTTGCAGATCATATGATGTTTTATGGAGTTAGCTAGCAATGACACCATTTGAAAAATCCTTAACAAGTTATTTAACAAATTAAGACCATTTTATTAACCTTAAGTTGATGAATACTCACAATTCTCATGGTGCAATTCACCCTTTACCCTAGCACTCTGTAAATGCATTGATCTCGCTGGGACCTATCACTCTTCACAAATGTGCATAAACGTACATGTTCCAAATAATCGAGACCAAATATCTTTAAAATCCAAATAACATATAGTTACAATTCTCAGTAGTCAACAAATTATATATGTCCAACCATAATTATCTTCTTTATATAAACCACAAATCAGAGGTTTTAAAAATATGATGGTGCGCGTTTCGAAAGAAAACACATAATGGAGATGAAAGAATTACGTTTTTATCTTCTTAAACTACTCGAGAAAAATGGTATGTTTTTTTCCTTTTTAAACTGCTTAGGACAATTAAATCATGTAAGTAGAAAACAGTTCATGTAATGTAGCATCGAAAAGCTGTGTAAGAAGGTATTGAGAATTAGTTATCCTAATAACTACTACCTTCATACCGATATTTTTCAAGAAATACAATGATACATTTGCATAATATTGTGAAGGAGAACAATCTAGAAGATTTTTTTGGCAATATTTAATGATTTGAGGATAATAAATATATTTTTTTCTATTTGTTGTTCTTTTGGTTTCAACATGGAAACCAAGACAAAGAGAAAATGAAGAATATTTATGACCAAGATAGCGATCGTTCCTTACAGGGACAGAGAAGAGGTGGAAAAATGTTTTACGGCCAAGAAAAAGAGGATGTCAAAGAATACTAAAAGAATTTCATTTTCAATGCATTGTCTCCCACAAAATTCATATCTGTTTTAGCATTTTTGTTTTATTTTTTTGCGCACCAACTTAAATATTAGCTTATTGCTTTTTACCATTTTCTTTTCATAATTTTTAGGTTTTGGTAGAAATTAGTTTTAAACATGAGTCCAATATTCCACAAACAAGAAATAAACCCGTGCATCGCACGGGTGATAAACTAGTATTGATAAAGATAAATTTTTTCCAAAATAAAAAGAGCGATCAGGTTGCAAAAATAAAGGATCTCTAACCATTATCAATGACACTTGGGCATTGGTCTTTGGTACCGTCAAAGTTATTTCTCATATCAATCGGGCTCACAGATTTCTATATGTTCGATTTGCTGATTGTATTGAGAAAGGGAGATAAAGCTCTTTGATATATTTTTTGATTTAATCTACTTTTAAGTTAATGCTCTCGGAATTATATTGGAGTTTAGCCCATACAGATTGCCGAACAAATTATTGAGTGTGGTTGTTATACCCTCGCTTTTTCACTAATAATTCTAAATTTCGTACTTGATCGAAAGACTAAACATCAAAAACTCACACGTCCATTTAACCCATCAAAATTATTATAGGAAAACTCCCCAAAGGAACACTGATAAGATGGTTTCCATACTTTTTATGCTCCCTCCGTCCCATATAATAATATAAGATAAGATGGTGTCCCATAGTACCTTTTTTCCCATAAAGCTACAACCAGTCTATTAGAATCATGTTGCATTGATTCAGTATTCACCGGTATCGTTACGACACGAGTTATTTCTAATGTGAAATAAATCAGTAGTGAGACGATAATGATCAAATTTGTTGATTTTCTATAGCGGAGAAATACATTTGTTCATCCACGTGGCTGGGCAAATTTTTCAATATACCCATTTCCATAGAAACTGTCCCTAATCCTTCCCTCCTCACATCTCGTCTTTTAACGAGGACTCGTGCCTCACTGGAAATCAAAGACAAGTAATTGGGCTGGATGTGCTAAAATCTTACGAAAATGAATAGCCCATTTAGAAAACAAACACAGCCCAAATTCAATTGGATTTTTAGGGTTTGGTGGTCACATAATCCTCACTCTCTCTCTATTTCTTCTTTTCTCGCTATCTTCCCATCTCTTTTGTCATTAGCCATCTCAAGCAGAAGACAGCAGCGGCAGTAGAGAGAGTCATAGTTTTAGGGTTTTCAGAACCGAAATCATGGCAGACACCAAAGCTGTTACCATCAGAACCAGGAAGTTCATGACTAACAGGCTTCTATCCAGGAAGCAATTCGTAAGCACCTTAATCTAAAACCTCTTATCATTTTTTGCCATAATATTACAAACCCTAACATTTTGATGATGATTTTTGTTTAGGTTATTGATGTTCTTCACCCAGGAAGAGCTAATGTTTCGAAGGTAATCTTTACTTTTGAATGATTTTTTTCTTTTCTTCTCTTAAGATTTGATAGATCGAAGTAGTAAATAGAAAGGTTGATGATGATTTATTCTGTAGACTGAGTTGAAGGAAAAGCTTGCAAAGATGTACGAAGTGAAAGATCAGAGTTCTATTTTTGTGTTCAAGTTTAGAACTCATTTTGGAGGTGGAAAATCAACTGGGTTTGGATTGATCTACGATACTGTTGATAATGCTAAGAAGTTCGAACCTAAATACAGACTCGTCAGGGTAATGAATACTAATCTTTTTTTGTTTAGTGTTGATTTAATTGTGGGTCTTGTATATCATAGGGCAGCTACTATGACATAGCATTTTTCTAATTTTATGAAGTTATCCTAAATATTAAGGCGTGTAGGGTACCACGAATTTAGTGCATCTTTTTGTATAACATGTATGCTTTGGACTTGAGTAGGAGAGACAAAATAGTTGATAGTCTTGGTTTATGGTTATTATATGTTATATCGTTATGCAAGTTGAATGCCTTTGTCATCAACTTTCTGTTTTGCTCAAGGTGTAGGACATCTATGAAGATACTCTTTGTTCATATTTACATTCTCTCAGTGTGTTTTTAGTCTTCTGCCAGTGATTATTGATTAAGTCGAGGAATGGGTGCCCTTGATAATGAAAAATATTATTGGCAAGGCCTGTGTTATGATCTATTTTCAATGACACACATGTTGTTATTTAGCAGATGTCTTAAATTTTTTTCCTAGAAATCACATATCAGTGAGCAAAATTGATTAGATGCATATGCACACTTTGCCTTAGCAGGTGCAGTTCAATTTTGTTTTTAGTCTTTTGACAGACGAAATACAATATGTCAAATCAGTGTTATAGTGTACTATGAACCATCTTTTTTATAAAATGATTGTGTGGAGAAAAACTAAAACATTCTTAGAGACGAAAGCGTGTTTTTTTTTTTAAATCTTTGTTACTGTTTGCTGCTTTTGGTATGTTAGCTTGAATTTTTTAGGTTATGGTCTGGACATTTAGGGCGATTTATGCTTGAGACTGAAGTACTAGAGCCATTAAAAATTAATACTCTTGGTTGATGAATAAATAGAGATTCTGAGTTATTATTATGCATGTTCTATGCTTTTGTAATATTTTTGCTTTAGTAGTATTTTATAAGAATTATGCTCAGTTTCTTATCATGTTAGGACACCAATGAAGATACTCTTAAATTCATGTTTAGAAATGTCATGATGTCCTGGATAGATAAATATATTACTATCAAGACCTATGTTATGGTCTATTTTGTTCAGAAGATCTCTGTAATAATTCAGATGTCCTGAACAAAGTTTGATTAGTTGCACACATACCCTGGCTAATCAGGGGCAGTTGTTCAGTGTTAGATTGTGCCCTAACAGTTGCAGTTGTTGTCCTTTTTTGTCCAGTGTTTTCCGACTATCTTCCATCTTCTTTCTTTCTTATGGTTATTTATTACATTCTCATAAATTGTGGTGGTCTGGCAGAATGGACTTGATACCAAGGAAACAAAATCAAGGAAACAAATCAAGGAAAGGAAGAACAGGGCCAAGAAGATTCGTGGAGTTAAAAAGGTCGGTTTTTAATTTGACTGCATATTCTTATACTTCAATAGTTATTTCTTATTCTTGTTGCTTAGCCTCTTTCTCCCTTTTTTGTGTTCCTGCAAACTCTGGCTGATTATTTTTTTTATTTGCAACTCCTTTGCAGACCAAGGCTGGAGATGCTGCCAAGAAGAAGTGAGGTGTTAGAAATGGGATTTGCTTTCTCCTATTTTGTTATGGTTACTTTGGCCTTTTAGATTTCATTTTTGTTAGGAGAATCATCTAGTAAGGTGTTACATTTCCTGTTACGTTTACTTGGATTCTGAGTTAAAAACTGAGGGTGCTAGATGTTGAATTAAAGTATTTGTGACTTATTTCCCTGTCTTATAAATGTGTGGTTACTATATTCCTTGCAATGAAAATTTGGATCGTAGAAAGTGAAGCAGCAGCAGCATAAATTAGGTATGGAAGCTGGTTCATGTGCTGCCTGATTTGCCTTCCTAAATGCGAACATTTGACCATACATCATGATACATACCGTGATTGTTTGGTTATTTCTTTAGCTTACACTATATGTTGCCAGTTAATGTATACCGTACATCATGATACATACCGTGATTGTTTGGTTATTTCTTTAGCTTACACTATATGTTGCCAGTTATTTCTTTAGCTTACACTATATGTTGCCAGTAATTGAAGCACCTGGTTCTTAATAGTTGATAAGAATGTTGATAAGAATGTTTGTCCTTGGCTTACATGGTTGCCAGTTTGTGGTATACTTGTCTGAGTTGAAGGTCTTGATTGTTGATGCATCTTGGGCTTGATTATCACAGTTGCTTATGCTGTAATGTATGCTTTTGTGAAATATAACTAGCTCCCAAGGATGTGCTGCACGTCCGTGGGTTGGCATTAGAAGTTAGGTGTAGTTGCTATATGCTAACAGAGTAACTAAAGTCTACATTTCTGTATTCAAGTGCTTGTAGTACACCTCTAAATTGATCTTCTTTCCTCTCAAGCCTAAATCTATGTGCCCGGCAAATTCCCCAAAGAGTCTACACACCACACGAGTGAATCTGAAATTACATAATGGTATCTCCCTGATGTGATCTGTCATGTAAAATGGGTCTTCTTTTGTGTCTAGAGATGGCCTGGTACAGTTATCAAACTTGCGACCTAGAGATCGCCTGATACAATTACTAGCATGTGGTAAGGCAATCCAACTCCCATATTATCGAGCTGGCCAGTGAAGCGTTGGCTCTCTCTGGGAATCCAACTTACCAAGAAGCTGAACTTCAGAAAGGGCTTATCGTACATGACTTATTTACCGTGGCCAACAGAATCCTAATGGTTGGCATGGTTTATGCTGTGAAGTCTATTATCTTTCAGTTCACCTCTGGGTGGGGCAGATTTATTTTTATTGATCTTTTACGTGTCAGATAACAAAATTGAAGTGATCACACAGCAGAGGTTTTCTTATCATACAACAATTTGATTACTTCATCCGCAAAATAAAACAAAAATAATACAAACACCAAAATTACTCAAAATTTGTCTAGATCAAAACTCAAAAAGCCTTCCAGCCTTTTATGCGAATATGGGTAGAACAACTTCTCTAATCTTTCTTCGACCTGTTTACACTGTACTTGAATCTGGTTCTATGGCTGCACTTAATCCCAGGTTGGTCATCATCTCAAGATAGAATTCAGCATGCTCCTGCAGAACCAAGAGGAATCAGCTGACTTTCGGAAGGCAAGTTTCCCATCAAATGGGAAAGTGAAAAGAGCAACAAGGAAATGAAAGATACTGCATATTAAAGCAATAGGTACCATCAAAAAGACTACCTTTACAGCTACAATTACAACGGCAGCACCATTTTGTCGGGACTCGTGAAAAAGTTCTTTTGCAGCATCGGTTGTAACAGCTGGAACAGCTTTTGGTAAAACGGACGCCACTACAAACACACAGAATAAACTGGAAAGTTAGCATGAAATGCTCGCAAACGTAGACATAGTATCTTTAGTTCTATAGCATTATTTTTTCGAGGCAGAATTGAAAATTTTCCTATGAGTGATAACTGAAACCTTCTCTATCAAAAAGAGAAAGAAGTGGTCGTAAGAAATTGCAAGTGCAACCGCTGCTTTGTAAAACAAGATAACAACTCTGCTTCAAAAAAAAAAAAAAAAAAAGTTTCAAAAAGATAACAACTCAGATTGAGATTATCATTATTTTCTTTCAAAATTATTCTGAAAAATCTAATGACTACAGTTGCTGACATTTGCTAAACACTGCAAACTCTAGTTAGGATTCTGGCCTGACAAACAAGAAAAATGCATTTACTATTTGGGCCAACAACATTCTTCTCTATAACCGATATTATTTCTTAAAAGGGACTAAGAGACTGAACCCCAATGGCCTACAACCACAAATAAATGGTTGGCAGGGGGATTAATTACCTGATTTTTCAGTATGGCGTGTGTCATCAATTAGAAGAACCTTGCAACCATCTCCATTGCCTATAGCTGTCCTGTTCTTCAATTTTCCCATATCACCACCTAAAACACCAAAAATAGCGATTAAATGTTGGAAACTTCTAAAATGTTGCAAGAAATTGTCGGACTGGTCGAAAATAAACAAATTGCTAACTAGTAACTGGAATTAATTTTTATACTCTGATGCTTCGCAAATCCTTTTATTCTTTCTTTTGCAAGTGCAAATTGTTTCCTTTCAGTGAACCTTTTTTCTCAAACATTATGCACCCTATATGGTCGCATTCATCAACTTCACACTGACTGACGATGACATACCGTTATTTCGGCATAACGGCTTTGATCCGCATAAAACAGTTTGGAACTTATAAAGATAGTTATCAAGAAAATGTAAAGAAGTAAGAACACCTCGTCTTCTTTATTAACTCCACTAGCTTAAAAACACACATAAAAGAGCAATCGTAGAAACCATCACCATTATTCCATCAGTCAAAGCAAAACAACTTCAACAAAATATAAGTTCTTCTACTTTTCAATGTTTTCATCGCTGACATCAACCATGAGATGAAACAGAATGAGTAACTTGTGATTATTAAGAGGACAAGCTAATTATACCCCTCCTACGTAAGAGAAGATCCAAAAGCCTTTACTCCGGAGCCAAATCTACTCTACTGTTCTCTTTATTATTGTTAGAAGTGTGTGGGCTTCCAACTCAAAACCAATTGGCAATGAGTGGAGTGGCTCCACACCTTATATATTAAGATCTAGGCTAAGGAGTTAGCTATGTGGGACTATTTTATAGTTTCTCCAACATGCTCCCCCTCCACGTGTAGGGCGGAGATTAAGCCACTACAACGTGGACCTCTGTACGGGTGAACGGGCAGCCCTTTGGGCATACTTCTCATTCCACTCTCATACGGGCCTAGCTCTGATACCATGTTAGAAGTGTGTGGGCTTCCAACTCAAAACCAATTGGCAATGAGTGGAGTGGCTCACCACCTTATATATTAAGATCTAGGCTAAGGAGTTAGCAATGTGGGACTATCTTATAGTTTCTCCAACAATTATAGTCTACACTCTACAGTATAGCTGTGCAGATAATAAATCTCTATCTGACTTCGTACATTGAGCGAACACAGGTACATGACTCCCCAGACAAAGATCACTCCCATTGATGACTATTAGTTTAGAAGATGATTGGATCCTTTTACAGAAATAGCATCCCCTGAGTTGTTTATTAGCTAACGGCGTTGAATTTAATCGTCTAAGGTTCCCATAACCCATGCCTGGTGCTCCAAATCAAACATTACAATCCCTAATTTTCCTGGATCAATAGATTTGAATATGATCTAATTGCTTGAAAGAACCCGATATTCAAACTGCAGAGCAAGATGACATTCAAAAATAACAAACCAACAAAAACCACAAACCAACGCATTCATTTCTCCCCCAAAGTGATAAATCTTATTTAGCATGTCACAAGTATGTCTAGGAACGCAACTATGTAATAATGAGCAAGAAGTAACAAGATACTGACAACATAAGCAAACCACATGATTCGCAATACCTAATCCAGGTTGAATTTATTTGTTTTCGATTACAAACAATCACATTCTATTTACGCAAACCAATAATCGCAGCCGAGAAATTCATCTTTGACATATTAGCAAAATTGTTACTACATTCATTTTGGATAATGGCGTCGTTAAGTTAAAACCTAATCCAAAACAAAGGTTGGCAAACAAATTAAATGCATAAATTCTCCTTTAACCAAAACCTAAGATGATGTTCCAAGACTCTCAATTCAGTTGCATAATCAGTGTCTCTAAAAATGAATTCTATAATGTTGAGATACATACCTTCTTCCACTTTTGGAGTAGGTTCGAATATAGATGTGTCAAGATTAGGCCGTTCTAAGATACCAGCACCACCGCCACCACCGCCACTTCTCTTGGGGAATCCGAATAAACTATTTGCTTCAACATGCATTGAAACTGAATATCTTCTGCAGGTTGTATTTTTAGTTATCAAGTTTAGATTACTGGGTTTAGAATGAAAAGACGGAGAAGTTTTAGAAGGTTTTATGAAGGATAATGCATTTAAGCTGCTACAAACAGAAATCTCCATGAGAGACGAAATAGGGTTTTAAAAATCAAATTGGGTTTCTAGGGTTATGGAGATTAAAAGATTCTAGGGTTTTGAAAGCTTAGATGAGAGACACAGGAGGAGAGACAAGAGAGGAGCGAGTGAGTGTGGGTATTGCGCGGTTGAATTGGTAAATGTCTTGAGAGAAACGCGGTAACTGGTAAGGAAGTAAGAAATAAGAGGGTGTTTGGATGAGAAGTAAAAACAATTTGATTTGTAAGAAAAAGTGGCTTTCCTGGTTATAGAACTCATTCTGAAATTGAAATCAGGTTGCTCAAATTTTATTTTTATTTTTATAAATCGGAAAACCTATTTTCATCGAAATAAAATAAAATAATCGGAAATCTATTAAAAACGAACAAACCAAAACAAATACCCAAATAAATCTATTAAAAAAAATGAGCCTAAGTGAGATAGAGAAAGGGAATCAATGTTCTAACACATTGTTTGGAATTTGACTCACCAGCATTCCCTATATTTGTTTTGTAAAACATCAAAAGAAATTACATTTTGGATTGACAATCTGTTGAGACTCCGAGATGTTCCGACATCTATAGATGACATCGATAGCAAAAAAATTGGCATAGAAAAAAAGTCGGATTTGATGAAAAAAAAAATCGATTACATTTTGTGAGAAGCTCCATTGTGTCTTTGACTAAAACATGGTGTTGCCATTTCATCAATCCTTCAACCCCATTTGTAAACTCCATAGTTTTTCTGCTTTCCCCTTCAACCCAAAGATCGCTCAAGTTTAACTTTTTTGCCCATATTGCTCCATGTAGCATAGTTAGAGCACCGCTTTTTTGAACATGTTTGTTAGAGCATTGATCGGTTGAACCCACAAGTTTTGCTATCTCAAGCTTCTTGGCAATGTTAGATGAACAAGCTATATCTTGATTTCTAGTATATATACTAAGTCAAGTCTCGGATTAGGTATAAAAGTTGGTAGTTGACTATCAGAAATCATCCTTGAAGACTAAAGATCGACGAAGACATTTGGAGAACTTCATCAACAAGGTATGTGAAGACTACCATTCTATTTACTCACAAGCTTTACCATTCGACCTATTTGAACTATGTTGTATGACTTCTAGTAGATTTATTGCAAATAAGAAATTTCGAGTCAAGCTTGTCTGTTAAACATCTCGAAATATGATTCAAGCATTGGACTTAACAATACTAGTTGTTCAAGAATTAATTTTGTGGATCATTTGAAAATTGCCTAAGAAATGCTTTATCATTTGGGAAGGTTTCAAACATCAAGGTGAGAAATTCAGAACTTCCCTAATTTCACTCGGGTAGGTTGGCAAACCATCTCGCAAATCCTAGATATCTGAGTTTTTGGAATACAATAAGGTTGGCAAACCAGTTCGCATACCTTTTTAGAATGGGACAGTTCACCAACCCGATTCACGAATCGTGGTGATATGAGTTTGGTGATAGGCTAACAGTTGGCGAAACCGGTTCACAAACTGTAACACTCAAGATTCATGAACTACCTAACGGTTCATGAACTGTTTCACCAACAGTCCCAATGAATGTTTAGCAGATGCTCAAAGACTTATTTATTAAATATGTTTAACATTGTTATGACTCTCATAAGCACCTCTAAGACATCATTGATCACTAAAACTCCTCGTGTATTTAAATCATGACTAAATTCGTAAGTGTTTAAATGAACATCATATTGATTGATAGTTCATAAGGCATATTTTCCAAAGAACGGTCATTATATCTTTGTTCCGTAACTTAGGACCACCGTGTGTATTCTTCTAATGTGATTTGAAGACTAACTTCTCACAAGCTTACTTGAAACCCTAATTAGAGTTTCATCTAAATAGATGAAATGTTTGCTTGAATCTCTTGTTATCTTAGCTTGAATTCTAAGCAACCCTCAGTCTTAAACATCTATAAATAGAGATGCTCTTTCAACTTGGAAATTCAATCCATGACACTTTATCTCTTAGTTGATTGATATAGTCATCCTCTATTGACATATGTTTCCTTTGAAAAACATAATTAGGTCTATGACTTAAAGACTTCACTTGGGGATTGGTGAAGCCAGGTCCGACTATCTTTACCTTGATAGTTTATGTATCCTAGTTTTTTTTTTTCTGTTATCAAGGTTCTCGTAATCTCTTTTAGTCAAGATAAATAGAAATCACAAAGTTTTTTTCGTCTCAGACTTCGTGATTTCTCAAGAAAGATATCTAAAAATTATTCTTATTTGATTAGTTCAAAATTGTTCTTGAGAGGTGGTTAAAAATCCAGGCATCTTAGCTAACTGAATGGAAGTTTTCCGGATTTATGAGGTTTGCTAGCTTTGTCTATTGCAAACATATTTCCAGGCCTTGATCTTTGATCTAAAGGGAAATCAAATAGGCTTATATGTTAGAGGCAGATTGATATCAATAGTATTCACTTGGTTAAAACAACCCTTAGACAGCAAATGACGCCAGCTAAGGGAATCAATTACGTAGATCCTTATGAGGTTCAAAAGACGTAAGAAGTGCGAATGTAACTGAATTGCTTAAAGGGTAGATTCGGTGTCAATTACATTCCATTCCGAAGTCTAATAGTAGGCTAGTGTATGTAGCGGCTTAATACAGTTTGGTGTTCAAATATGGACGAGGTCCCCGTGTTTTTCAGCTATTGGGGTTTCCTCGTTAGCAACCTCTGGTCTCTTGTGTTTTTCCTTTTCCGCATTATATTATTTATCTTTATAACAAGATTTACATAAGTAGTATGCATTAAATTATAGTAGATACGTCCATATAATAAGATCGATTACGAGATTCGTTTTTTGTAAAATTCGTATCTTGAAAGACAAATAACAAGTTTAATACTTGGTAGAATTCAGATATGAATATTTGGATATGACTAGATTGATCTTAGATACTGATTTTTCAGATCGTCCAAGTACTCTTCTTAACAATAAGGTTCAAGGACTCCATTGTCTAAACTTTCTGATTGAGGAGAGATAGAGATACAATTTCTATATACATATTGTCAAGGATCATTAAGTTGGTCTACTTGCAGTTGTATTAGGTTTTTCCATACAAGTTGTCGAACGAAAAAGTTGGTGGTGTACTTGGTACCCTCTTCTTTTCAAGGTTGGTTTGAGTACCTGAAAACGCGGGGGTATAACAACCACACCCAATATTTCGTTCGACAATCTGTATGGACTAAACTCCAATATAATTCCGAGAGCACCAACTTAAAAGTGAGACTCAATCAAGAAAGATATCAAAAAGGTTTATTTATTTCTCAATACAATCAGTAAATCAACTAGATAGAAATCCGTGAGACTGATTGATATGAGAATAACTCGGACGGTACCAAGGTCATGTCAGAATTTGCACCTATTTGTATATATTTAGTGATCAGTCAATGTCCGAGTATCAATCAAGTTTTATCCAACAAGCAAGGTTGGATTTATCAACTGTGATTGAACTACGCACAACCTGTGATATTTCAATTATATATAAACAAATATAATGCGGAAAAGAAATAACACAGACACCAGAAATTTTGTTAACAAGGAAACTGCAAATGCAGAAAAAACTAGAGACCTAGTCAAGATTTGAACACCACACTGTATTATTAAGCCGCTACAGACTCTATCCTACTACAATTTAACTTCGGACTGGAATGTAGTTGAGCCCTAACCAAGTCTCACACCGATTAAGGTACAACCGCGTTCCTTACGCCTCTTGAATCCTAACAAGACTCTGCACACTTGATTCCCTTAGTTGATCTCTCCACAACTAAGAGTTGGTACGACCCAAAGTCGAAGACTTATAAACACACCTGTCTCACAAATATATGTCTATTCTGGTTTTGTTTCCGTCTTTAGATAAATCAAGGTGAATAGTGAAACTCAACTAATAATTCGGTCTTATACTCCCGAAGAGCAGCCTAGAAATATGAGTCACCTCACAATAACCTAACTGATTAACAGAAGAAGTTACTGCTGAATCACAAGAGTCTGAGACGAAGAACTGTTGTGATTACTTTTTATATCTTACCTATCGGAGATAAATCTCGAGTAAATCTTAGAGAAGATAAAACTCAATACGATAAAAATAAAAAGTAAGATCAGAATACGCAACTATATAGAAAATAGTTAGATCTGACTTCACGAATCCCAAATGATGTCTTTAAGTCGTTAACCTAATAATGGTTTTGGAAAAGCTAGGTTAAAGGAGAATCGACTCTAGTTTGCAACTTTGACACACGAGAGTGTCAGGATTAGGTTTCCCAAATGCTAGAGTTCTCCCTTATATAGTCTTTCAAAACAGGGTTGCTTACAATCAAAGCTAAGATAGCTTAGTAACAAAGCAATTTATATTCACCGTTAGATGAACTCCTGATTTAAGATTCAAGCTAAGTCTTCTTAGAAAATAAGCAATCAATCTCCACAGTTAGATGGTATTAGATTGATACACACAAATGAAATACCTATATTTAGATATGGATGAACCGTACCCAAACGTGTATACCTTTTTGGCTCAATAATAGTTAACCGAAGTTAGCCAATGAACACTTATAGTTTAGCCACATTCGTTTAACATTTCTAGATCAAATGTGATGATCAATCAATCATGATAAATTATTAAACGAATCTAATTGTGTTTCAAGAGAGTTGTTTAAATGTTCACTTTCTCATAGAAATATATATGAACCATTTGAAACAAAATCGGTTTGGTTTGTAATTGTACAAAGTACTTATACAAGAACCAATTTATGAACATAACGCCACGGTTTGTAAAAGAAGTTCACATACCTTATTTTATTAAAGTTCCAGGGACTTTAGTTCACAAATTGAGTTCTCAAATGAATATGAGTTCATGAGTATGTATTTCACACTAACCGATTTTTAAAACCTTACCACTGTGTTCGCAAAAAGATTACGCGAACCATAGTTCCAGACTTTGGCCTTGTTATGCCGTTAGAAAACAAAGTACGAGAACAATAGTTACGGACTTAGCCTTGTCTAGCCGTTCGCAAACAGAGTACACGAACAACAGCTCCGGACCTTTTCACAGGTAAATCCGTTCGCATACATAGTTCGCAAACAAGAGTTCCGAACCTGAACTAGAGCTACACAGTGCACATACAGAGTATACATACTGTGTTATATCCAGGCATTGATAGTTGTTCTAAACTCTCATTTAATCATTGAAACATCCTTAGAAGACAACAATGGTAATCTTACACATACCACTAGCTTCAAGTAATTTTCAAGTGATTAATCGATTAGTACAAAACTTCCCAAGTTAACATCAAATGATTATCTCGCAAAAATCATGTAAGGTGTTCAAGGTAATTTTCACATGATCATCTTGACTTAGTATTTAGTTTCCAACAAATAAATTGTTTACAACTAAACTCGTCAAGTAGATGATGAACTTTAGCTAAAGCTAAAAGCTTCCAACACGTATTTCGAGAAATATATAAACGAGATAAACTCGGCTCGAAATTTAAAATGTGTATAATGTAACGACTTAGTCTCTTTAGAAGATAAAATATAATAGACTTTTGAGTGATAGATAAGTTTTAGTCTCCACATATGTTTTGTTGATGAAGTTCCTCCAAGCTCTTCAGTAGATCTTCTTCTTTAATTGGTGAACGCCGTGAAGTATAAAGCTCAACTACACACTTCTATCTTAATTCGAGACATAACTATAAGTACACTAGAAATCAAGTATATAGTTTTGATCTACTAAACTTGATAAACAAGCTTGAGATAGAAACAAATGCGAGTTCGAACCGAGCAAAGGCTCTAAATGGTATCCCAAATTTAGCTCATAGGAAATGCTTTCAAAATCATTCAATTTGTCATATAATGATGTGACTGTAAAGATACTATTATTTGCAAGTAGCCATATATATGTACCCTTATCTAAAGAATTGGAAACATTCCTAATTAGTTTTATATTCAAATAATTCGTGAAATATGATGAAAAAAATTTAGCAGTAACCACATAATTGTTCTACTTTTTCGTATCTTGATCTATGAAATCAAATACAAGTATTGTCTAATTGTCCTTAGAGGAACAAAATTGATCTAGCGGATCCTCTCGATCAGGATTCCATTTGTCAGTCCATCGATAGATTCCCTAATGTTCCCAAACTATTTATTAACTTTTCAACTTGATTGATTCAACTAAATGTATTCAAGTTGAAACCAGACTTTGGGCACGATTTCTTCAAAAACCCTTTTAATTAGTAAAATTACTTGGCCAAAATATGGACGCCACAACCACTGAGCATCCAAAGTAAAATACAAATATTCATTAAAATCTTTTTGGAACTAACTCCTCAAAATGCGGTCGTATATCGCCCATTTTCGTACTATAAAGGAAAAGAAATAAAGCAAAGTTTACATGTTTGTAATAGCGTAAATACATAACATGTCCATCTGATAAACAAAATTGGATAACCCCAATTGTAAGTCACCTCCACGTGCTAATAAGCTTTGGAAACAACTTTTAAGATTGGGTAACACAATTACAAGGTCATTCTGAATAGTCTAGGCGGGCATGTATGAAGGCTAGAGTAAAACTTGAATACACATATACACGTCCGGATGAGCAACAATTGTTTAGCAGATACTTAAGATATAGAAAGAGCTCTAGCATCTTGATGGGT
The DNA here is from genome assembly GCA_023531295.1 of Papaver armeniacum. Lineage (NCBI taxonomy): Eukaryota > Viridiplantae > Streptophyta > Magnoliopsida > Ranunculales > Papaveraceae > Papaver > Papaver armeniacum. The sequence continues at coordinate 338,039 of JAJJWW010012640.1, forward strand.
TTACCTGACCTCTTAATGATCAAACCCGAGACAAAGCTATGACTCCCCAATAGTGGGTCTATATACATAAATTGGGAAGAGTCCCGGACTGTAACTAGTGGGGTTGCAAACGGGCCAAAAAAAAGCTTCAATTTAGCAATATTTGGCTTTAAACCGAGTAGGGGTCTTTTATTGGTTTATCCTCATAGAATTTCCGACCTCCAGTCGTGTACCCCATAATTGTTTCATCATTTAAATTTTAACACATGAAAATTAAGAACATGTTCCTCTTTCATACACCTTAAAGGACATATTACTATGGAAAGTGTAAGAGGCCTGAGGCGATCCCCTTGTTGATCCTCACAAAAAAACATAAACAATCTCCCCCCGCACTACCGATAGTAGATCGAATCCACTCATAACATAACATTGCCACATCGTTCTTATATTTTCCCGCATTGAAAATAAACACATTGGAGAAATTCATCAACAAGATCAAGTACAACTTGTCTTGCTCATGCTTTCGAAGACATATGTTAACGACGTAAATATGGTGTTAGTTTTTATGGTGTCCTCAAACAAAAATGTAAGTTGTGTAAGTTAGCTGGCATGTCTTTGTTAGCGCCTATGGTGTATGGTTTTAAGGCGATTCCTCTACAATATCCTACAATAATGAGGCGAATACATTTTTTCATTAAAATACTTTTCATCTGAGCTATAAAAACACCCTCAAGTCTTTTTGACAATACGCATATTAAACATGTCTCGAGCCTTTTGTCATTGGGAAAATAGCTTTGAGTTATGGTTGTTATAAGAGCGATTAATTATTTTAACTAGAAACTAATATAATCATCAATTTTCAATCGTAGTAAAATGGTTGTAGCAACATAAGATTTTTCTATTTTTTATTTGTAATGAATGGACAGATGAAGCAGTAAAATATAAGTTGTTATACTTACGCTTTCAATCTCTAACGCGACAACCATTCGAATTTTCAGGATTCAATTTGCTATTACAAACAGATTGTTAAATTGTTAATGAAAATGCGGGGGTCTAACAACCACACCCAACAATTGTTTGACAATCTGAGAGGACTTACTCCAATATACTTTCTAGATAATCAACTAGACAGTCAGACTCAATCTAGAGTAAAGTATATCAAAGAGTTTAATATCTCTGTTTCACAATGTAATCAGCAAATCAAGCAGATAGAAATCCGTGAGCCTGATTATTATGTGAAACAACTTGAACGGTACCAAAGACCAATGTTCAAGTGTCAATCTATTTAAATCAACAACCAAAGGTTGGATATTCTAATTGATTGATCCTAACGCACAACCTGTGATATTTCAATTATATAACAAAATATAATGCGGAAAAAAAATAACACAGACACGGGATTTTGTTAACGAGGAAAACCGCAAATGCGTAAAACCCGGGACCTAGTCCAGTTTGAACACCACCTTGTATTAAGCCGCTACAAACTATAGCATACTACCAATTAACTGATTGGACTTTAGTTGAACCCTAATCAATCTCACATCGATTTAAGGTAGAGTTGCGTTACTTACGTCTCTCGATCCAAAGCAGGATACTACGCACTTGATTCCCTTAGTTGATCTCACCCACAACCAAGATTAGCTACGACCCAAAGTCGAAGACTTGATAAATAAATCTGTCTCACACAGAAAAATCTATAGATTGAATAAATCTGTGTCCCACGGAAATACCCAAGAGTTTTTGTTCCATCTTTTGATAAATCAAGGTGAACAGGAACCAATTGATAATCCAGACTTATATTTCCGAAGAACAGCCTAGTATTATCAATCACCTCATAATAATGTTAATCAACTAGCGAAACAAGATATTGTAGAATCACAAACGATGAGATGAAGATGTTTGTGATTACTTTTATCTTGCCTATCGAAGAAATTAATCTCGAGTCAATTATTTCAATTGTACTCAATACGATATAATCGGGCAAGATCAGAAAACGCAACTACAAAGAGAATAGTTGAGTCTGGCTTCACAATCCCAATGAAGTCTTTGAAGTCGTTAACCTACGGGGTCTCAAAGAAACCTAAGGTTAAAGGAGAATCGACACTAGTTATGCAACTAGTAACACACATGAGGTGTGGGGATCAGGTTTCCCAGTTGCTAGAGTTCCCCTTTATATAGTTTTCAAATCAGGGTTTGCAATCCAAGTTACCTTGGTAACAAAGCATTCAATATTCACCGTTAGATGAAAAACCTGATTCAACCAAGATAATATCTTTCAACCGTTAGATCGAACTTAGCTTGTTACACACAAATAAAATGTACCCTCATTTAGATTTATGTAACTGTACCTAAACGTGTACACCATGTTGGCTCACAAATAATTAACCGAGGTTAGCCATATGATTACTCTCATATCAACCTTATTCATCTTAACCATAACTAGTTCAAATGACTCAAATGAAACTAGTTACAGAGCCGTTCAATTGTAATATTCTCATAGAAGTATACAAGAACACAATTGAAGCAAAATCGGTTTGATTCACTCGAATCAATTCATGAACATTATAGCCACGGTTTGCAAAGATTGCATTCCTTATTATATAAATGTTTATGTTCATGTTCATAACCGATTTTAGAACTTTAACCTTCAAGTATGCAAACGTGTACGCATACTTGAAATACCCGGGCCAAGATTGGGTTTCGCCAGTACGCAAACGGGTACGCGAACTTTCAATCCCAGTTGAAATTCTCGGACATGAACCTGTACGCCAGTATGCAAACATGTACGCATACTTAGGTTCCGGATTTCTCAAACCAACAGGTTCGCAAACGGGTGCGCATACTATGGTTCCCGGACATGGATTACATATGTGCATGAGTGCACAACATGACATATCCAATAATGGTTAAGTGTTCTAAACTCTTATTTCAATCATTGAAACTTTCTTAGAGGATGACAATAGCCGTTTTCACACACTATTAGCGTCAAAGCAATTTTCAAGATATTGAAATAATCATAACGAAACATTCCAAGACTACGCCAAATGATTGTATCACACAAACCATGTAAGATGTTACTCGGAGATTTTTTCATGATATAAGATGAACTTAGTCGATGCGAAAGCTTGCCAACACATATTTCGAGAAATATGTAAGCGAGATAAACTCAGCTCGAAATATCAAATGTGTATATAGAAAACTATATCGTAATACGACTTATGTCTCAATATAGGAGATAGAGTAGAAATAGATTTTCCAAGTGATAGATGAGTTTCAGTCTCCACATACCTTTTGTCGATGGAGTTCCACAAGCTCCCCTTAGTAGTTCCTCGTCTTCAAATGATGAACGCCGTGAAGTCTAAACTCAACTACACAATCTATGTCCTAGTCCGAGACATCTATAAATAGGCTACAAATCAAAACTTACAGTTTTGATCACTAACATTGACAAACACGCTTGAGATAGCAACGCATGCGAGTTCGACCGAACAGTGCTCTAACAGTTAAGATTAAAATAACATGAAGCAATACAACAATGTTAACGAATTCAAGGATTGTATGATTTTAGTTCGATTAAGAACATTCAAGACAAAAAGTCCGTCGATAAAAATTTTAAAGGAGAGAAAGATTGATATTTCTGGATTTTTTCATATTTCAATTATCAATTTTTCTTTATGGTTAACAACATTCAATGCCATATATTCATTAGAAGTTAGATATGTGTTGGAGATGTCTGTTAATCTCTATCACGTATATATGCTGGGATTTACTCAATTTTATCTCTTAGGGTTTAATTTAGAAACGAGATTCGAGAATGGCCATGACCACTGACCGGCTTGACCAAAGTTAAAGGGACAACTCAATCTTAAGACTAGTCGTTCTATTATTTTTTTCTTTTTTGGTTCTACATGTCGCCCATTTATAGCAAAGAATATCTCTCTTGTATCTAGGTCATAAAGTAAAATAAGTGTTGGCTGTAATACTACAATGATTGAGTCACATGTTACAAACCATTGTTTATTTACCAAGATGCCCTTCGTGTCTAAGTTTAGGGTTTACATATCTTGGACACCAAGTCTTCTATCTATATAAATAGAGGCTTAAACATTGTATTCTACACACACATTAATAAGAAATCTCTCTCTCTCTTCTTTCCCTTTACTTTGTGTTTTCTTCTCTCTTCCTCTACTTTACAAGACGTTGTTAGTTTTATGTTGTGGGCAGTGTTCAATAATTCTTTTCCTACTCGACATGTGCTGATACACAGAGGAGTGGAAGTAGAAAGTGCAAACTGTGTTATGTGTGGTTTGGTGGACGAATCTACAGATCATTTATTCATTCATTGCTCTAAAACTTTTGAAGTTTGGGATTATTTTATCAAGGCTTTTCATATCTCTTGGCCTGTTCCAGGTACGGTTTTAAAGCTCTTTAATGCTTGGGAATGGAATGTATTGAATGGCAGGTGTAAGGAACTGTGGCGATTACTGCACTATGCTTTGATATGGGTTGTTTGGGACGAAAGAAACAGTCGAGTTTTCGGAGGAAGGCATACGTCTGTATATGAGATTATTCTTCACATTAAGCAGATGCTCATACTATGGTGTTGTGAGCAGGAAACTTATCGTTTCATCGATAGTTCGCAAGTCTTGCAAAATTGGGATACTGTAATACACATGTAATCTAGTCAATTGATGACTATCTTGTAATGGCTCTTGGCCGGCTTTTTACTTGATATAAACTTTTCACTTTCGAAAAAAAAAAAAATTTGTTGTGTTAGCAGTTCTGCCAAGTCGAAATGTATTTTACAAATTATGTTGCTTACATCGTTTATTTGGCCGACTGTTTAAGGAGGCCTTCTATAGGGTGACTCTTTGGATTTTGTCCGTCACACTTTTATGGTCCTCAAAATTGAGTTCTAAAAAAAAAAGTGATTTTTCAAAATTGGTCGATTCTCGATTGTTTTCGCTCATTTTTTTTACATCACAGAGCTATTAATCACCGTATCTCTCATATATTGAAAGAAATTTCGGAAAATATCACCTATGATCAAAGAATTTGATGATTGAGGTTTCACAAAAAATAAAAAGTTTTTGGAATTTTTAATTTTTCAAATTAGATCAATTTTAGGTCGTATTTTTCCGAAATTATTACATATTATAGTTCATAATCTCTTTATTATACATGGGTTTAAATGAATTTACATAACTTTGATCTTACACAAATCCTTTTGGTTCCAAAATCTACCCAGAAAAACGGGTCAGAAACGGGCGAAGAAGAAGAGCTCCATGGGTATGTTTGCAACGTATATAAGAGTTGCTCATTGTTGTGACTTATACCCCCATTGCGAATATTTAGGGTCTAAAATAAAAGTTGCATATTAGTAACGGTCCAAACAGTGGAAACCAACAAATATTTTTGGCCTTCTCGGTCGGCCCCTATTGCCGCAGAGGTAATCTAGTTATATATTGGAATTAAGTTTTTCACTCTACAATGTGTTAGCAAGAAATGTGATTGAAAATTGAAAACCCGAATAAACGGCAGCTCTACGCAATGAGATGGAAAATACACTAAAAAGTCCTAGTGATTAAATTGACGATTAAATTATGGTAAATCGTCAATTTAATTTACTATTTTTATTTTTTATTTTTTTTCTTAGCAAAAAAAAATTAAATTAAATTGACACTTACCATAATTTTAATTAGAGAACACTTAAAAATTAAATATTCTGCACTGAGAGGGACGTGAACCTACTGCTCTCTTTCTACAACTTTATCTCGTGGGAAGATGCATGTGGCGTGAGAGTAGTCGATTTGGTGGATTATGGATTGAATCATACTGAGTAGACTTAAGACTTATGTTGGCACCGCTAGAGTCCTAAAGTTTATTTTGAGCTTTTGGGGCCTCTGCTTAGAGGCTTGGAAATTCATTCAAAATCATCCACATTCTCTGAAATAGATTTTGATTTGAAATCTTATTAATATCCAAAAATAAAATAAAAAAATCTGAAATTCGTAAGAATAAATTTTACAAGATTTATGGATCAGATTTCTGGCTTGACATTCTCTTTAAGAAAAAGAGAAAATACAAAAAGCGCACAGTATAATCATTGTCGATAAGCTGGGGAAAGGATCATCACTTCCATAAATTCATTCAAAGAAAAAAATAATGATAATTAAAATTAGAGATTGGATCAGATTTCTGGCTTGACAGAATCTCTTGATAGAGAAACTTACAAAAAGCGCACAGTATAATCATTGTCGATAAGCTGGGGAAAGGATCATCACTTCCAAATCTCTAAATAAAATTAATCAAAACGACAACAAAAAATATGTATACGGATCTGGTTAATTAGACCTTATCAAGGTCTTCATTCTATGATTACCAAAAACGTAAGTAAATATAGCATCGCCTCATACTCAAAACTCATTAGATTATCGAGAGTTGGTAATCAGTAATACGACGCAGATTAATTTAAATGTAAATTATAATCAAAACCATATAAAAGATATAGAGAATGTTTACCGTTTTGGTTTACCGTTTTGGTTTACCGATTTGGGTAGCATTGAAGGTGTTGAGAAGAAGAAAGGTCTGAAGATGTTATTTATAGGGTTAGGGTTTGAAAACCCTAGGATATCTATATGTGCCGCAATTCTCCAAGTTAAGGATGGCTGCTATAGGGAGCAATTTTTTGGCTAGAAGGTAATATTTGGAAAATATTTCTGGCTGGGGCAATCGCCCCCACTCAAAAATAGTTGACCAGGTCAACTGTGGAAAAGGTCAAGTTTCATCTTCCGGTGCAAAGTAGTCGATCTCGGATTCCGGTTTGTCTCGGTCTGGGCCGAAACACTGGTACAACGTTGTCTCGGGGAGATTTCGGTCTAATTTCGGTTCCATATTTTATATCCTTGTGTAGATAATAACTTAAGAAAAGCATAATACATGTCATTTCGTTTGAGATTTATGTTATAACGCATGTTTACCGATTAACTTTCACATCGCATACGTATTAATAATATTAATTAAGCTTAAATAGACAAAGAAAAATTAACGAATGCATCATATGCATTATCACCAAATATCATCAAATATAATGGACTGGTAGTGGTGTATAGGACTAAGAACGTGTCAATCAAAGATTCCGCACTTGACACGAAATCTTTGTTTGCTTACTATCTGTCGTATGTATTTGTGCCATGCATCTATATGTTAAAGCAAAAAAAAAAAAAAAAAAGGATTAACAAAGCATAAAATTAAGTTTTCAAACGACCCCTTCCTCCTCTTTCTCATCTCGCCTCCTTCTCTGTAATCAAAAACCCTCCGGCCTCCACGAAGGAAAGAATGAAGGTGATCAAAACAAAGATTCGAAGAAAGATAGATAAACTTCTTCTTATTATTCTTCTTTACATGACCTAATCCCACACCACATGTATGCTTAACTTGTATAATCATTCAAATTTTGCATAAGTCTGTGAGAAACCTAGTCTCCCTTAACCTGGGACTATCGACAATCACCTTTCTCATCATCAAGCTAGCCGAATAATAATACTTGGCAAGAAATTCAACCCAAGAACAAGTATTTATACTAGTGAATTAATCTTTCAACAAAAGAAAATGTTCCGTGAGGTTAGTCCATGAAAATAAAAATTCGGCTGAGATAAACCGATTTTGACTGATTTCGGCCGAGATTTCCGCCAACATTTCGTCCCGACGAAATTATAAGAATCGTCCCTCGTTGAGCCGAAATCCTAATCTCGCGGAAATTTCGGCCGAAATCACCGAAATAGACTACATAGTTCCGGTGTTGTCGCTCAATGGCATGTGAAAATCTCCCCCTTTTAATGACAATAAGAGTACGTAAACATTACCTTTTATAACCATTAGATCCCCTTATATTAATTCTTGACCATTAGATCTAGAAATATTCTAAAACAAAATTTTTGTCACAAAAAGATTCCTGTCACAACATTATGTATTTACGAAAATCCCACTTTTATAAAAATAAAGATAAATATTTAAAAACCCCACATCTTTCAAACAGTCGGATTTTTGTGAATTTTATATATTTGATAAGCCCTTTGAATTATCTACGCAAAGAGCATAAATAACAATACCAATTTTTTTTTCTTCAATTTTTTGTATACTTCTCCAAATTTTTGTATTTTCCCTTTAAAAACTAGACATGGCTTAAGAATGGATTTAAAACTTTTATACCTTCAAACAAAAATGAAAAAATCTATAAGAAAATTGGTTCAAAAATACACAAACAACGATCAATTTCAGTTAAAAAATATAACATATGGTGTTAAAGCACCACCAAATTATTTGCAAAGTAGAAAAAAATTGTGTCGCCGACACAGCAACGCACGTGCTCACTACTTGTTATTAGTTAAGCGAAGGAAATCTCGAAGAAAAAATTTGGTGAGAGTAAGGTGGGATTCATTTTATATTATTCCAATTCAACTATTCAAGTAGTAGAATCGTTATCCAATCCATCTTTGGATCTCCTTCCAGAATTTTTTACGAGGTCAATGGGGGTAAGTATAGAATCGTTGTTAAAAAATGTAATTTTTGGTGGAGTGTGAGAGGAGAGCCTCGGGGTGGGGTGTGTTTGACCCCTAGTTAAAAAAAAGTTGATCGGTATTCGACCAAAGAAAAAGTAGAAAATAAAAACATAATCAATACATCTTTGTGATCTTGTAAAGTAGAGGAAGAGAGAAGAAAACACAAAGTAAAGGGAAAGAAGAGAGAGATTTCTTATTAATGTGTGTGTAGAATACAATGTTTAAGCCTCTATTTATATAGATATAGAATATTTGGTGTCCAAGATATGTAAACCTCAAACTTAGACACGAAGGGCATCTTGGTAAATAAACAATGGTTTATAACACTCCCCTTGATGACCACTGTGGCTAAGTTAATACAAAGATATCAGAAAACTCAAAAGAGAAAACCCTGAAATTGTATAAGCATGTAAAGACTTAAAACAGTGTTGGACACGTAAATGTTGCCTCATTAAAACCTTGACAAGGAAAACCAGGTGGGACAAAACCTTGACGAAGGAAAAGAGTACAACGTGACAAAGTCCAGTGAATGCACCTTAATTTGATGATGGCGCTCCCCCTGATAAATACTTCAGTCAAATCTTTGCTTGCAAATCTTTGAGTCGAGACTTCCAAATTTCGATGAATGTTTCTTGAATGCAGATGATTGTTTTTCTTTCATGAAGATATCGGATAGTTGATAAAGTCTTCTTTTGTGTTGCACAAGAAGTATTGTCTTCGATTAATGCTTTTGCAGAGTCTAAATTCTTCTTCAACATATTGAGAACTTGTGTCATGGATTGCTAGCTTCCCGAGATGATTTGCAGAAGTTGTTGATGTAGTTTATTCAACAAAGTGACAAGATGCATGTAGATAAATTACCATAAGTGAACAAAACTATATTTGTGGTCATACCGTACAGACATCCAAATTCGCGAGGGCTTGCTATGTTGATTTGTTTTAATCAAATGTGGGTATCCACTAAACAACCAAAATTGATACAACTCCCCCTTGGATGACCATCATGTTGAATTAAATTGCCTCACTAAAACCTTGCCAATAAAACCCAATGGGAAAAATTTGGACGAAGGAAAAAGAGCACAAATATCAACATTATGAAAGAAATTTAAATTTCAATGAGATGAGATGTTGCCTCGTTAAAACCTTGTCAGGAAAACCACATGGGATAAAACCTGAGACGGAGGGAAAAGAGTACAACTTTTGACATATTTATGGATGCTAACTCAACTATATGAGTACCACAGAAAACAAGCATCAAACCATAATGTATAGTCTATTTAATAGACAAGTGTTATGCAAGCATAATTCTGAAACTACGGATTAAGAAAAAGAAAATAAAAAATTATGCTGCTCAAACGTGGAATTTTAGTGTTTTTAAGGACTCTTCAAGAGACCAGTAAAGTTGATATCATCAACTAATCCGGATTTGGTACTTTGCAAAACTATTTAAAAAAAAAAACACTTAAAAGATTGTTAAACTTGATATAATCGGGTCAGGTGGCTGCCTGGATATGTTCCCGACCACATTTCTTGTGTAAATGCAAATTAGAGTCATTCAAGGACTACCGCGCCAAAAGCATCATACATAGAGAATACAAATTTATTGAATCAATCCTAGGGTTTGAGAAGAAATAGAACCCTCAAATCGTTTTTACAACGAATATATTTCTCATACAACACATTATGACTACGCCAACCTGTAATTAACAGGTTTGACAATTTTAAGGTGTTAAGTCTTGGATCCAAAATTGCGTTAACTGAGAAATTAATCCAACCTAATTGGATTGTATGCCAACTAATCACGTATGTCGAAACTCCTCTGCAGAGGGTCCACAACACCATCATTTATTTCAGTAGCTATTATAAATGAATATTTGACAATCATTAGTTTATTATGACCCAACACAATTCTCTGGTGTATACACACTTTGAAAAATTAAAATTTTACTGGTACCAGTTCCCGCGGGAGTTATAATCTCCTCCTCTTCAAATGAGGAAATATTAATTTTGAGAATGTGAATCATATTACGATAGACTCTACCGGAGCACTATCTGTAACATGTACCAAAACGCTACATTCTTGCTAGAAGTGATTGGATTTGCCTTTTCAAACGGCTTTAGCTTATGGAAAAGCTAAATGAGATAATTTCACGCCTATTTAATGGCAGCCTTTTTTATTTAATCATGATGGGAGAGAAATTGATATAACTTTTGAGTTAATTAACACCAACTTTTGCTGGTAGTGTATAGTCTCCCCCTGATAATGGCGTAAATATTTTCATCTCATAAAAAAAAAAAATAAATTTCGTAAAGTATTATCCGATTAATTCGAGGACATATACTCATAATAATTTCTGGATGTTAAGAATACCAGGTTGGATTGTAGATACTGACTCCAAAAGCCATAAAGAAAATTGTCCCAAATTGTAATCTACTGGAATATCAACCATAGATTTTATTGGTTACAACAATACAAATAAAATAAATTTTAAAAATAAAAATCGTGACCTATAGGGCCAATGAAATTTATAGACACTTTTGTAATTATAGACACTTTTGGTATCTAAATTTTTTTATTTAAAGATCAATTTAGTCACTATAAGGACTAATGATATGGCTAACAAGCCGGGTGAGTACCCTTTGATCTTTTGTGTCCTACCGCATTCCAACTATAAGTTGAATGGTCCAAAATTTTAGAGATCATAGCAGAAAGAAAAATTAAAATTACTCGATATCCCTCAGGAATGCAGTAATTTTTTTTTCATTCACTGGTATTTGCAATTGGTTTAAACCATAATAATGATACTTTGTCCCTTTAAGATCGATAGGAAAACCAAATCTAGTTGGCTTATACGTTTCTTTTAAGAAAATAAAGAAATCATTATACATTATAGGCCTATGGCCCATGGATGTGAGGTCCATCCACTTACCCTTTTATATGTATATAGTACTGTAATCTATGTAATATGATCACTAATCTCTAATATGATGGTTCTTCTTCTTGTCTCTATATCTTCCCCCTTCACCCCAGATTATCCTAAAACACGTTATCACCACGATGCTATACCGCGGAGCTATATGGGATCGATTGATTTTTTTTCTTTTTCTACATGGATGAATTCCATCGACGCTGGAATCGAATAAGCTAAGTTGGATTTTATTTTTATTTTTTCCTCTTTTCCCTATTTTTGATTTTGGTGTATATGGCTATATTAAATCTGCGGCGAAAATTGTTTTGATTACGAATTATTTCGTATTAATCACGAATTATTTGGATTAATCTTAATCTTAATCGTTACTAATCAGAAATTATTTGGTAACTAATCAGGAATTATTCTGATTTTTATTTTTATTTTATTCTGGATTTAGATCAGCGAAAAAAATGTGGGAAAGAAAACCTGACTCTTCGCGTTCCGAAAAGATGAAAAGCTGGCCGATTCTGAATGTTTCTGACACGTTTGTCCGATTCTAAACATTTCCGACCGTTTTGTCCGGTTCTGAACATTTCCGTCCCATCTGTCCGATTCTGAACGTTTCTGATACATTTGTCCTGTCCTGTCATGTTCCGACCCAAGTTCTAGTTGCGGCCTAGCCTGGCCTGTTCTGTTCTGTTTTCGGGGCGCGCGGTACCAAAAATGTTCCAGTTTCGTATATACATAGTGGGAACCAAAGCTTAAAGGTATGTAACTCTAAAATACATGGGTTCTTACATTGAGTTCTTGCTAGGCTTATTTATTTATTTGTAGAACATGCCTAGTTTTGTTTATTTTTGTCTTAAGATAAATCCACATCATATAAACGGTAAATTTAAATTATGATTGCTTATCTCGATCATTAAGAATTTTGGTCTTAATGCTATTTTGTTCTATTGAATATGATATTGGCTATGGTTGAATGATGTCTTTTGTTTAGTTGGTTGTACCAACTCGATTCAAAAGTATGTACAGTATAACTTCTTTAAAGTAATACTCGATAATATAATATTCTCCTTAAAGTAATAAAATTTTATGGTCCCGACTCGGGACTTTAGTGCTAAAATAATAAATTCGATAAAATCATAAAATAATACATTTCAAAAGTTCCCCTTAATGATTATTAGGTCCCAAATAATATATAAAATAATAATTCTACTAAAAAAATAAAAAATTAATTTCACACAAATTAAACTTTCCAAAATATGATTTAATATTGGTTTATTTTCTCTAAAAATCAAATCAAGTTGTAGTTTATCCCTAATAATTAAGTAATTCAATCAAAGTACCCATGACTCACGTTATTATCTTAAACACGAGTAATTTTGAAGTGTCATTAATACTTGAGTGCATGTATTTGTATTACAATTAGTCAATAATACAATACTTTTACAAAATTAGTTGATATTTTACTTAACCTACAAGTTAGGAATTACTTTTTTAAATAATTATATATTACTTAATTATAAAATAATAATTTATTATATTATCGATAATATAATATTTCTTTAAAATAATAATTTTTCTTGGTCCCAAGCCTATTATTTTATAGAAGTTATACTGTATTTGGGGTTTAGAAATACTTGAACATCATTATTGCATACTTGATATTTACTCCCCAAATTTGAATGTTCTGTGGAATGTAATATACTTGCGCGACTATTAAAGAGTCGGTAATTTCAAAAGATACATTACAAATAAAATCACATGTACTCCAATTTTTTTGGAAGAACTCACAAAATATGATATGAGTCATAAATTTTTCATTTCTCTACTTCATCCATAATACTAACGAACCGGTATATGTTGAAGTATGACAACAAGAGAATTATCTTTAGTAATATATTCAACCTAAAGTAAGTGGTTGACATGTGTAGTGATATTCTCTTGGCCTATTGAGATAAAGAAATTTCTCAAATTAAGCTAAATGTAGCAAAATTGAAATGGAAAGAACCCCAAAGTAATGAGGGTTAGACGTACCGACTCATATAAAGCATGTGAAAAGGGACATATATATCATGAAGAAAAAAAAATATTATTATTTTTTTTTTTCCCCTCGGCAGTAATGACACCAAAGTATAGGTATCGATTGAACATGGGATCAGCTAAAATATAATTCTAGCTCCCATCATAAATAAAAGAGTTGGAAATGCACCTTGGTCATAGGTGTGTTGGTATATACAATATAATGTGTATGTGTATCATAGTAACAACCAATTTTCACATCAACTTTAATGGCAACAAGAACTTTGCTGGCCAATTGACTATCTTAAAGAGCTCAAGATCAAGCTCATTTTTTTTCAAGATAGAACAAAGACGTCGCAAAATCTCTAGATGTACCAAGAGATAATCACACCTTGTTAAATTCCCAAGTAACCCGTGCAAATGAATATCACGTGGAACATCAAAATGATGAGAATGTAATTGATTGCATCTTTTATAGTATCTAATATATTTGGAAAGAAATATATTTTAGAGAAACTAATGAGTCAATCTAGTGCAATGTAATTCACTATAATATTTGGATTATTGAATCATATTGACTCAGATGATGAAATGTTGAAACCGACTCATACGGGCTTTGGGCATAACCATAAAGAAAATTTGGTTGTGACATGATGATTGTTTTGAAAGAACTCATACAAATATCACTTTATTTGAGTGAACGAAAATGGGAAAAGATTGTGAGGAATGCAAAGTGACGACATATCTCTCAATAAGTGTTTTCTAAATTACTAGATGCACAACCCCCCTTCCCATTATGCTTTTAGGTAAGAAATCATATCACTCATTTTTGCAAAGTCTTCAGTAAAACATGATCGAGACCATCCTAAGATGCAAATGGTAAAAATTACATATTACAAAGAAAACAAGGTGAACTTTATAAAAATATTCATGCAGAATGCGGACCATTAAAGTGACTTATGGCTATGGTGAATGTTTTAAATTTTTGGACTAGTTATAGTTCCCAAGAAATTTTCGTTTGGAAAACTACTAGCACATATTTTACATGTAAGGGCTCACCAACCCTTGAAAATGCTAGCTAGTGCACATCAAAAGGACTTGATGGTTATTGCATATTTAATAGGATGAATGCAAGAGGCATCCTATACCTCATGGTCTCCCAAAGGCTATCATCAATGGTTACAGATGATGTCTAAGGAATAGGTTATGCGTACAAACCTACCTTTAACTGCTTGGGGAATATGCAATATTAACGCATCTTTACTTAATTCGTTTTAGAACCCAATATTAGTCAACCTTTTTTTGCGTACCAGTTGGTAACTGGATTTAAGCCTGACATTCGTGTTTTTACGCATTTTTGGTTACACTTATATATGTGCCATTACGACTCCACATCGTATTATGATGGGTCTTCAAAAGCATTAAGTAGTTATGTTGGAAATGAGTTTCCAAAATTCTCCGCATTTTAAAACTTTTAGCAGGAGATCTCTTACCGCTAGATTTGCGAGTTATCACTTTAATGAGACAGTCTTCCCGTTGTTAGGGGGAGATAAGAAAAAGTATTTTTTAAGGGAACGAAAGGAATTGTCGTGGTGTGTTCCCACTGTGTCTCATATTGATTCTTGTACTCACAAATGTAAATGTGAAGTGACAAAGAATAATCGATTTTCGTAATGTACACCGATGTCGCTAAAGTGACAAGATCACACATACCAACCGCAAATATTCCCGCAAGATTAGAAATCCTCGAGTATGGGTACACCATAGACTAAAGTGTTGCAACTACACTTGGTGGAAGTGTAGTTAAGGATGTGGCTCCATAAAGGAAGAAGGAGATGCCACTAGGTTCGATCAATGCTCACCTAGAAAGGAATTAGATGAGTAAGGCACAACTTATTTATATCATCAGAAATCATCTCATAATACTGTCTCTGAATATGTCCATGAATCAAATAGGAGGACGCTCCGAAGTTTTAAATGATTCTAGAGAACAATAAAATCCTGACGGATTTCGAGAATGCACATGAGTCAATGGAAGGATCATGCGTGCACAATGATGATATAATCCATTATTAGTTGCTCCAGAAGTAGAGCACAATGAGATCGAACCATGCTTTATTTTGATTAATTTAAAAGTAGCATATTTGGCCTACACAATCCAGGTAGAACTTAGTTCTTTGGCAAATATACGGGTATTTGGTGTGGTGGTGCTAACCAACCAAGTGTAAAGCCTATTGGACATACATAATTAATTTGTCATAAAGCATAATGAGAAGAAAGTAGTCTTAAAAGTACAAAGACTCGCCTTGTGGCGCGAGGTTTCTCACAAAGCCCTGGAATTGTTCTTTTGTAATGAACATTATAAAGTTCTGTTACTTAGTTAGCTTAGTAATTTTCACAAGGACTTGAAATGCAGCATATTTATGTGGTTGTTACATATCTCTGAAAGAATCAAGAGATAGAAGATATTTACAAAAGTGCTTGATAGACTTTTGTTTCCCAAATCAAGTAACTCTAAACCACAGAGTGCGTTTACAATTAGGTAGAACGTTCACTTATAGATTAAAGCAATTAGGCGGAAGTGGTATACCTCTAAGTGGCTATTTGATTTGGAGGGATATACAAATAAATTATTTTTTATTGTGTATTCACAAGAAAGTTCCTAATTTGGAATTGTAGCTATTTATGTCGACGGTACAGACATGATGAGTACTCTTGATGTAATAAGAGACTTTAAAGCTAATTTAAAATCCGAATTTGAGATAAAAAAAAAAATCTAGGGAAAGCTCGACCGAGTACTGAGCTTGTGGGATATTATTCCACCAATTTGCATATGTCTAAAGTTGTCAGAAATTTAACAAAGACATGCATCCCGATAGCACTCCCATGATTAGTCGAGGTTCAAATATAAGTAAGTGACCATTTCGTCTAAAGGAAGATGACGAATATGTGTTGGGAGATGAAATTCCCATATCTAAGTACAATAGACGCATTGTTGTACTTAGTATAATAATGTACTGATTAAATTTTACATCCTCATGGAACTTGTTAGCTAGATATAGCTCCGCCAACGCAACGTCATTGGAATGGTATAATGAATGTAATCATGTACTTAAAAGTAACCATTGACATAAATTGGTTTTATCCCTACAAAAGACATTAAAAGAATTCTAATGAAAGTGCAATCCAAAAGTTGTTGATATGGTAGATTATTTTCTAGGTTATTACCGATATTCAATTTCGAAAAGTACATGACTAAAGGAACTGTCCTAACAACTCGAAAGTAATCAAGGGGAGATGCCGACATCGGGGGGTATCCAAGGATATGATGTCGACATATTTTATCAAAATGACGTTGTGTTGTACTTTTTTCCCTTCGATCGAGAATAGTTTTTCCCAAAGGGTTTTGTTATCGACAAGGTTTTTAGACAGACAACACTAAAAACATCAAGTATATTGAACGTTGAAGACATAAAGATCGCGTTGATATATCAAAATATCCGAATCAAAGAAATGAAACACGATAGTCTTAAGAAACGTAACTTCGTGATCAACAACATGGTCTTATAATCTTTCAAGTCACCAAGGTACCAGTGTGATAAACTCCTTTTGACCGCATTAGACTAATGAAAATTTTCCAACATCATGGGAGCATCTAATGGTGTGTTGAACTCTTTTCCTTCACCGAGGTTACTTTTTACAGGTTTTGTTGCTACGGCAAGGTTTTTAATGAGACAACAACAAACAGGAAATGTAATTTCCATCTAAGGTTATTCCCACGAAGATTTTTTCTCGTCTTAGGAGTTGTGAAGCAACTAGTCAACTTCAAAGGAGCAAAGTGATCATCCGCAACGGGTCACCTTTTACTCCGCAGATCTCACGTTGTACTCTTTTCCCTTCTCACAAGGTTTTATCCTAGTGGGTTTTCTTTGTCAAGGTTTTAATGAGGCAACGTATACGCATCCAACTACGTTCTAAGGTTAATTAATATTTTACTATTTTTCTTTAGTTCAGGTTTTATCCTTTGGGTTTTCCTGACGAAGTTTTAACGAGGCAATTAACTTAGACTCATCTATCTTTGAAGATCGTATTGCATGTGATGAGCTACATGTAGAGTACGAGACAACATGTGAAGTACTACATGTGAAGAGTTGTACCAAGGTTTTATCCCACTGGGTTTTTACTTGTCAAAGTTTTAATGAGGCGATTGATTTCGACACAAGCCATCAAGGAGAGGACATCATTTGAAGAAATACATTCAAAGCACTATATGAAGCACTATGTATAAAGTTTTGTTATTGAACCGCACAAGGGAGAGTGTTGTGGCCTATGGCCCATGGATGTGCGGTCCATCCACTACCCTTTTATATGTATATAGTAACGTAACCTATGTAATATGATCACTAATCTCTAATATGATGGTTCTTCTTCTTGTCTCTATATCTTCTCCCTTCACCCCTGATTATCCTAAAACATTATCATTATTCTTTGAAGAGAAAAAATCCACTCTTTGTGGTTGATATAAATGGTTGATATAAATGGTTTCTTTGAAGGAATAAAAACCAATGGTTTATTATTTAGATAAAACCATATCATAAAATCTTGTAATTAAGAAAGCTATAAACTATGGATATCAATCTGATCGTTGTCCAACAGATAAAGATACCAAATTAATTGGCCGAAGGTTTTTCAACCATGCATATGATCCATTATCGTAAAGGTGATCAAGTCCAAACCAACACCAATTTTTGGTGATTATAGTTTCATTAGAGGAATAGAAACTATATACCATCTTACGATGGATTTTTTTCTTCTTCTTTTTTCTATGAAAAAATTAGAGAAGAAATAAGACACCAATTTTTGGTGATTACGGTTTCATTAAAAGGTATAGAAACCGTAAACTATCTTTTGATGGAATTTTTTTCTATGAGAAAATCAAAGAAAAAGGGAAGATTGAACTTATATTTGGTAAGTTGATCACCCACGTCCCATAAACTAGGGAATATATATAAAATCCTCCAAAGAAAAATACAACACGATGCATGTTAAAAAAAAAAACCTCATTCACCGTTAATGAAAAAAATATATTAATTAAGTAAATAAAACAAAGGCAAATGGCCCGAGAAAATAAACATACACGTCATTGTATATTGGCGTTTCGGAGTGTCTCCTCCTTGTGCTCAATGGGCCTTGTTTTGAGATAACATGGATCTTGATCCAACTTAAACCGTAAAGATTGGTGGCTTTTAACGTAATGGGGTAAAACCTTGCATGTGATTATATCGCCAATACCCAGCCTTTTATCTTCATCATGTGGATGAGATGTTAGTCAAGCAAAGTTAGGTCATTGGCGAATAGATGTTAGTATTTATTACTCAAAAGAGACAATAAACATATTTAGATTCTTTTAAGAAAATAATAATAATTAAAAGAAACTTAAAAGAAAATAGGGTTTAGAAGAAGGAAAAAAAATCCTTTATCGCTCAATGATTGGAGCTACGAGACACTTTAAATGTTCGAATTCTACTTCAATCCCAAAGCTACATTCATGCCATTATCACACCTCCAGATCAAACTCAACCGTGGATCGCACCGGTATATATGGTCCACCTCACCCAAATCGTAAGACATGATTTTTAAGCGAGTGATTTCCCCATAATATTACCAACAATTGGAAACACAACACCATGGGCATTAGTCGGAGATTTCAACGAGGTGATGAACCAATCGGAAAAGAAGGGAGGAAGACAAGTAACATATGCTCAGACACAATCGTTTCTCACAATGATGGACCAAATGGGATTTATGGATTTAGGATTCAGAGGGAATATATACACATGGACAAACAATCAACAAGGAGAGGATAATATTATGGAAAGACTAGATCGAGCTATTGCTACACAATACTGGCGTACGGCCAATCCTCATGCAGGCGTTACTCATCTTCCAAGAATTGCATCGGATCATGCGCCAATTTTACTTCACACCAAGGCTATTGATTGGAAAGGACAAAAAAACTACAAGTTCGAACATCTTTGGCTAACTCATCCACATCTCAAGTGAGATAGTCGAGATAGCTGGAATCAACAAAACGACTGGAACCCGCCTTTAAACCTTCAATTAAAGTTAATTACAACTGGTGAAATCCTTATGAATTGGAATAATCAAACTTTTGGGCATCTCCCAACCTTGATCAAAAACTCAACATCTCAAATCAAGATGGATCAACATCAGTGTGCTACACGTACCGGTGCAGAACTGGATTATTGGATAAATCGGGAAAAGCAGCTTCATGCACATCACTTAAATTTGCTACAATGTCATGCAACATATTGGCAAAGAACAATCCGGTCGGTGGTTTCAATCAGGTGAAAACAATACAACCTTCTTCCACACAAAAGCCACCATTCACCGAAGTTGTAATAATATCCAACAATTGCAAGATCAACAAAACAATTGGGACACCGATAAGGATCAGGTCATTCGTATAATACTTGATCATTTTCTGATCAATATACTGCACAAGTACAACAATAGATGAAGAGCTTTTTGCACAGATCACACCTCGATTATCTTCAAGACAATGTTCGCAACTCACGCAAGAAGTATCTATAGCATAAATCAAACAGGTTTTATTCTCTATCAATTCATAAAGCGCACCAGGACCTGACAGGTATACTAGTAAGTTTTTCAAAGTTTTTTGGGATACAACTTATCATCATCTAATAGCTATGGTTCGCAGCTTCTTTAACAACCTAAACATTCATCCGCTCATGAACCATACCAATGTAACTCTCATACCAAAAAGAGATCACCCATCAAAACCTTCCTAATTCAGACCAATTAGCCTGTGTAATGTAGTTTACAAAATAATCTCCAAAATCTTAGTAAATCGCATTCGGCCACTCCTCCACTTTTTAATAAGCCCATATCAAAGTGCTTTCGTCCCACACAGATCCATACATGATAACATAGCAATTGCAGGAGAAATTTTCCATCACATTAAATCTTCGTTTCTCACCAAAGATCCTAAAATAGCTCTTAAACTAGATATTAAGAAAGCTTATGATAGCTTAGATTGGGGATTCATCAAAATTGCTTTTACTAAGATGGGATTCCCAACCATCTTTGTAAATTACATCATCTATGTATCACATCGGTCATTTACTCAATCAACATAAATGGTACTCCCACACGGATACATCACCCCTACTAGAGGCATCGAGCCAGGGGAGATCGTTATCTTCTTATATTTTCATAATATGAGAAATCCTTTCAACAAATTTGGGCAATTTAGAAGCAAAATCTTGTAAGAGGGCTAAACATTTCGCAGAAAGCTCCACCTATCCTGCATTTGATGTACGCGGACGACCTGTTAATCACTTATAAGGCATCGAGGGAAAGCAATAGCCACCTCCAGAGACTACTTCAAGCCTACAACTCTTCCGCAGGTCAGGAAATCAACACAACAAAATCCACAATAATACATCACCCAAGATTACAACGACATCAGCTGGACGAGATCAAACAATTCTTTGATATGCCAACATCTACATCACGCAATATACAGGAGTACAATTCAAACACGGAAGAATATCGGTCATATTTTTGAACCACTCCTTCGGTTAGCACGAAAGGCTCGGGGATGGATGACTAAGTGTCTTACTCTAATGGGAAGGTTAGTTCTCATAAAAACCTCCTTAGTTCCTACTTCCAACTGATTAATGCAAACACGGCTATTTCCCACCCATATTCACAAACAGATAAATCGAATAGCTAGGAATTTTTCGGGGTCATGACTGCGTTAGTTAGAAAACTCCACCCTTTAGGATGGTCCAAGCTAAACAAAACGTATGCGATAGGAGGTCTCGGCATCGGGAAAAGTAGCCAACACAATAAAGCCTTATTCATGAAGAGAATCACGGAATATCCACAACCACCCCAACTCCATTTGCTCTAGACCATATAATGAAAAGTATCCAACACAAACCAATTTTCAAGGAAATACTCCAATTCCTTCGTCTTCTAGCCCACAATGGATACAAATGGCCTCCTAATCCCTACACTACAACAATTCATATTCCATAAAATCAAAACGGTTTGGACACTTCTATCCAAGCAAATTGGATTCCTCAAGTTCACAACCTTGACCCCATTCAATGCCACCCAATTCAATCGGTGGCAGATCTCATTGACCCTATTACCCGCACATGGAATCATGATCAATGAATCACCTATCACCACATATAATCCAACACATTATTAATATCCATATTCCCCAAAACATGCCTCAGGACAAGATCCTTTGGCCTCACTCAAAATCTGGAAACTACACAAACTGCCACTGGATACAATTGTCTACTTCAACAGGACAACCATCACAACCTAACTCCCCTATCACCAACCAAATTCGTGTGGAAATTACCTTGTCCACCAAAAATTCAGCTTTTCTTGTGGAAAGCTATCAATGAAGGTCTACCGATCTATTCCATTTTACACCGTATCAATCTCACCAACTCCAACCAATGCCCCCGCTGTAATATCGAACCAGAAACTACATAACACATGCTTATTCACTGCCCAATAGCAGTAAATTCCTGGAATAATCTCTTATCTGCTCTATCAACAACCCAACCCAACATATTCTCCCACATCTCCATACACAACCAATCAACCATTTCCCAGATTTTACAGCAAGCTAGACATACCCAATCAATATCAACATTCTGTTTTGTTCTCTGGAACCTCTGGATTTCCAGAAATGATTTGGTTTTTAACCAACGTCATACAAATCCATATAATATTCTAGCACAAACTTGGAAGCAATAAAAGGAATTTGAATGGGCAAAAAAGGTAATGCCCCCAATTTTACCTAGAGATCCACCGATTATAGCCACTTCCATAACTACCAGATCAACAACAACAATACTAGTAGGATGGAACGGACCGAAATTAGATTGGTTAAAGATCAACATTGATGGGGCCGCCAGGGGACATCCAGGATTGGCGGGCGCATGATTTATTTGCAGGGATTCGAATTTTCAAGTTTTCATGGCTCTAGCACAACCTCTGGGAATAACTACGGCTCTAGTTGCTGAAACATGGGCAACTCTTCTGGCGTCAAGGACGGCAACGGAAAGACAATGGCAAAAGGTTATCTTCGAAACAGATTCGGAAAACTTGATGCGATTTATAAAAACCGACGCAGAAACCCCATAGTATATTGCGGAAATGATTTCTGAAATAAAACAGAAAATGCTAAAAATTCCACAATGTATCATCCAAGCACAACTATAGAGAAGGGAATCGGGCGACAGATGGTTTAGCAAACTATGGTGTGATGGAAGTCAAGCGAGGTGAAACTTTTCGGCGACAATATGGGACCAGACAATCCCACCTTTTATCAGCCAAATTATTTCACATGACTCAATGGGTACAAGATACCCACGTGTAATTTCGTTTTAGTTATGTTCTTTGTTCACATGCTTCAAAAAAATTTATCAATTGATCACTCAAGTCTTCATGGAAGTTAACAGAGGCGTTGCTTAAATTAATACTTGACATAACCCATTTAGTAATCTCACATCCATGATATGAAATTACAAGTTGTGAAACATCCGATGTTGATTCGTGTTTACTGGATAGTAAACTTTCTTTTTGTTTTGTTATTATCTGTTTCTTAAATTCCTGCGAGCACAAAAGAGAGATTCATAGAGAGAATCTGGCGAGAGAAAGAAGATCGATCTACGATTTCTGATTAGATTAAACAAATAAATTCGAAATATCGATAGGACCAATTGAATCAAACTTACCGATTTCATAAGAAATCAACCATCGAATATCCATTAGATCCAAAAATTAGAGCTCGCTTTTCAAGTCTACGAACGACCGTTCAGGGGTATACTGGTCAGTAACAATTACACGTTTTTAACATTTTGGGTAGTATATCCAAGTTTGGATACTAGAACAATATATTTTGGATCCCTGGTTACTACTCCCATGGTAATATTTTGCTTGTCTTATAGACCCAGGAATTCAAATCCAAGGGTTATTCAACCAAAAAACTGATTATCAAAAACAGAATGTACCGGGTGTCCAAAATTACGAGGAAGAACATGTTTGTGAACCTTGAGATGATATAATAAGGATCATCGGGCAAGTAATTGAGTTAGCATAAAAGGACAAGCTATTGCAGTCTTTTGTTATTTCTATAGATTCCTCAAATATTTGATTTCTCATCTGATGAAATTTCTACGTTCCATCTAATCACAACATCAAACAAGTATAAAAAATATGTTAATCAACTTTGGATCCATTCTCTTAACATTGAATTGTAAATAAAATCTACATATTGAGTTGAAAAATATATGGATAAAGACTATACACAATTGCTATTTCATGGAAACCTATTATTGGGGCGTCACATTCCAATAGAGGGGCTTCACCAAATAGGACAAAAACGGGTCACCCATAAGTAATTTCAAAAACCCCTTATCTAAATATTTTTCGGAATGGCTAAACAACCCTCGGTTAATTAGTTTTTATCATTTAAATAGATTATCTAATCTAGTATTAGTTATTAGATTGGATTAAGGATTTTGGTTTATAGATTTTTGAAAGGAAGAAAAGTAGAAGGAAAAAAGAGAAGAGCTTTTTTCTTTTTTGAAAATCCCTAGATTTAGATTCACTCAACTAAAACGTGTGATTTTAGAAAGACATTTGGATAGTTAAATTCTTATATGATAAAGAAAAACCAAATTGGTTAAAGCACATAAAATAACTAATTTTTTTCTTGATTTTTTGGTTGAATTTCGATCGAATTTCTCATAAGTAACCAAGTAAGACAAACTTATGGTTAGGTATCCATAAACTCCTAACCGTAACCAAAGTAAAATTAATAAAAATCCAATGTTAATGAAAAACCATTTACGGTTGGTTTAATAAAAAAAATCAATCAGTAAATTTACTTACGTGCAAGGTTGTTACATTACAACCAGTAAATATTGAAGGAATCGGTGTTGACCACTAAGATAAAAACGTGTAATATGACATATTCAATATGTTAATGTATTTCTCTTCTCTCTCTCACTTCTCAAAAACTAGAGAAAAACCCATCAACTTCTTCTTCTTCCTTTGCTCAGATTTAGTCCTTTAGGGCTTGATCTGAGCAAAGCTTTTTGTTATACTTTACTTTTGTTGTTGTTTTCAATAATTTCTTCGTTATTAGAGCGATTTTTATCTTCGCTATTTGGGCGATTTTATCTACACTTTTATAGTGTTTCTTTCGAACGATTTGTTCGTGTTTGGTTTACTTGATAAAAGTACATCGGTGATTGGCAGGGCGAAGATCAATTTCTTCTTCGAGGAAAAATAGATCTTGAGTTCGGGTTAGTTGCACATGAAGAATTTTTGGGCATATCACTCCTCTGTCATAGGAGCATCTATTTTCTAAGAAGAAAAAATCTATCAAAATGGTTCGTATACCATTCCTTCTCCAATCTCATAGTACAAGATTTGGGTACTATTGTGGTAGATCACTCTTTCTCTTCGCGATTTATTTACGTTTTGTATCTTTTTTTGTATTTGTTTCATGTTATGATGTACTTGTTTCTCTTTAAAACAATCATGTAAATGTTTCTTGTGGAATGAAATACTTGTGGTTTGATGATAAAAAAAATAATAAAAAAAAAAAATGGTAACGTATTTAACTGAAACGTAGGAAATATCAAAGGATTTTTTTTGATCCGGTATGATTCTCGGTCCCACATGAGATTTATTGTTCCTAAAAAATCT
This sequence comes from Papaver armeniacum, assembly GCA_023531295.1. NCBI lineage: Eukaryota > Viridiplantae > Streptophyta > Magnoliopsida > Ranunculales > Papaveraceae > Papaver > Papaver armeniacum. Next base: position 363,309 of record JAJJWW010012640.1, read on the forward strand.
CAAAAAATCTCTTTGTTTAAGAATTTTCAATGAGAAATTACTTTCCTTATTTATTTACACAAGATTGAAGAATCTCCTCTTAGAAAATCTCTCTGAGAGGTTTATTCTTTCCTAAAAAACATCTCTACATTGAATTTTACGGTTAGTTAAAAATAAATAAAACTCAACCGAGAAAAAATTGTAATTCTGGAATTATTACGGTTAGGTTTTATGGGAGTCGAACCCAACCGTAAATACATTTACGGTTACAAACTTAACCGTAACAAAATATATTTTTTTTTTCTTTTTTGGTTTAAGGTTTGGAATTTCTTATTTCCTAACCGTAATAGTTTCAAAAATTAAGAATACCTAACGGTAAATAAATTTACAATCCTAATTTTTCCTGATTTCAACCAATTTAACCATAATATTCTATGATCCTAATGTCTAGCCAGTTGGTTATGGTTATAGAAAATTTCCATCGACAATCATAAGTTTTTCGAATCACCGGTTAATCGAAGATGATGATCAATTGGAAAAAAAAGGTAAAGATTTACGCTTGATGATCGAGAGGAAGTTTAGAAGGAAAAAAAAAGAGGAAGAGATTTTTGCATTAGAATTATAGGTTTTTATTTTAGATGGAGGTTAACTTAGGAATTTACTATGTCATCAGGACACCCCATAGCCAACTTTTCAGTCACTAGAAATCCATATAAAACCCCTCTATTGGAATTTAGGTTTCATTTCATGACCTAGTTTTGTCTTATTCCGTGTGCCAAAAATTCTTCCTAAACAACAATGTCATTTTCCCAATCTAAAAGAACAAAGAAAAGCGTGTTTGTTTCGAGACGGCTCAGCATCTGAATATGATTCAGTAGTCAGTAAGATACCTTTGACTTAGAGTTCTATACATGATTAGATTAAATTGCTTAGTTTCTGTTGTCAGTTTTGGTCAGTTGTGGATTTTAAATACTTTCAGGGGTTTTTGTGGTTGTTGGTGTCTAGGATAATCCAGATTTTTTCCTCACCGATCTTCATGATAAATATGAAATCTCTCATGAACATGATAATTTAATTGAGTGTCGATGACTTGTTTTTCAAGAACATTCACATTTGTCGCCTAAGATCTTTCGCCTTTCGCCCGGCTTGAGAGTTAATGCTCCTCTATTCCTTCCCTGGATGTCACACTCTTATATGATCTTGGTTTTCAGTGTTGGCTAGATTTTGATGTTCGATTTATGTTTTTTAGGAGAATGATTAAAGCTGGAGGTGATGATCCTTTCACCATTTTATCGACTATGATTATAATATGCGTTTTGTTTAAATCTCTTTCTCAACAGAAGAGATTTCCAAGCCACTTGTGATCTATTTCTAAACACCCGATAATAAGTTTTTTTTCGTTGTATTGCATCATTACTTAAATCCGCAATAAAGAAACAAAATCTTTATTTGGACTTAGGGTTGGATTGATGAGCTTTGTTTTCATTTTGTCTTAGTCAACGTAGATCTACATTATAGGTCCAAGTCACTATCCTGTTCTGGTTTATTTGCAACATCAAGCTACTAAGCTTTCTCATTAGTTATTGGATTGGAAGGGGGACTAACTTTATTTATTTGAACGATTTTCTGAGTTTGAAGTCTGAACAGTCATTAGAAATCCTAAGGATAGAAAGAAAGTTCCGTTTGGGGAACATCTCTCATATCCATGTAAATAGAGACCTTCTTAATTTTCTTTTGGATGAGAGAAGTAAAATTCTTATACCCCAAGATGGACACGCTTCTTAAGTGGCAAAATGCCCCAAAATGGACCACAAGGTTGTGAAAATGTCCCGGACGTTAGACAAAAGATTAAAATGCCCCATTCCGTTACTTTTACCTTAAGTAGTCAAAATTAGTCAAATTAGTTAAAATTAGTCAAAATGCCAGGTTTTGACTAGTCAACTCAGATATGAATTGTCGATTTTGCCCTTCGATGAAAATGACAGAGACATTCTACACATGTGTTAATAATTTCAGTGAGACACATGGCAAAAATAATCCTTCACACGTATACAATGTAAAACGTTGACACGTGGACTTTGGGCGACACTCCGTACCACACGAGTGGGTTCGTGCGTGTGCTTCTAGTCTTATCTTCAACCTTGGTCGTGTTTCGACCAATAAACCGAGACCGATAGAGAGAGCAAGAGATCGAGAGACAGAGAGAGATTTCCATAAAAAAAAAAGACAGAGAGAGATCGAGAGACGGACAATAACAATGAAGAATCCAGATCGAGAAGAGAAGATAGATGAGACGGATAAGATAAGATCCGCGTTCGAGAACATTGAAGAATAGGTAATTTCCCTTTCTTCGTTAAACCCTAATTTTGTTTTACGATTTCTGATTTTCGATTCGTTTGTTGTTCTTGAAACCCAACCTTGTGAAAATGGTATATGTGATTTACGAACTTAGGGTTTCAGAGACTTGAAATGAAATTAGGGTTTCAGAAGCTGTAATTAGGGTTTCAGGGAAACGAAATTAGGGATTATAATTTGGGGTTTTTCAATTTTAGCAGGTGAAATTGGTTTATATGATGATTTATAATCGTGTCTCTGTCTATCTTTCTATGAATTCTGTCTATCTCTTTTGCTTTATAACCATGGCATGGCTAAGAATGAATCTACTAAATGAGCTTTTTAGTGTGTTGATTAATTCTGATTACTGCATTATAACCTATATCTTATATGTTTCAAATTGTATCCTCATAAAGATTGACTTAGTAACTTGAAGGGCCCTGACTTGAATGTGCACTAGTAGAATTAAGGGATATAATTTGTGTTTTTGTATATAATTAAGTCTTTGTACTATAGGGATTACAGAAATTTAATCTCAGGCTTGCTGCGTTATTATTCATCAGAGAGCAGAAGATCATTCATAGAGATCTTTTCAGGCTTTGTTATCCTTGTCCCTCACCCGAACATCACAAACACAAAATTGATTTTTGTTCATCATTGTTACTGAATGTTTGATTTGTTGACTCTAGAACTATGACCATATGCACCTGTTTCACGACACCAGAAGACATGCAGATCGTTTCTGGGATTCAGTTGTTCTTTTATTGGTGCATTGTGGTGTGGTGTGCTAACCATGATATTGTTATAACTGATTATTGTTTCATATTGTTATAACTGATTATTGTTTCACTTTTGTTTAATGTTTAGGGACTTGTATTGTTTTTGGTTGTAAAGTCGGGTACAAATGGAGAAGCTTCGTGGTATGCTAAGGAGCAAAGTTGGTGAATGTGGATCCTACACAGTGTTAGTGGGGTAATTGGTATGACTAATTTTATCAGTCCAGTGAAGAAGAAAATTGTTAGTAAAAGGGTTGAGGTTAGGAGGAGTCCAAGACTTAATAAACATGATAATAACCATGTTAAGAAGCCTGATATGAGACCAACAAGACTTGATTTTGTGCATGAAGAGCAAGTTATTTCTACACAAGCATTGCCGCATAACCATGTGCCTGAAGTGCAGGATATTCCAACACAAGCATCTGTTGCAGACAACCAAGTACATGGGTATGTAGATGACCAGATGAATTTGCCTAATGTACATACAGATGAGTGTCATCCGGATGATAGTCCTGAGTTTATGTTTAAGAGTGTTAATAGTTTTTTTATGTATGAATCTGTGGTTTTAAAATGTATGGAGACAATCATGGTTTTATTTCTTAATTCATGAGTTGACATAATTTCAGTTTATCTGCGCTTTATCTTCTAATTGTGCACTTAATTTGTAGCCGTTAATTTGAAATGATGTCACTAGTGGGTAAACATAACCCTTCATCTGTGATCGTCCATTTTATAGAGTTGCCACATGTCGAAATCTCACTTGTTTTATATACGATGGGTAAATTGGCAAAAAAAAAGCCAAAACATCCCCCTTGTGTCAGCTTATTTGTCCTAAGGCCTCTTCCTATGCACATGCCAAAACATGGTATTTGGCATATATGCACCCACTATGGGTATGCCAAACTGCCAAACTCATATGCCAATATGTTTTTGTTTTTCCTGGCATATAGGCATATACATGCTGTGAGTTTCCAGCCGAGCGATAGAGTCTCGATATTTCGATGGTCAAACAATCGTTCGATGGTCATTCAATCGACAACGAACTGCTTATCGGGGCCGATACTATGATAATCGCTCATCGATCTTCATCTAACGGCTACAATTTCCCCTACCGGATTTCAACCAATTCCAACCCAACTTCAAATTCATTTCACCATGCATAGTGCATAACAGAAGTGGATTTGACTACGGGAAATAACATGGATCATGATAGTTAAGGTGAATTCATCTTAGGTGAATTTTTCTTTTTTTATTGGTCTAATTCGCTACTATCAAGGTGAATTTTTAATGAAATGTAAATCTGGTTTCAATCTGAATATTAATTTAAAAGATAATTTCCATTAATCTAAAAAAACAAAATTACATTTCACTTTTCAACTAAAAAAGAAAACATTTTAACTACTCATTTCCTTGTCCGTTTCCTCCCGGACCAAATATCCAATTGCCTCGCATTTTCTCGATCCATAGAGTTGTTCAACAAACTAGTTAAGGTCTTAGGTTTGAGACCCGACTTGGTGGTTGAGTCTCACGTAATCACCATAACCTTGATAAGCAATGGGAGTACGGGGTATGGGAACATTATACAAATCTTGAAATACGCGTGGTTGATATTGTTGCTAGAATGGTTGAAATGTTTGATGAGGTTGAGGCAATTGAGTATACAAATTTATTTGCCTAACTACTTCCATGTTCACACCACCAATTGAGTCGTATGTGGGTTTGTGAATGACTAAACATACGTGTAGGAGTTGTATCCAAGCCAATGTTTTCTTCACTCACCACGTACTCTTGAGTATCTAACACCATGTTTGGGTTGAACTTTGGATCCTCCTCCATATGACGACGTCTCAATCTTCTTTCACCACTTTGATGACTTCCACGACTTTGCTGACTTCCACTTTGACTTTGACGACTTTGCCGACTTCCACCGGACTCAATCATGTACCAACTCCAACACCGGGACTCAAACCTCTACCGGCTCCAACACTTGGGACTCATGTCATACATCATGCTTTCCCTCAAACTTTGCATCTGTTCCAAGTGCATATTCAAATCCACGAAGAAGAGCCTCATAATTGTTACATCGGGTCCAGTACTCCAACTCGCAGCATTGACCGAGGTATGGATAAGTCCGAGTAGGTGCACTAGAAACAATTGGATAAGTAACAATCTCTCCCTCATGTCTTGGATATAGTCTTTACTTCCCAAGAAAATGGTGGCATGTATGACGATGAACTTTGAGAAGGATATGCAAATACGTCACCCGTCTCGCGTGAGGTTGGGAAGGAAGAAATTCATTGTCAAGTGGCAACCTACCTAAAGCTAGGAAATCCATCCGACCCAAACTTTGCGGTTGCATGGAAATATTTGGCTTGAAAATAGTATTAAACCAAGATAGGTACTCATTTCTGTCCATCGGCTCCCGATCAATTCCATCAGCCTTCTTTGCCAACGATGACCTTCTTATCAATTTGAAGTAATCGTCACGTCGACACATGTCGTACCGGGATAAGGGTCGACGCCTATCACCGATCTCCCTTGCAAAGTAAGAAGGTTTGTCTTTCACCATAATACCAAACACCCTTCTCGTAAATAAAAATGTATAACACCATCCTTTTAAGGCTTAACTTACTCATTGTCCGACCTAGTTCTTCGAACTCGTGTACCGCTTCATATGGCCGTGAGATAAGGTTATGGCTTGTTCTACTCAACTGGCCGAATCTTATGAACAATAGCAAGTATGTTGACCATCTTCAATCTGTAGCTTCCATTCTCGAATCATACTTTCGTATGATCGTAAATACATTCGTATAATTCTTAAGACAAGGTTCCGAAACACTAAATATGTATACCACCAATCTTGAAAAATAACATTCACCAAGTTAATAACTTTTCCATATGAAAATGACAAATAAATACATAATGTGAAAAAAGATTGGTTCTTACCTCAGTAACTCCCCAAAAAGCATAAAAACTATCTTTATCACACGTCAATTATCACTTAGGGCAATGTAAATCTTCGATAAAATTCCGGTCCCCCAATCATATGTTGGTGCTTGCTCTAAATCTTTTAATGCTTCGAGAAAACCCAATTAACACTAATGAAAGCTAGCATTTGGAAACAAACATTGGCCCAGTGTCCAAAATACAAATGACGTTCTAGCTCCTCAAAATAATCGGGGATCAAATATTGATTACCAGCTTCCCTGTTTTCATTCATTCTTATAGCATAACACTGGAAAAAACTTTTTACATCGCCCCTCATTATCAGAAAGGTGATTAGAGAATACATTTTCACCGGCTACTAGTCTAACATTATTAAACTCATAATTTGTATCCACAACAAAAACTTACTCCACTGCCTGGGTACTTTGTAGATGCTTTCCTTTTTTGTTTCTTTTTCTTCTCTCCATATCCGATTAAGATAATACGTTTCGAAGAAGAATCTGAGAAGAAAATCAATATTTTCTTAAGGTTTTCGTAAGAAGAATTGAGAAGAGTTTAGAAGAAGGAGCAGTTGCGGTATTTATAGGCGGCGTAAACTCGAATCTGGGTGGCGATATTGATTATATCGAAATCGATATAGTGGGGAATTTCGAAGATATTGGGACAATACCGCCGATAAAGTCTTTATCGTCGCGTATTGTCAATATCGCTTCCCATTAGGGAGTCGATAAACTCGCCGGCTTCCCATAGTGGCGCAAATGGTTTGGGCATGCCACCCGGGCATGCCAAACACCATTTTTTTTAAGCATTGCATAGGAAGAGG
>JAJJWW010012641.1:650157-768083 GCA_023531295.1 Papaver armeniacum
TCGGGACATCGGAAAATGGATGTCCCGACACAAAAAAAAAATCTATTATGCCTATATACCCAACATTTATACGTGTTTAGATGTGCTATCTCAACATCCACGTAAGCCACGGTTAAATAATAACCAGTAATTGTAAAAAAAAAATTAATAAACAAATCAAATGTTGGGTACGGACGGGGAAAAATAGGTCATAAAATAAAAAGGTAAGGGTACAAAAGTCCAAATACCAAAATACTTTTATTTTTGGTCAACTTGGCCAACAAAGCATAGTTTTCACCCTATTATTGAAATCAAACATAGTTTTAGTCAAACACCCTTCACCTTCACTATTGTTCAGAAATTTGATAATGCACAGAGTGATGGGAAAAAACACATGATGTAGAACTATTTTACTTTCTTTGAGAGGAGAAATCATTATGCTGTATATTGTTGTTGTTGAAGATGTTTAAACCGGTCATGATTTGGTTGTGATGATTTTGATAATCATAGAAACAGAGATTTCAGATCTGATTTTGTTTTTAAGAGTTCCTATATTTCCTACTTATAAAGAATGGATACTTGCCCGTTTATATTAGGTTTTATTGCAATCGTTGATTTCTTTTTACTATTTGATTGAATGGACAGTACGTAACCCTATACCTGACCGTGGTTCCTGACCGAGATATCTCGGCAATGTGATTGTGGTGGATTATGTTTTTATACACAGGGGGTGTCAGATGTTTCTATGAAAAGTGGCTAACTCAACTTGTGCCTACAAATTTATTGTTTAAAATTTCATGGTGATTGTGTAAATGGATGGTATATTTCTCAATCCCCGCATCTTTTTCATGCAACCAAAATTCTATGGGCAACTCAAAATAGTAATCTTTTCTTGATGAATGGCCCGATACTTTACTTGTGTTAGATCTAATTATACTTCCGTGGTTTAGATTACCTCCCCAAGTTTGTGGAGGTCTTCTTATCCCTCTTGGATTTGGGTACCTGTCACATAACATCAGTAACAACATTTCCAGCTAACCATCTAGCTAAAAGCTGTTATTTTAGTTTGCCACACATTATAAAGGTTGTCAGTTGATACTCTTGGTTCATATGGCAATGATGTGTCATGATGCCGGTTTGAGGTTAGTTCAAGATGGTTGAGATGCTGCAAATTCATAGAATGCAAAGGGCCGAGTTGGCTCCCAAATTTAAGCATGACAACCAAGATGAATTTCAGGTGAAACAGCTTTGATTATAGGTAAATTTTGCAGTTCAGGAATATTTTCATGTTTATCAGAAGTATGATCAAAATTTCGCCGGTTTGACACCCACTCAGTAAAGATTAACCGCAAAATCCAAGTCCTTTGTCCCTGAAGTACCCCATGAAAAAATTTTGAGGTAAAATTTAGTAGAAATTATATTGTTAAAAAGAGAAGATATTGTAAAAAAAGGGTTCAAACTAGACACCACCCAAGAAAGTTATGGCATACATTCAGGAGATGCATAGGAGTGTTTTTCACCATACTATCTCCACCACCACCACGACTAGAAGTTCAATTTAGTTTAACAGTAGCATCTTTTTCTGCTTTCACTTCAGATCTATCAAATTATTATATCTCTTGCTTGTATCAAATTATTTGATGATCCTTTTTTCATTTCTCTCAATAGAAATTATTTGACTAGTTCAATTTACTAGTCCTACTTTATGGTGTGCGAATGTGGGTAAATTGTGTGGCTATATTTACATGATAACTTCAATTAAGATTATAGAGACAGTACAATTTAACACTTGAAATCATGTTTCAATGCTTAAGAAATAAACATTTGACTCCTAATTATTCATTTCTCACAAACAAAAACACACAGATCTTCAGTGCAAAACACAGAAATTCCAACAGTTGAGAATCCAAACACTTCTTCACATGTCACTTGATTTGACTCAAGTAGCATCTACATTCCTCAAATTTCGTTTGGGCACTTCACAACACATCAAACGTCTCCACTATTTCCTGCACCTTCACTATTTTTTGCATAAGTGCTCTTGTCCTCGTACACTGTAATGGAAAAATTTAATAAGGCACAAAGAGATGGAAATCCGGAGCACGATTCGACAAGATTTTACTTTGTTGAGAGGAGAAATCATTATGATGTATATCGTTGTTGTTGAAGATGTTTAAACCGCTCATGATTTGGTTGTGATGATAATTCTTCATGTTTTCTTTATCAAATTTTAGAATCCGGGTCATGTCAAGACAGCAATTCAAAATACCCTGTGCAACAAAATTAAAATAAAAATTATTAGCCTAAATCAAAACAATAGACAACTAATGAGAACTAAAAGGCTGAGAGGAATCAGGAGACCAGTAATAGATATACATACGCTTGAAGAATCATCCATGATTCAGGAAGAAATTTTAGACGGAAAATTTCGAGATTTAAAAAAAAATGAAGAAAGATAAAGTTTTACTTCTTAGACGACTGGAAATTTAGGGTTTAGGGGTTTGTTTCTAGGGTATATATAAGAGACCTAGATGAATATCTAATGGTTGGAGATGTTTTAAATATTCTATATTGAAGGGTTGTAATTTTTGTTTAGTTGCGGGTCAAATTAAGGCTAAATTTATGGAAGTGGCTGCAGTCCGCGCTAGTTTGACAAATAATTTCCTAAGGATATGCGTGTGTACAAATTTACTGGGACACAAAATTGACGTGAACAGAGAAAGGAAGTTAAAAATGCTTCAAAGTTGACATAAGCAGTCTAGATTAACGAGATGTACCTCAGAAAAATAAAAAACATCAACAAAAGAACTATATTATCAAATTTTTGGTTTGTTGGTGCGTATGATCATGATTATATGTTTTTCCTTTGATTTTTGATTTACAATAGCTAAATATAGATCAAATCATTAGTCTAATTTTGTTTAATTAATCCAATCTTTCACACTAATTAGTTGAGGATATTCTAGCCATTAAAAAAATATTATAGGATAAAGGGTATTGGAGGTTAGTATTTTGTGAGTTCATTTTGTGCCTGCACTTTTATAACCATTTTGATCCCTTAGTACCAAATAATTTTCAGGCCGGTTTTGGCTTCCAATTCCATCTATATTTAAATTTTCCATTGTTTCATACCATTTTTACAAATAACAATTCCGATAGGCTGTTGCTTTGCTTTTGAAGTTAAATTCAGTAAAAGTTATGATCAAAGAGCGAGTAACAAATGTCGGGCGCTGTTAATGGGTCTGACTTTCGTAGGTCTGGACTGGATAGTTAGGTCTCAGGCCCATGTAGGAGCCAAATTAGGGTTCACTACGTTCTATACTTGTATAAATAGATAAGGATCTAAACATTGCTTTATTCTGAGCTCAACTCCGCCGTTTCAACATTTTCCATTTTATGGTGAGAACGTTGTGCACATCTAAGTAGTTTTGAAGTTTACATATACTTGGATTTCAAATCTGATATCTTTGCTGAGTTAGATGTGTATTCCGCCAGATCCGGTAGCTTCTCTGGTATGTTTCACATTTTCTTTTACTCAATTAAAGGGGAAAGAAATTGCTTGTATATGCCATATTTGCTGAGATTCAAATTATGCAATCAATTGTATCTCCTAATTAGCTGTCTTTTGTTTTTTAATCTCTAAATATTCATGTTAATTTCCTTCGTAAAGGGGATGATTAATTATCAAACAGATAAAATGTCTAACTACATGTGCTAATTTAAGACCCCCTTGTATGAAATGATATATGGACTGGAAGTTTCTTGCTGAATATCATGGTTGAAGTGAAGCCCTTTTGGGAATTTTGATGGCAATTTTGGTATTAACACGTAATGGGATTTTACGGTGCTAATTACATGTGTTTGTAATGGTTTTTTCTTTATATTGATATGGCTTCTTTGAAATTTAGGTTGAAGGAAAGATAGGAAAGATTGTGTTGCTGGTTGGAATGAGGTTATGCTAGGCATATTTACGAATTCGATTAATGATAATAAACTAATTACTAAAAGTGCTTACTGTCTTTTTTTCTTTTGTTAATTCTGCATCTGTGCTTTCAAATTTAGTGTCAAATTTAGAGATATATGGGTATATTTTGAACATGTGAAATGGTGGTGTTGGAGATTCAAAGTACGTTTATGTGATTCTAAGTTTGTGTCTCCTAATCAGCTGTTTTAGTGTATCTGAATAAAATGGCTAATTTCCTTAGGAAAAGGAAGGATTAATTATCAACCAGATAAAATGTCTAAATACATGTGTGGATTTATTGATCTATAAAAATGTTGTAGTTTCTTTTGTACATCATTTTTACTTACGAAGAATAAATGTAATGCTTGACTCATGTGTGGATTTCTACTTTTTCCTAGCGAATTCATAGACTTTGAAGATTGAAAAGATTAAAAGAAGAAGAAGAGAGATGAAGAAAATGGCAGCTGCAGGATTTCTTTTATTGATCATCTTTCCTTGTTTTTTCACAACGATCTCAGGTATGCTAATCTATATATTTTTCTAGCTCCATCTGTCTTATTTGGTGCTTTTTAATGGCGTATATAAAAGGAACAAATCCTTTGATTTTCTGTGAAACAGCAAGAGCAACAGTACCATTACCAGCAACAACGACGGTTGGACTACGATAACCAACCATACCATTAGCTGGACAAATTGTACCAGTAGTACCAGCAGCACCACTACTACAAATACTGCAGGAAGCATCATAGTGAACCGGCCTAAGGGTACTGGTGCATTCTCGTTACTTGTCATTCTCATTGCAATTGCGCTGATAATATAATTCAGTGCTCAAGTTTTAGGGTTTTCATTTCAGCTATCTGAGTTATTAGCCAATGTCGGAATGTTTATCAAATGGAAAAAATAGTAGTGTTTGGGTACTCAAATCCTGATGGTCAGGTCAATGGTTAGCCATTTAACCGAGATTCAGTAATTATTTAGTTAATTGGGTTCTAAACTGATTAAATTTTAGATAATTATAAGTGTAGTTGTGTATCTTGCAATGATGGTATTATTCTAAAGATCATGATAATCTAATTTGTATGATTGCATAAAACTCAAGTCTCCGACTTTTGATGAATTACAGCTAACTGAAAGAGCTCAAGTATCTTAAACAATAAAATGGTTGTGTTGATTGGTTTCTATGAAATTTGCTTTGCTGAATTGTTTTTTAGCAAGCACTCAAAGAAATGCAAAGAACTGCAGGGTTCTGATAAATTAAGAAGAGATTAATGTTAAAGATATTTGGGAAAAACTTTCCTACTAATAAGACATGCCTGTTTATCTTAGGGTTAATTCTAAGGGTTGATTGTTTTTGATTATTTAATTGAACCGTTAACTTGTCGTACCCTATGCCTAACCGTGATTGCTGACCGAGAAGTCTATCACATATGGAGTTGATTATGTTTTCATACAAATGGATGGTGTATGTAGGGTTGGATGTTTTTACAGGAAAGTGGCCAAGTGAACTTCGGTCTCACCAGTGCAGCATCTAAGGACGATCCTATTTACCAATGTATTTGCTACTTGCAAAGTCTCAGTCGCATAAGATAGGACTAAACCAGTAACCGATCTCACCGAACTTCCACTTGTACGATGCCAATGACCTAAACAGCTTCTAATATGATCCCTGTACAAAAATATATATACTCTCATTCACATACTGAACATGCGAGAGGGAAATTAAAACTTGGTTGTTCCATATGATTAACTTTATCACAAGCTAAGATATCTATCTCATTGTTGTAAGTTCTTAGTCTCATGAACTAGTTTATATCTCATTTTTGTATATTCTCAATATGATACAACTAGTTTTTCTTATTTTTGGTTAGTATGAGCTGAGTTAAAGCATCAAGTAGTTTTTCTTATTTTTAGTTGGTAGAATTCGAGTTAAAAACATATTTGAGCTAGTTTTCAACAATCGAAATTTGAAACCAGAAAATATGTCTAAGTAATAGACAACCGAGAAACCTACAGACTAATAAGCCACTGCGTAATAATACCAAAATTCAGGTTTCCTCTTGCTCTGCAGGTCCATTTCACCATCTACCTCTACAACAAAAGAGTCAGACTCACTTTCCTATATCTACAATGCCAGCTTATGAGTGCCCCCCATGTAACGGCATTAAGTTGAATTCTTCCTCGCGGTTCAATTCTTGCACACACAGTCCTATGATTAGTGTGCAATTGAAAGCAATAGTCTCATGAGTTAGGATCAACGCCTCGCTGAGGTCTGTAGAGGTTTGAAAAACTGCTCATGGTTCTTCATTAGTATATAACACATGACCCAACTGCTCATTGTTCTCGCTCTCCCAACTGCTGACATCTGAAAGCTCATTGGTGTAACGTCATCATTAAGGGTTCTGCAATTCAAAGGATTCTTGATAATGTAAGACGTGTTTTACCAACAAGTTCATACTAATCAAACATCATATCCTCCGACAACTATTTAAACGGAAAATGGGTCATTTGTCCAAATATTTTTAAAACACGGTTCAAATGGACGAGTAAAAAATAGTTTGGGTGAAATGGACACAAAAATAAAAAGCAAGGATAAAACTGGATTCATCCTGACTTAAACTTCAAAAATAGCAAGGATGAAACTGGATGCATCATGATGTAAATTACAAATAAGAAAAAATATTTGAAAATGGGTAGGATGAAACTGGTTACATCCTGGCTATTTTTATATTTTTGTCCATTTAAACAGTATCAAAATCTAACTTTCCTTTTCACCCAGGAACTTTTGATTTAGGTCTGTTTAACCAATTTTGTGCTATTTAAAGCTAAACAGTATGTAGAACACAAAGAAACGAGCAGCACCTTGCGTCTCTACAGGCTGAATTACAAAATAAGGATGCCAAAACAAAGAATGAGAGACATTGTTTCTTAATCTAAATGGTAAAGGCAGACAATCATGACCATGATATCATAAAAAACTAAACAACTTATATCCTTTATAAATTTATGTATATCATAACCCAATGTCATGAATGTGACCACAGAATAGTTCTTACCAAGCTTCTTAATACTATGTCCTATTCCTAACATCCGAAATTTCTAAGGTGTAACATTGTCCCACGAGGTTCTGAAATTGATCAACAACATTTCGAATCTAAGGATTACTCAACTATGCATGCAATGCTTTACTAACATATTAATTTATAGATCAAACTTTACTTACTATGTTGTTAAATCCTACTCATTTCTTGAAGGTTGGGAAAACCTAGAGTTGGTTTTGGTACCTGACTTTTGCCCAGTTTCCCTTCCAACTTAGTCGTTGTCATTAACCTCAATTTTGAAGCAAAATATCAAAAAAGTTTCAGTCATAGGAATTCTTAACAAAGTACACCGAAACGAACACTACTAGCATCACTATTCACCGAAATTTCTTTCAAGTAAAATAGTCTCACATATTGGGTTAAGAAATGGATCAAAATAACCAGATATTGATAGCGTAAACTGAAATTATAGTGATTTTGAAAAAATATAAATCAATTATTAAATAATAATTGATAATTGGACAATACACAGTAGGATCAAGTTTTTCATTACCAAAAGATGAATATAACATACATCCAAATGACTAATGATGAATCTAGATTCTATCAAATGTGCCTAGAACATAGTTGGCATACAGATGTTTCCAGGGTACAAAGTCGTCAGCGTCGCCATGAGGTTCTGCAATTGATGTTTACTTAGATCTTTGATACACGGATCCAAGTACTAACCAAAGCAATACTAATCCACAAAGCAATAACCAAATACTGATAGTTCAAACAAAATTGAAAAAAGAGATTAAAAAAAAAACAGTTAAGGAAATAGAAGAATCACTTACTTTGACCGTTTTCTATAGTAGCACGGTAAACAGCTCCAAGATAATGATCCGAAAAACACTTTGCAACAAAGAAACATTTATTAGCCTAAAATCAAACAATAGACAAATAATGAAAACTGAAAATAAAATAAAAATGAAGAGTCTACCAAAATCAAGATAAGTTCTCCACGGACACGAAATTACATTATGAAAAAAACATGATGTTTGAGAGGAAAATCATTGTGTGAGTGAATTCCACCAACAACAACAGGAAAGGGGTTTCATCTTCTTTCAGTAGTACTAGTGATGCTAAGATCAGTGGGAAACAAACATACCCTTGAAGAATCATCCATTATTCACAAGAAAAATTTAGACACAAAATTTTGAGATCTATAGAAAATGAGGGAAGTATTAATTTGGGTCTAGGGTATGTTTTTAGTTTAGTTTATATATAAGAGACCTAGACATAGATGGAGATCTAACGGTTGGAGATGTTTGAGATTTTACGTGGTCTGCTTGAGATGTTTGAGATCAGTATGTGTTTACAAAGACTAAATATAGGTACGTGTGATTCATGGTTGTACATATTATTTTCCAAGGATTTGCTTTAAGACTTTAGTCGTCTCTACAACGTCAACTTGTACATAAGCAGTCTAGATTAACTAGACATACCTCAAAAAAATCGAAAGCATGCATCAGTACACCTAGACTCTTGAACATTCAAAAGATACAAGAAGAGATTAGCAAAGCCCCTAGAGAGCTTACAACAAAACTACTCTCTAAACAAGACTCTTGAACATTGACTTGCAAGAAAGGGCAAGAAAAGAATGCGAACCACATCAAAATGGCAGTCCACTTGACCATGACCTCAGGCAACTAAAACGGCAACTGAGTATATATCCGAGTCAAAACCTCAACTAATTTTTCTTTCACAAAATTGGTTAAAAAGACCAAAATCAACAATTCCTGGGTGAAAAGGACATTTAGATTTTGATATTATTTAAATGGACAAAAATGTAAAAATAGTCAGGATGTAAACAGTTTTATTCTACCCATTTTCAAATACTTTTCTTATTTTTAATTTACATCGGATGCATCCAGGTTTCATCCTTACTATTTTTTAAGTTTAAGTCAGATGAATCCAGTTTCATCCTTGCTATTCTTTTAGTGTCCATTTCACCCATACTAATTTTTACTCGTCCATTTGAACCATGTTTTAAAAATATTTGGACAAATGACCCATTTTCCGTTTTTCCGTTTTTCTTTTCTTATTTTTAGTTAGTATGAGCCGAATTAAAAACTAGCTGTTGAAGGCAATTTGAAACTAATTGTGGCCCTTAGTTTTCCATAAACTATTCTCGATTAGTTAGTTACCCGGAACCCAAAATTGGTGGAGTCTTTCTAACACAATGCAGTGCTGAAGAAATTTGCAAAATGCACTGGCTATTGTATTTAAGCAAACGCTTAACTCTTTATCAAAAGGTGAAATTGTGATATCAATTTTCTAATAAAAAAATATAAAGATCTTCAAGGCAAAACTATACACAGACATAGCAACAATTCAAAATGCAAGTGCCTCAAGTAACTTCTTTGCGTCTAAATGCACCTAGTATTTCCACCTACGCCTTCACTATACACCAACAGCTTGAACAGAAATTTAGGTAGATCTAACGGGAAACAGAAAATTAAACTAATTTGAAACACATTTGTTGCCATTAGACATGCAGTTCTAAAGAGTCCTTCAAAATGCATTGAGGAGCAATTCCTCACCATGCCCGAGGAAAAAAAGGGTTGATCCGTATAGCACGCCATGAAGTCGGAAAGCATGGCAATGCAAACCGGATCTTCGATGTAATATCATAATGAAGGCCAGTCACTTGGTGTTGGTAGATATATATATTTAAAATCATAGTTTTGTTATATTATACTCCCCTCCGTCCCAAATTAGATGATCTATTTGGTTTTAAATTTTGTCCCAAATTAGATGAGCTATCTCTCAAATCAAGGGGATATTTCTAAAACTACCCATTTAATTTATTATTGTTATTATAAGAAACATGCCGAACCAGGTATATCTTGTGTTCTTGTTCATCTCTTGATTGTTTACTTCAATATGTATGATTGTAGTTCTTTGGATGTAGAGGTAGGATTTTCCACATCTACACCTTTTGTTTAATAACCAACTTCTTGGGAGCTTCAGTACTTTCTTATTGTTTGCCTCCGCCCAAAATACAGAGAGGGAGGAGTAACCTTCCAAAACAAATTAGAACCCGTTTTGTTTTCATACTCAGCAATGGAATCAGCAAAACGATTTCTACATCTTTTAATATATGCCCACAACCAAAGCTCTGATTACTAGACATAAATTTTTCACAATCCAAGAGGACAGGCTGGACATACCAGGTGATAAAATTAACAAAACAAGAGCTTGAGATAACTTTAAGAACAACCTGACAGTCCCCTTCAAATTAAACCTCGTGAAGATTCAGATTCAAATCCCATTATATAGCTGCGATAAAAGCTTTGGTTTCATCGTGTCGAGCATCTAAAGCTAATCCTGCGCGCGATGCATTTTCCTCCTTTGGAAGTCCCCATGGGATCAGATAGGACCAACCCAGCAACTAAACCACAATCTTTTTCTATAGAGGAGCTATCAAAGTTAATTTTCATGGTGTCTCCAATCTCAGCTGATTGGCTTGATATTGTTGCTGTTGACAACCATTGTGTTTTGGATTCAACTTAACAAGAGTAAACTCCGTAGGTGTTCCAAATCACAATTTCCTTTTTTCTTTTCTTTTTTTTGAAGCAGACACAATTTCCTAATTATAGGCTTTTAGACATTACACTCTTGAACATTGATCTAACATTAATCTAACGCAGATCTGAAGGGAAAACAAAAAAAAATTAAAATAATTTTGTTGTCATGGCACATAGCAATAAGAACTTTTCAAAATCCATAATCATAAAAACAAAATGGTAATTTTAATATCAAATTTCTCATTTCAAAAAAAAAAAAAAAAACAACAACATAGATCTTCTAAGACAAAACTGTACATAGACATAGCAATTGTTGAAAATGCAAACACTTCCTAGATGTCACTTGATTTGCTTCACGTAGCTTCTATGCATCTAGAATTTCCTCCTTTTCCTTCGCGTTCACTTTGTTCTTCACCATTCATTGCCTTCTTATACGGTTTTGCTAGAAGGTTTAACAAGAGGCCGAGGAGTGAGAGACGAACGCATGAAACTAGAATATCATACATTTTTGAGAGGAGATATCATTATGCTTTATATAGTTGTTGTTGAGGATGTTTAAACCGGTCATGATGATTAGGTTGTGATGATTTTGATTATCATAGAGATAGAAAAATTTCAGATCTGATGTTTGTTGAGTTTCAGAGTTTCTATCTTTCATCTTTCACCAAAGACAAGATGGAGGAGGCTAGAGAAAGATTTTGGGGCATAACTTTTCTACTTATTAGGCATTGAGATCTGCCTCGTGTATATTAGGATTAACTGTAACCGTTGATTTGCTTGCATTATTTGATTGAACGGTCAACACGTCCCCTATGCCTGACCCTAATTTCTTACCGAGATTTCTGTCACAAACGGTGTTGTTTATGTTTTCTATACACGTGGATGTTTTTATAAAAAGTTGCCAAATGATCAACTTGTTCATTTGAAATATCAGTGTAAATGGTATTGTTCTCAAATCAAATGCTTTGTGGCTTCTTCGACACGATTGTCCTTATACATAATGCTGGCCAGAGATCGACTGTTATTTGCAACGTCTTCAATATTTAGGAAACAAACACCATCAAGGTTAGAACCTGCACAACGTCTTCAATATTATCATACTTACTAAGCCAGGGATCTGCGTAAATTCCCTCCTGAAGCATTAAACCCAGAATTTCTAAGGAATGGTTGTTATGTCCATCCTTAAAATTCTAAGGCCGTTAACAAGAATCAGAACTTCCTCCACCTCGTCCTGTATACGAGCAGTCATTTGATCTTTAATTTTCAGAGCCACTTCCCATATTTCAGAGAAGGAGGGCTGTGAAAGTTTTGGGATCATACTCCATCATAGAAATGGCAGGCATAATTTGATGAGATTTACACAAAGCCTTGATAAGTCCAAATTTTTCTTTCCCTAAGTTAAGTAGATCAACAGCTTGATCAATGTAATTCAAATTCACATGACTACGTACCTTGACTGATCTCACGCCGAGAACTCTTCATATCACAAGAAGTTCAAGTGTCTCTTCCTATCTAACAGAAGTATGATCGAAATTTCGTTAGTTTGATCCCACTCTAATTATGAAGTACAGAATCCAAGTCCTTCCTTACGATGAAATTTTCTAAGGTAAAATTTCGTAGAAATTACATGGGGTGAAAAATAAGATAATGTAAAAAATGGGTAACTAGACACCACCGAAGAAGTTCTGGTTAAGCATAGGAGTGTTTTTCAGCATACTATCTTGTAGGATCGAGCAAGAGAGAGGAGAGCACACGCGGAAGCAATTAATCGACTACATTGATAATCAGTTTGTTGTACATTCTCTCATGGCTTAAAAGCCTACTTATAGTCTCACAAACTTGACAATCACTCGAGTACTTTCCTAATACAAGCAAACTCTAAATAAAGCACACATTCCTAACATAACACAAACTCTAAATAGAACTCTTCTAGAACTCTCTAGAACCGGCACAACTTGCTCTTCTAGTTAACCCGAACTTCCAAATATCGCACCTTGTGTCAACTGTTCAGTTGATCCAACTTGACCGCGTCAACGCAGCAAGAGTTGATCCCTTCCGACCGTATCAAAAACACTTGTTGATCCACGAACCAAATCCATATCTTGGTTTAACTTCCAACATCCTCCCTTAAACCAAGATATCATTCAACGAGAATTCCGTAACCCTCTTCTACTCCTTATCTTCTTCCATTGATCGACGTTTGTACGTCCTTGTCTTTTCTCATTTTCCATTCCTCTTCTTCCATTGATAAACGTTAACACGTTCTTGTCTTTTCTCATTCTTCTTCAAAGAAACCCCCAAACAAACCCTTACTCCTTGATACTCGATTATAGCTTATCCAACTTCATGATCACAACGAAATTTCGTCAATCAAACTCAAACTCAATTCACAAACACAAAACAAACTTCTCTTCTTCTGCTTAACAGCAATCATCAATCATCACAAACTTCTCTTCTTCTTCATCTTCATCGCAGCGGAACATCATTCTTAACAAGCTAGAAACACCTCGTTGTGATCTATTCAACTTGCTAACCAAACACAAAACCAAATTCTTTAACTCAACACCGAGCATTGTAGCTCATCTTCATAATTTCTTCACTGAGCATTGTAGCTCAAACTCAACACTTGTTTAATATTTATCACTACTGTAATGATCCATCTCACCTCATTTTTCGATATTTATAGGTATCATTTCAGTTACTGTAATGATCCAGCTCACCTCATTTTTCGATATTTCCAGTATCATTTCAGTCTCTAACAACCATGATCCATCTCACCTCGTTTTACAATATTTTCCTAAGCATCATTGGCATCCTTTCTCTACAACTCATGGGATTTTCACCCACTATTGTTGTTCTCTACAACTCATGGGATTTTCACCCACTATTGTTGTCTTCACTTCTCAAATTCCACACCTGGAATTTCTTCTCTTCTCTTAGCCAAATCCCCACCGGGAAATCTTCACTCAACTCTAGCCAAATCCCCACCGGGATTGCTTCACTTCAACTTGCAGACTTTACTCGCCTACAATCTTGTTTCACGCACACAACCTTGTGGACGTCTCTTCCACAACTCATAGGCTTAACCTCCTTTTGTTGTCTTCTCACACATCACCCTTGGTGATTACTACTCTTCCTTCACAACCTTACTTGTTGTCTTCACTTCTTTGTTCCAGTCACACTATTGTTATGAAACCTTCACACTTCTTTTCTTTTCAAGATTCTCTCACAATCTTTCCCCTTGTTACGCTTCGCCACAAGCAATAACTAACACAAAGTCTGCCACACTTTGTAGGTTTTCCAAGTTTCTGCCACAAACTCTTCAACCTTCCAACATGTTTGAGCTTAACAAGATACCATCCTCCCTTAAGCTCAAACATCACCACCCAACTTCTTTGTCATTCTAAGCTTCTGAATTCGATCACCTCAATCAAACCAGACTAGCCTCGCTGCAATACCAGCTTTGATCCTCTATCAAACTCGTACCATCCTCCTCGACTACAATACCAACTTTGATCCTTTCGTCTTTTTACGAATCCATGACTTAACCCTTCGAATCAACCACTCACCCAAAGTTTTCTCACCTTTCAAAAATCAACCAATGCTCACACAAAGAACCCTTGCTTACTTCACCGTCACCAACAATCACATCACCTTTCACAAAAACACTTTCAGCCACGCCTGTTAAGACTGACACCTTTTGTTCGACCTATCATCACACTTACTATCACAAACTGTGACCTTTTCTTCTGTCACACTTCTGTAACTGTTACGACTCTTCTGTAACAAGGGTTCGAATCGATGGATTTGTTGATGTTCAGTTGAGATGGAAGAACTGGTGCTAATGGTTGCTGCCAAGGAATTGTATTGCAGCAGCGTTGTGAGTAGATCGATGAGCAGATGGAGCAAACAAAGCAGAAGCTGAGCAAGACAATGAAGCTGAATGTATGAGCAGTCGCAGGTGCATTGGCTGTGATGAAGATTAGGTGAAATATAAGCTGAAATGGAACTGACTCGCAGAGGGTAAGGCATGAGATGAATGCTTTCCATAGATGAATGTGTAGGAATGAATGCAGGCAAGGATTTGAAGGGCCTGGAATCGACCGGAATTGATCAGAAAGTAGTCAAAACTCTATCGGAATCGGTTATAGCTGAGTTAACTCAGTGAGTTAGCCAATTTGACTCAGATGGACTTGGACTTGGGCTTGACTTATGGGTTGTTTTTATCAGGAACTAATTTTGGCAGATGGGCGCGACTTAATTTAGAGATCAATGGAGAAAGACAAAGCATATAAAAAGGAACCTCTCCTTTTGGGTTTTAATGAATCTCTACTTCTACTTTTGTTCTAGGGTTTTAGACATGGAAACTCTTATTTTTCTTCTTGTTATGAACCCATTAACATGAGTAGTTAATTCTATCATTGGTTATGGATTAATTTGACTTCACAGATCATGTTTCTTATTCAATAAATTAGTTTTGTCTCCATACTTTATCGTTAATGATTCTCCATTAATATTGTCATATGAGTTGAATGCTTGTTTAGTCGAGTCGCGAATCGATTGAGGTTGCTTTCATCTCTATTGCTAGATTAGAATTTATTATACGTAAAAGTGATAAATTTCTGATTGCAAGTAGCATAATTGTGGATATTGCTTGTAGTGATACATCCTAGTAGTCACAAGTGAATCATAACCTTTGTTAAATCGGATTAGTGCTTTTACACGTTCGATTGCTTTGATTGGCCTGATTTCATAGAACTTAATGCATCTAGGGAATTAAACTTGATTAGTGCTTTTACACGTTAGGTTGTTCTCTTGATAGAATTCATATTCGCATCTTTTAATGTGTTTGTTGATGACAAGAGGAGATTTTCGGGATATTCTTGCGATCAAGATATCTTAGGGCCTTTGATAATGAGAGATTAAATATCAATTCTAGTTATTAAGACAAGAACATATTTGTGACTGAAAATGAAATCCTTAACCAATATCTTTCCTTGTTAGATTTGATTACTTTTCTTTATTTGCTTTTATTTTAGTTTATATTTTATAAAAATCAGAAAAATCCCCCCCATTGTTTTATATAGGAAACCGAAACATATTGACAACCCAAGACCTCTCTGTGGGAACGATCCTTTCTTACCCTTGCTTTATTATATATTTTGAGTAGTGAGAAAGTAATTTATTTTGACGACAATGCACGTAAAATCATTAGCTTATAAGAAATTTTTCCCGAGCCTACATCAAATGACTATCTCACACAAATCATGTAAGATGTTACCAGGTGATATTCACATGATCATCTTTTGACTTTCGTCAAGAATAATGATGAACATAGTTAAAGCAAAAAGCTTTCCAACACATATTTCGAGAAAGATATAAGCGAGTTAAACTCAGCTTGAAATATCAAATGTGTATAAAGTAAAGTCTATATAGTTATACAACTTTTGTCTCAATATGAGATAGAATAAAAATAGACTTCGAGTGATAGATGAGTTCAAGTCTCCACATACCTTTTGTTGATGAAGTTCTACAAGCTCCCTTAGTAGTTCTTCGTCTTCAATCGATGAACGTCGTGGAAGTCTAAACCTCAACTATATATTTTATCCTAATCGAGACATAACTATAAGTAGACTAGAAATCAAGACTTATAGTTTTAATAACTAAACTTGACAAACAAGCTTGAGATAGCAACGCTATGAGTTCGACCAGCAAGGTTTTAACAATCTCCCCTTTGTCAATTTTAGTGACAAAACTATCAATACATATGGATTACAAAATAAATAAACTTTGTAGCTTCTCATCCAAATGCTTGATTTCCTTGGTTCTTCAACATTCCTTGAATTCTTCATCACTCTAAGTACCCCAGTGGTTCTGAACGTGTTCAACTCAGCATCATAGTTGTTGAAGATCCGTAGCCATAACAATAAGAAAATAGATGTTCTCAATTATTGTTATACAGTGTCATAGAATTATTACATAGCATCAAAGTTCAATTGTATCACAACTTTGACAATAATACTACGGTGAGATGTATCAATCCCCCTTAGTCAATACTTCATATAACAATGAAAACCACTCCCCCTTACATAATGATCTGTAAACCATATGTATATGTAGTGTGAACTACAAAATAATTCTCCCCCTTTTTGTCAATATAAATTGACAAAGGTACGAAAAACTAGTGGGATCATAATGAAATTCTCAAAGAGATACTTCATGACTAAAAGAGAACATATCAACTTTGTTATGATGATTTCACATAGTCGAAGCTTAGTGTATTCATCAAGGAGTTTATAAAGATACGAGATAACTCCTACAATATTCCACAGCCGCACTCCCCACAAAGATTTGGCAACTAAACACAAGTTCAATTAAGAACTCCCCCCACCCCCCCATAAAATGTCATTCCCGAAAGAACAACAAGAGCGACCTTAATTTTACAACAAATGAAGGATTTCTTTGGATATCAATAAATCACATGAGACATGAATTTGTATCCAGAAAACTCAATTAAATCAACCACAAAGGAACCTTAATGATTAATTTAATCGGAAATGCTCAATATAAGAAAACTTACGGAGCCATACAATACTTTCACATAGAAGTGGATCAGGGAAAGATCAATATCATGAATATTCAAAGATTCATTCTATTTTTCATCAAAATTTGCATAATGATACCATAGACTTAATTTTTGACATATATGGGACAATCATAGTTCACGGGCGTAAACACACATATCCCATAACATTATTTGTAACATATGAAACCAATAAAGATTAATACTGCAAAATCATCTTCCAAATAACTTAGAATTTAAATAAATAAATCTAAAAACATTGCAAGATGAAAATCGTTGGAAATAGCTATGTGTAATCACAATATATGCTATTCCAAACCCTAGTTATCCTTCTTAAAACACAAGAATAAATTCTCATAAGAAGTTTCCTAGACATAAAAAAATAACTCCTAAAAAGAACAAAACTGAAGGACTTTAGACATAATCAACAACCAAAGATCGAACAAAAATAAGTTCATCAGTTGCTTACTACAGTTCGGTCTTCAGAAATTCAAGATTCTTAGTTGCAATTTCAAGTTGTTCACAAATAACCCCAAAATCTCGTAGAAGATTTCCCACCAATTGAGATGACATCTGAACTGGAAGTTTGTTTTTATGATCAACTGCATGATAGCAGTTTATGATAACAAGGTTTTCATGAAACTCGAAAACTTTGCCAACTTTAACTTTTATCTTCCTTTTGCATCCATCCATAGTGCACACAATAAAATCACAAGAGAAATATTGATGTTAGGTAACAAGTATATATCAAGAATAAATCCATGATATATATATATATATATATATATCAATACGATATTTTCATAGGGAAATCTTAGGGTTACTCGCTTACGCTCGGTAAGGGTCGGATGCACAACCTTTCGTGGTTATGAACTGGGTGTTCAAAACCAAGCAACCAATGGAGCCTATTCTTAAAAGAATGTCCGCCAGAGAGATTCTTGCGGGAAAATCCATCGAGCATCTACAAACTGCTTGATCTCATCTTCCGCCTCTTTCTCGTTTGAAACTTCCATAGAAACCCGATCAACCCCTTTCCAAACATATTTGTACAGATACTTAACATACTGCACACTTGAACAAATTTCCACATTGATATGACAATCATACTTCTTTAAAAGCCACGGATTATACGGAACAACCCAGCTGTTATTCACAACTTTTCCATTGGCGAGTGTAATTTCTCTACCATCGTCGCGTCTTCTATATACTGGATACGAATCTTGGCCTTCTAGAGTTTCTCACAAACTCGCTTGGAAAACGTTTTTTACACTTCCCATCCTTTTTACAGACACTATCATCAGACAAAGCACATGGCATATGTATCTTATGTTTAAGAACAGAAGCATACAATTCTGGTTCAACTTTATCATCTTGTATTTGCCGAACAACCCTATCGTAGTCATCTCGTGGTACGTAGTTTGTCTTTCTCATGCAAGATGATAAGAATGTGTGCGTATGGAATACCTCTCTTATGAAATTCAATAACATAAACATGTGCAACAAATTTTCCAAGAACCCCTTTAGTGAACAGATCAGCCTTCAGTTCTTTAAATTTAGATGGAACACTCTCGTCGTTAGATCTTGCCTGTCATGTGCCTTTTGCCCTTCTTTTAGTTCTCTCCGGATCTCCTCCCAACCAGGATTACACGTCATGGTTATAAACAAATTCGGCTTGCTGTACTTCTGAACCAATGCCATAGCATCGTGATATCTTTGATGCATATCATGTGGGCTTCCCGTGTAAGAAGGAGGTAGAATAACCCGCTGCCCAATATCATCTGCAAAGTGCGCCCATAAAACATGTTAGAGCATAGCTCGGTTGAACCCACCAAGCGTTGGTATGTCAAGTTTGGTTGTCATATGTTAGTGAACCAAAACTGATTTAAAGAGTCACTTGATTACGTATTAGAGTCAACTTCGTATAGGTTAGCTTGAAAGTATTAGGATATGAGACATTACAAGTATTACGAAGACTTGAAGAAGTGAAGAAGTAAGGAGCTACAACGACAACATCATCCTTCCACTTGAGGTTAGTGATATTTGACTTGAACTGTTTCATTCCCTAACGTATCTTTCAAGTCGTGCATATTGAAAACATAACTGCGAAGCATGAATGATTATACTCTAGTTAGACGTAGTATTAAGGAATACAATACGAGGTTTATTGCTTAACCATTAAACTTTGTATATAAGACATCAACATAATCGTATGAATGTTATTGTGATTATGTATGGGTATGAGGTGAAGATTTCATCCTAGGAAACAATGTTTTACATTCGTTTAAAGGAAGTAAATGCATAAACTTATTTTGTGAATCGAAAGGGAAATTGCCAGGCTTATTGGTATTGTTATTCATTGCATATCTTTTGAACTACCAATATGTGTGATTAGTATAACCGCTCATGACTTGTTTATGTTCTTGGTAAAACTATTCACAAAGACCTGACTTTTGTATTGGTATGACTTTTATTAGTGAAACCGATCTTAAGTAATCACCTGAGATGGTATGATCGATTTTGTGTTATGGTATGACCAACTCTAGACAAAGGGGAACCGATCCTAGTAAGAGGTGCAACCTATCACAAGAGGGGAATCGATCCTTGTATGAGGTGCAGCAAGTTTCTAGATATTGGGAACCGATCCTAGGAACATGTGCAACACGTTTTTAGACATTGGGAACCGATCCTATGGACATGTGCAACAAATACAAGTTAGATACCATATATATGTGGGAACCGATCCTAGTACCTAGTCAACCGAATTTTTGGAAAGCTAGTGTGACTAAATCCAGTAGTCACATGGAGGTAGAACCGAAACTTGTTTTGGTAGAACCGTGAAACCCGTGATTGGGTGATTGAGTGTTCTTGATCAATCACATAGTTCTTGAAAGTCAGATAAACCAATTCTAAACTTGTTTGGATGTGTGGCAAATCGGTTTCAAGATTGTAAGTATGAAAGAGGACTTAGAAAGTAATGATGTCGACATTATTTGAACATGTGCAGTAACGCTTATCTTTTATTGTTCAAAGATATTCCTTAATAGCTGAAGGAAAAAATCTCTGATCGAAAAATAAGTTGAGAATCTTTTAATTAAGGTTTTTAATTTTATTTTTTGAAAATAAAAATTAGTAATGTGCATTTACTAATTTGAGATTTTCTAAGAGATTTTCTGGTCAATATTTGGACAAAGCATTTCCAGGAATTATGGAAACCGAATTTGGAATATATTGCATATCTTGAGAATATTTTCGGTTTTGGAAATTCGTGGTGTCCAAACTTCCTTGTCTATAAATATCAAAGTTTGCATTTCGAGCAAACTAATCCTCAGAGCCAGCAAAACTACCTAGTTGTGTTGTTACTGGTGGAGCCGCATATTCGTAGAGGAAAGTAACCTAATTAGGCGAAATCTCTTATGGCCGCTCGGTTTAAAGACTTCTTTGGGATTGAGATGCTCTATTAGTACCGTTAGTGGAAACTAGATAATTGCGGTTTATTATTAGTTTTCGATTGATTTGATTGACTAACGATTGTTGACCTTTTATTGCACCTAGTTTGTTTATGCTTGAGAATCTTCTCTTCTGATATAAGATTCACTCAAACTAGATCGAAGTTTCGAAGGGGATCTTTAGACTGTTTGTAGATCTAAAGACGTCTTGTGATAATTCATTGTTAACAGACTCGCTGCGTGCGTGATTGATCACAAGAGATTCAAGTTGATTGTGTGCAGGTGTTTATTGAAGATCTAAGAAGATTTGAAGACGGAGAAGATTTCTAATTTGGTTTCATAATCTTTGGTGTGCACAATACTTGTTTCGATTAAAGAGGATCCAACTATAATCAGTTTATCCTTGTGATAGATTGGATTGATTAGTTGAGTAGATCGACATCAATACAATTCTTTGTGATTCAAAGTATTGATTGCAAAATCTTGACAATTACTTTGGTAGTTGTTTATAAGATAGATCTAAGGACCGGACAAAGGAGTTTATTGTGATAAACGGAGAGCCTTTTGTCGAACTCACATCACTTGGTTGAAAAGAGTTGTTACCAAACAGATTTGTTGTTCCTTTACTATTTGGAGTACGAACCAAAGGAATTGTTCCAAGTACGTGACTTATTACAAGTTGGAGGCGTGGGAATACAGACGGAACTAGGTGAACTATAGGTTTAGTTGCTTGGTCTCAACTATGCGAAATTGGTTTGATTTTGTATAGCGGCTTAATCCCGAGAGTATTCAATTCTGAACAAGGTCCTGGGGTTTTTCTGCATTTGTGGTTTCCTCGTTAACAAAATCTTGATGTGTCATTTACTTTTATTTTCCACAGTTATAATTGTTGTTATTATAATTTAAAGTAAATTACACAAACGTTAATTCATATTTACTTGATAGTAATCCTATTGTGTTTGGTTAAGTCCGAACCTTTTATCAAGTAAACATACTTCGTTGTTGTATTTTCTCGATCTCGTATCCATAGACGATCACACGAAGTGTGAACCGATTAGTTGTATTGTCTCGATCAGTCCATAGAAAATCACTTTCGGAGAAAGGACTTATAGGTGGAGTTTTTTTAGATTGAGGTATATTTGGGTACCCTCGTCTTTTCAATTGGTATCAGAGCAGGCAAACACGAAAAGATCTAACAATCTGTGTTTGGTGCGATCCAACCTATAAGAAAATGAATCTAATGAGTGATTCAGTTAATGTATGTCAAGATAATAAGAATAATATCTTAGAGAAATTCAATGGAAATTGGTCTCGTAAGTATTTTCGAAAATCAAATAAAAAGTCTTTGACTAATAACTTGATTGCGAATCAGGTCTCTGATCAGAAAAGAATGAATATGAAACTCAAGGAACATGTTTTGGATCCGACTCCAATTCCTAGTGAAAAATCGTCTTTCTTAGAATGCGAAAAGAGATTAGATTCACTAGCATACCCAAGTTCTGAATATCGTAAGATGCTGGTAAGGTTTTTCAAACATATAGAAACCTATTCAGAAAAGGGAAAAACCATTGACAGTTTAGATGATGTCTTAGAACTTATTGTTCATCTACATGTAAGAATATGTGAAGAAAAGCGAGATACACTCAGTCTTCAAAATAATCTGGCTGATTATATGGAACAAAAATTGGCCTTGTGCAAACATGTTCATCAACAGACTACTGAGTGTGAAATTCTCAATCAATCGCTCGAGCATTCACAGATAAGGAATAAGATCCTTATTGAGAAACTTCTTACAGTAACATGTCAAGAGGTATATCTAAACGGGTGTTTATGAAAACATTTCCAACAAGGAATGGATACCTTAAGAGGACATATAGAATGTCTTGAACAAGAGACATTATCAATTTGTCGAATGGAAAATCTTGATCACACGGGTTCAAGTTCAGAGAACATTCTATCCTGGGCACATGATATGATCGAAGATATTGCATCTCGCAATTTTCCTAACCAATAGGATGGGTTTAAAACCCACGAAAAGGAACATGATAATGCTCCTAAGGAAAAGGAGGAAGAATCTCCTCAAAAGGTATTTGATGAGGAAGATCCTCATCCTAATGCTTAATCGCATTAGAATGTGCATCCTTACAATGCCCAATCTTCGGATATAAGGAAGCACATATACCTGGGCTATCAGAATCCTATTAATATCTCTTATTCAACATAGAGAGAATACACGATCTACCTTAAGTATACTTTAATTATTCTTATATGTAGAAAGGTTGTCTTACAACAACTTGTGTAAAAAGGATGTGTGTAGTTGTTTGAAGTATCTCTTGATACCGATCTTGAAGATAATCTTTGTTTGGAGAAAGTTGTGTTTCAGTAACACATAAGATGCGAAAATCTTTTCAAATCTTATCAAAATTATTTATTTAAGGCTGATATCTATGTTTGGTATGTGTTAAAGGTATTTCAAGTATATGTACTCACGTGTCTGAGAACTTATACTAAAGGATGTATTCTCAAACCGATCTCAAGCAAAACTTCTGAAAGCCTTGAGTGGAATGACTTCTAAGGAAACTATTCATCTTGATGATACCTTCAAGAAATCTGGTTGTGAAGATATCGAAAATGAAAAAGAAGATGTGACTCATCTCCTTGTCCAAAACAGTTTGGATGCTAAGATTGATATTATCAATATACGTCAACTCCTTATTTCTATTGAAACTTATCATAGACAGGCAGCACTACTAAGAACTGTTATCCGTAACCAAAGAAAGCTGATTAAACTTGGAATCAGTAACAGGGAGTATGCTCGAAATATTAATCGAAAGGTTAATGCTTTAGCCTGTGAACATAATCAAGGTATTGTGTGTAGAATCCGAGATATCAGTCGAGATTTTGTTGATGAAGATCCTGAAAAATTTGAGGAAATTGAAGATGATCTTTGAAAAATCTGCCAATTAAAATAGACATTAGTTTTTGATTTCTTTCAATAATTATATTAGGTCTATTATGAATAAAACTATCTTATTATGAATAAAATTATTTGATTTATAATTTTTCTTGTGATAGTTTATGATTACATAGCGTGTGCTTGAATTCTTTATCTTATTGCTATGTATGTTTATGGGATGTTTGATTTCGGTTTCATGACCTTAATATTCGATCTCATGTGCCGCAAGCCACATTTCCGAGCCGCTATGCCTTTGGCCCACGCCAAACATAGCGCCCTAGGTTTGCAAGACTTGCAACTAGGTCAACATGGCCGCACGTGCCATTGGCACATGCCAACACGTGCCGCAAGCCGTATTTCTAAGCCGCTATGCCTTTGGCCCACGTTAAACATAGCGCCCTAGGTTTGCAAGACTTGCAACTAGGTAAACATGGCCGCACGTGCCATTGGCACATGCCAACACGTGCCGCAAGCCATATTTCTAAGCCGCTATGCCTTGGGCCCACGCCAAACATATACCGGGTTTGCAAGACTTGCAACTAGGTCAACATGGCCGCACGTGCCATTGGCACATGCCAACACGTGCCGCAAGCCATATTTCGGGAGCCGCTATGCCTTTGGCCCACGCCAAACATAGCGCCCTAGGTTCGCAAGACTTGCAACTAGGTCAACATGGCCGCACGTGCCATTGGCACATGCCAACACGTGCCGCAAGCCATATTTCCGAGCCGCTATGCCTTTGGCCCACGCCAAACATAGCGCCCTAGGTTTGCAAGACTTGTCTTTTTACTGAAAATTTTACTCATGTTTTCTGCACATGTGTCTTTTTGTTTGGACGTGCTTGTCACATATGTGAAGCAATATTCCCCCGTCCTTACGTGTTTGGTTTGCTGCTTTAAATAAAAGCTGTTTCTGAAAAATGATTCTGCAAAAGTGCTTTTCAGACAAAGCTGTTTCTGACAGAAAACTACACACTGTTTGAAGTCTGATTTCTTTGGCTTGTTTTGTTTGTTTGAAGAACAAAAAACATAACCAGTAACCTTGTCATACGCATGGGTTTTCCTTGGCGTTTTTCTCTTGTTTTGCTTACTGATTTTTGCTATAAATAGTGAAGAGTTTCTCACTTCACAACACACACCAAGAGAAGCTTTCTCTTCTCTTCTTCTTCTTCCTCTCTTCGTTTTCTTAACAGAAGTTCTTAAGGTTTTTTGAGAAATAAAAGCTTTCAGTTTTTCTCTTGGAGTAACAACTTTTCCAGTGATCTTAAGCTCTTAGGGTACCTTCCTTGTATGCTACATCGAGAGGTACTATCGGTAGTTGTATCCGGGAGGTGACTCGCCAACCGCTATAGCATCTCGGAGGAGTAGCAAAGCGATATTGCCTTTAGGTCGCCGTATTTACACGTGCCTCTACCTGTTCCAGTTACCATTGTTTGAGCATCACCAACAACATCAGTGAAGCATGGGTTTGAGCTAAGTATATTCTTCACATCTCTTTTGTTACATTGTTTCCAACAGCTTCTCAGTTTTTTTTTTTTTTTTTGAAAGGGAGAACCGAGTCTATTATCTTAAGGAATTCTTACATTTCTTTGGTACATCACCCCTGTGGTGTCTGCTTGAACGATATTTAAAAGAAACGGTGGGCAAACATTTTCCCAAACTTTAGTCGATCGATCTTATCATTTGGATGTTTCTGTTGGTGCTTCTTAGTTTTTGAGCAACTGTTTTTGTTTTTCTTTTATTTTTTTTTTGACGAGAAAAAGACAAATTATTTTAAATAGTGATGCCATCAAAGGACCAAGAAGAAAAAAAAAGAAGAAGGGATATTTTAACTTGGAGTCTCAAAAATGTGACTAGAATAGGGTTTGGTTCCATAAAGTTTTTAAATTAGAGTTTGGATCCCAGAACCGTCGTAGACCGTCTTGACGGTTAACTTTATTTTATTTTAAAATTAATTTCTATTCATCTAACGCCGTTGTAGATCAATTCGTCGAACTCCAGCTACTCATCAACGAAATCCTTGCTGAAGGCTTGCGCTTTGATGAAGCTCTACAAGTATCTGCAGTGATTGAAAAGCTTCCACCCTCATGGAACGAGTATTTAAGAGGTCATGACACAAAATCGCGAAATCACCATGGTGGAGCTAGGGAAAATGATCCAGGTGGAGGAACTTCGTGCAACAAGAACAAGAGCCTGATGTCGAGCAAAGACATGTCCAACAAGGCGCATGTACCGGACGATAAGGCGGATCAAAGAACAAGCATGGAGAATCCAAAGAAAATGGTAACAGACGTAACAAACGTCGAAACCCCAAAGGTAACAATCTTAAGCCTAGGGGTGGTGTCTCCAAAAACACCATCAAAGGCGATCGCTATAATCTGTGGAAAAGCCGGCCATATGGCCAAAGACCGTAAGGCACCTAAGAAGACCAAAAGTGACCCTAAACAAAAAATAAGGCAAACATAGTAGATAATTCTCGATATTTTTCTCGGCATGGTGTCCAAGTCAACCTTGTCTCAAATGTGACCAATGTGAGAGACTCGGGTGGCTAGATTCTCGAGCCACTGTGCATGTCGCAAGTTCGTAAATGCTTTCTCCTCCTATGGCACCGTAGGGAGACGATGAGAAAATGTATATGGGTAACTCCTCCACCTCGAAAGTTGTGGGGAAAGGCAAGGTTGAGTCGAAGCTTACTTCAGAAAAACTCGCATTGAATGACGTGTATCACGTCCCAGACATATGCAAGAATCTTGTCTCGTAAACCATCTTACTAGGGAAAGGTTTTAAATTTGTATGAGTCTAACAAAGTTGTAATCTCTAAGGGTGGTGACTTCGTAGGGAAAGGGTTACGCCACCGAGAACATGATTAAGCTTAGTGTACTTTCCTTGAACTTGAACGAAAAATGCATCTTTTTCGCTTATGTTTGTGACTCCTCACATGTTTGGCATGATAGACTAGGACATGTTAACTTCAAATCCATTGAAAAACTTGCTAGTCTAGGTCGCATTCCTAAAATAAACTTTGACAGAGGTCATAAATGTGAAATTTGTGTTGAATCTAAATTTGCAAGAAAACCCTTTAACAAAAAAGGTTGAACGTAGTACAACTCCCCTAGAACTAATTCACTCGGATTTAGGAGATTTAAAATCAACTCCAACTAAAGGTGGTAAAAATGGTACATCACTTTTATCGATGATCACTCCCGACATCACAAGTTTACCTTCTTAGAAGCAAGGATGAAGCCTTAGAAGCTTTCAAATTATATAAACTTGAAGTAGAAAACCAAAGAGGCGTTACAATTAAAACTCTTAGGTCGACCGAGGCGGTGAGTATGTGATACCCATAGGAGAATTTTGCAAACTTAATGGCATCATTCACGAGACTACTGCACCTCGTTCACCTCAGTCGAATGGAGTAGCTGAAAGGAAAACCGAACACTCATAGATATGGTAAACGCTATGTTAGCTAGCTCGTGGCTACCCTCGAACTTGTGGGGGAAGCAATTCTCTCGCTTGTTATATCTTGAACCGCATTCCATTTAAGAAATCTGATAAAACCCCATATGAATCATGGATAGGTAGACCACCTTCCTACGCATTCTTTAAAGTGTGGGGGTGTTTGGCCAAGGTGGGCATTCCTTTCCAAGCAAACCAAAATAGGACCTAAAACTATGGACCGTGTTTTCTTAGGTTACCCCGAGCACTCTAGTGCGTATAGGTTCATGGTCATTGGTGATAACACCATTATGGAATCTAGAGATGCAAAGTGTTCTTTGAACACATTTTTCCTTTTAGGTCCGGACCTTGCAAAAGGGTCCGCGATGACCTCTCGATGTTCCTTCGACTAGTCAAACCCCAACTCTAGATGTTGAAACCGAACCTAGAAGAAGTAAGAGGGTCAGAACCGAGAAAAGTTTCGGTCCAGAGTTTGTGACTCTTGCGGTAGAGTCTGAACCCCAAACCTATAAGGAAGCAATGACTTGTCCGGAAGCTCCCTTCTGGGAAGAAGCTTCCCTTAATGAGTGGGATTCCATTCAAGATAACGACACTTGGGATCTGGGTAGACTTACCTCCCGGTAGTAAAGCCATAGGGTGCAAATGGGTCTTTAAAAGAAAGCTTAGACCAGATGGGACTACGTAAAAACACAAAGCTAGGTTGGTAGTCAAGGGCTACAGAGATAAAAGGAAGGAGTAGATTTCTTTGATACATATTCACCGGTCACTAGAATCACTTCTATTAGGATGCCGATTGCTATTGCTTCTATTTATGATTTGCATATACATCGATGGATGTTAAACCGCATTTTTACATGGTGAATTGATTGAAGAAATTTACATGGAACAACCTCGAAGGTTTTGTTGTGAAAGGTTTAGAAGATAAAGTATGCAAATTGAAAAATCTCTCAGTATGGTTTAAAACAAGCACCTAAACAAAGGGCATGAAAAATTTGATCATGTAATGATGACTAATGGCTTTAATTAATGAACTGATAAATGTGTTTATGTTAAATCGGTGGATAATTCTCATGTTATTGTATGCTCGTATGTTGATGATATGCTCATATTAGGCAAGAACCTTGAAATCATTAATGCCACTAAAAGCATGTCGAACGAAAACTTTGACATGAAAGACTTAGGCCCCGGCCGATATAATCTTAGGGATGAAAGTCGAAAGACAAATCGATGGTTATAGTCTTAGTCAATCTCATTATGCCGAAATCGTGCTCAAGAGATTTAAGCATGAAAATGCTAAACCCGCATCTACTCCTTATGACCCCAATTGTAAATTGAATAAGAACAAGGGTGAAGGAATTGGCCAACTCGAGTATTCTCGTGTTATTGGCGATATGTATTTGATGAATCGTACTGCACGATATTGCCTACGCAAAGGAGTGAGATTGAGCAGGTACACTTGCAACCCCGGGGAGAATCACCGGAAAGCCCTATACAGAGTTCTACGGGCATTCGAGAGGAACTTCAAACTATTGCTTAAGTTTTGGGAAGTATCCCGCGTGATGATAGAGGGGTCCCGTGATGCCAACCGGATATCAGAGCGCACAAGTGCAAGAGCACAAGTGGGTACGTCTTCACACTTGGAGGTGCGTCTCGTGTCATGGAAGTCTTCCAAACAGATATGTATAGCTCGATCCAAGATGGAGTCCGAGTTTATAGCCTTGGATAAAGTCAGCAGAGGAAGCCGAATGGATACGAGGTTTCCCGGAGGAATTCCACTGGCCCAAGCCCGTGTCTTCTATCGCAATCCACCGTGACAAGAAAGTCGCTATTGGATGTGCAGAGAATAAGGTGTACAACGGAAAGTCGATACACATTCGTAGAAGACACAAGACAAATGAGACAACTACTCTCTACAGTATCATCTCTATAGACTTTGTAGGGTCTAAAGAGAATACTGCACTTTGACGAAAGGGTTACCTAGAGAGAAAGTTAGTTCCGCATCGAGGGGATGGGACTTAAGCTCATAGAATAAAATTGCCAAGAAGGATACTCAACCTTGTGAATGGAGCCCAGAATCAAGGTTCAATGAGACTACTAATTTTTGGTGATAACGAGAGAGAAAGCACTATCTTAGTCCCTCCCTATGGTGCAACGTGTGATAGTGCTACCCGCATGATTTAGGATGATCCGTTGAGATCTTAATGAGTACCATGGCTTTGATTAAAGCGGGGGTGTGGCAGACACTTTATGGACTCACCTATGTGAATGTTGGAAGTGGGGCCGCTTCCTATGAGAATTTGAGCGGATTCTCTAGAGACATTCATTACGTCCGGGATTTAGCCCAAGGCCAAAATGGGCACAACGGCAATAGCATGGCAGCTTTTCTTTGATACATCAAAGCGTGGTTGTTATTTCAATTGCACTCACCGTTGTCTGTTCAAGACATTGTGTTCACCGTAACAACAAGCAGCTCCTAAACCTCACTAAGTTAAGGTTCAATCTCTCGGGACACCTTAGCCTAATTTTGATGTATTCTGTTTTCGTATTCTTGTCGACATGTTTTATTATTCATGTGGGGGATTGTTGAAAAAACGTGTTTAACCAAGGACTTTGACTTGCCCACAAAATGTTTTTTCCTTGTGAATAGTTAAAACATTAGTCCCACATAGGTGAAAATCTAAACAATTTTAGACTTAATACCATAGAATTGGGCTATAAGGGCAGGCCCTTTGGGCACTTAGCCTTTTGTGCGATTGGGAAGACTTAGACTATGGCTAGGGTCCCTTTCCCGTACGCGCGGTGCTTCGCACAGAAGCACGCACGCCGCCGTCCGTCCGGTCGGTCGGGTCCGGGTCCGGGTGTGGGTGTGGGTGTGGGTTCAATAAGACTTATCTTTTTACTGAAAATTTTACTCATGTTTTCTGCACATGTGTCTTTTTGTTTGGACGTGCTTGTCACATATGTGAAGCAATATTCCCCTGTCCTTACGTGTTTGGTTTGCTGCTTAAAATAAAAGCTGTTTCTGAAAACTGATTCTGCAAAAGTGCTTTTCAGACAAAGCTGTTTCTGGCGTAAAACTACACACTCGTTTGAAGTCCGATTTCTTTGGCTTGTTTTGTTTGTTTGAAGAACAAAAACATAACCAAGAACCTTGTCATACGCATGGGTTTTCCTTGGCGTTTTTCTCTTGTTTTGCTTACCGATTTTTGCTATAAATAGTGAAGAGTTTCTCACTTCATTAACACACACCAAGAGAAGCTTTCTTTCTTCTTCTTCTCTTCCTCTTCTCGTTTTCTTAACAGAGTTCTTAAGGTTTTTTGAGAAATAAAAGCTTTCAGCTTTTTTCTCTCTTGGAGTAACAACTTTTCCAAAGGCTGCTAAGCTCTTAGGGTACCTTCCTTGTATGCTACATCGAGAGGTACTAGCGGTAGTTGTATCCCTGGAGGTGACTCGCCAACCGCTATAGCATCTCAGAGGAGTAGCAAGAAAGATATTGCCTTTAGGTCAGCCGTATTTATACGTGCCTCTACCTGCTCCAGCTTACCATTGTTTGAGCATCACCAACAACATCGCTGAAGCATGGGTTTGAGCTAAGTATATTCTTCACATCTCATTTTGTTACATTGTTTCCAACAAACTAAAGGCAATTTTTTTTTTTTATTATTAAAGGGAGAAATAAAAGGAAAGATTTCTTTAGACAAACCCCAAAGTTTAGTGGTAAGGATTTTAAACGATGGCAAACATTTTCCCAAAATGTTGTTTTTCTTAAAAGACCAAAGGTTAGATGAAGTTGTTTTTGAGCAACTTTCGAGAAGGCTTCATTTTTTTTTGACCGAGAAAAAGAACATGATTTTAAAGAGTGATGGACTAGGAAGAATTAATGCAAAAACCACATTCTTATTTTAACTTGGAGTCTCAAAAATGTGACTAGACGACTTTTATAATGCAAAAGAAGTTTTTAATGCTTACCATTTGTGGATCCTTGAGGATAAGTATCTGAGAGGTCTTGAGCAAGAAGTTATTTGATTTTAAAATTAATTTCAAGATGATCTAAAGCCCGTTGTAGATCAATTGTCGAACTCCGCCTACTCATCAACGAAATCCTTGCTGAAGGCTTGCGCTTTGATGAAGCTCTACAAGCATCTCAAAGTGATTGAAAAGCTTCCACCCTCATGGAACGAGTACGTAAGAGGTCACGACACAAAATCGCGAAATCACCATGGTGGAGCTAGGGAAAATGATCCGTGGAGGAACTTCGGCAACAAGAACAAGAGCCCGATGTCGAGCAAAGACATGTCCAACAAGGCGCATGTACCGGACGATAAGGCGGCATCAAAGAACAAGCATGGAGAATCCAAAGAAAATGGTAACAGCATTTAACAAACGTCGAAACCCCAAAGGTAACAATCTTAAGCCTAGGGGTGGTGTCTCCAAAAACACCATCAAAGGCGATCGCTATAATTGTGGAAAAGCCGGCCATATGGCCAAAGACCGTAAGGCACCTAAGAAGACCAAAAGTGACCCTAAACAGAAAAATAAGGCAAACATAGTAGATAATTCTCGATATTTTTCTCGCATGGTGTCTCGAAGTCAACCTTGTCTCAAATGTGACCAATGTGAGAGACTCGGTGGCTAGATTCTCGGAGCCACCGTGCATGTCCGCAAGTTCAAATGCTTTCTCCTCCTATGGCACCGTAGGAGACGATGAGAAAATGTATATGGGTAACTCCTCCACCTCGAAAGTTGTGGGAAAGGCAAGGTTGAGTCAAGCTTACTTCAGAAAACTCGCATTGAATGACGTGTATCACGTCCCGTGACATATGCAAGAATCTTGTCTCGTAAACCATCTTACTAGGGAAAGGTTTTAAATTTGTAGCCGAGTCTAACAAAGTTGTAATCTCTAAGGGTGGTGACTTCGTAGGAAAGGGTTACGCCACCGAGAACATGATTAAGCTTAGTGTACTTTCCTTGAACTTGAACGAAAATGCATCTTCTTCTCGCTATGTTTGTGACTCCTCACATGTTTGGCATGATAGACTAGGACATGTTAACTTCAAATCCATTGAAAAACTTGCTAGTCTAGGCCGCATTCCTAAAATAAACTTTGACAGAGGTCATAAATGTGAAATTTGTGTTGAATCTAAATTTGCAAGAAAACCCTTTAACAAAAAGGTTGAACGTAGTACAACTCCCCTAGAACTAATTCACTCGGATTTAGGAGATTTAAAATCAACTCCAACTAAAGGTGGTAAAAATGGTACATCACTTTTATCGATGATCACTCCCGACATCACAAGTTTACCTTCTTAGAAGCAAGGATGAAGCCTTAGAAGCTTTCAAATTATATAAACTTGAAGTAGAAAACCAAAGAGGCGTTACAATTAAAACTCTTAGGTCGACCGAGGCGGTGAGTATGTGATACCCATAGGAGAATTTTGCAAACTTAATGGCATCATTCACGAGACTACCGCACCTCGCTCACCTCAGCCGAATGGAGTAGCCGAAAGGAAAACCGAACACTCATAGATATGGTAAACGCTATGTTAGCTAGCCTGTGGCTACCCTCGAACTTGTGGGGGAAGCAATTCTCTCGCTTGTTATATCTTGAACCGCATTCCATTTAAGAAATCTGATAAAACCCCATATGAATTATGGATAGGTAGACCACCTTCCTACGCATTCTTTAAAGTGTGGGGGTGTTTGGCCAAGGTGGGCATTCCTCGCCCCAAGCAAACCAAAATAGGACCTAAAACTATGGATCGTGTTTTCTTAGGTTACCCCGAGCACTCTAGTGCGTATAGGTTCATGGTCATTGGTGATAACACCATTATGGAATCTAGAGATGCAAGTTGTTCTTTGAACACATTTTTCCTTTTAGGTCCGGGACCTTGCAAAAGGGTCCGCGATGACCTCTCGATGTTCCTTCGACTAGTCAAACCCCAACTCTAGATGTTGAAACCAAACCTAGAAGAAGTAAGAGGGTCGTAACCGAGAAAAGTTTCGGTCCGTAGTTTGTGACTCTTGCGGTAGAGTCCGAACCCCAAACCTATAAGGAAGCAATGACTTGTCCTAAGCTCCCTTCCGGGAAGAAGCTTCCTTAATGAGTGGGATTCCATTCAAGATAACGACACTTGGGATCCGGTAGACTTACCTCCCGGTAGTAAAGCCATAGGGTGCAAATGGGTCTTTAAAAGAAAGCTTAGACTGATGGGACTACGTAAAAACACAAAGCTAGGTTGGTAGTCAAGGGCTACGACAAAAGGAAGGAGTAGATTTCTTTGATACATATTCACCTGGTCACTAGAATCACTTCTATTAGGATGCCGATTGCTATTGCTTCTATTTATGATTTGCATATACATCGATGGATGTTAAAACCGCATTTTTACATGGTGAATTGAATGAAGAAATTTACATGGAACAACCTCAAGGTTTTGTTGTGAAAGGTTTAGAAGATAAAGTATGCAAATTGAAAAATCAGATGGTTTAAAACAAGCACCTAAACAAGGGCATGAAAAATTTGATCATGTAATGATGACTAATGGCTTTAATTAATGAATCGATAAATGTGTTTATGTTAAATCGGTGGATAATTCTCATGTTATTGTATGCCCGTATGTTGATGATATGCTCATATTAGGCAAGAACCTTGAAATCATTAATGCCACTAAAAGCATGTCGAACGAAAAACTTTGACATGAAAGACTTAGGCCCCGCCGATATAATCTTAGGGATGAAAGTCGAAAGACAATCGATGGTTATAGTCTTAGTCAATCTCATTATGTCGAAACCGTGCTCAAGAGATTTAAGCATGAAAATGCTAAACCCGCATCTACTCCTTATGACCCCAATTGTAAATTGAAAAAGAACAAGGGTGAAGGAATTGGCCAACTCGAGTATTCTCGTGTTATTGGCAGATATGTATTTGATGAACTGTACTGCACCCGATATTGCCTACGCAGTGAGATTGAGCAGTACACTTGCAACCCCGGGGAGAATCACCGGAAAGCCCTATACAGAGTTCTACGGGCATTCGAGAGGAACTTCAAACTATTGCTTAAGTTTTGGGAAGTATCCCTCGTGATAGAGGGGTCCCGTGATGCCAACCGGATATCGAGAGTGCATAAGTGCAAGTGCACAAGTGGGTACGTCTTCACACTGAGGTGCGTCTCGTGTCATGGAAGTCTTCCAAACAGACATGTATAGCTCGATCCAAGATGGAGTCCGAGTTTATAGCCTTGGATAAAGCCGCAGAGGAAGCCGAATGGATACGAGGTTTCCCGGGAGGAATTCCACTGCCCAAGCCTCGTGTCTTCTATCGCAATCCACCGTGGACAAGAAAGCCGCTATTGGATGTGCAGAGAATAAGGTGTACAACGGAAAGTCGATACACATTCGTAGAAGACACAAGACAAGTGAGACAACTACTCTCTACAGTATCATCTCTATAGACTTTGTAGGGTCTAAAGAGAACATTGCACTTTGACGAAAGGGTTACCTAGAGAGAAAGTTAGTTCCGCATCGAGGGGATGGGACTTAAGCTCATAGAATAAAATTGCCAAGAAGGATACTCAACCTTGTGAATGGAGCTCCGTAATCAAGGTTCAATGAGACTACTAATTTTTGGTGATAACGAGAGAGAAAGCACTATCTTAGTCCCTCCCTATGGTGCAACCGTGTGATAGTGCTACCCGCATGATTTAGGATGATCCGTTGAGATCTTAATGAGTACCATGGCTTTGATTAAAGCGGGGTGTGGCAGACACTCTTTATGGACTCACCTATGTGAATGTTGGAAGTGGGGCCGTTTCCTATGAGAATTTGAGCGGATTCTCTAGAGACATTCATTACGTCCGGGATTTAGCCCAAGGCCAAAATGGGCACAACGGCAAGAGCTTGGCAGCTTTTCTTTGATACATCAAAGCGTGGTTGTTATTTCTGAATTGCACTCACTGTTGTCGGTTCAAGACATTGTGTTCACCGTAACAACAAGCAGTTCCGGTAACCTCTCACTAAGTTAAGGTTCAATCTCTGGGACACCTTAGCCTAATTTTGATGTATTCTGTTTTCTCGTATTTTTGTCGACATGTTTTATTATTCATGTGGGGGATTGTTGGAAAAAACGTGTTTAACCAAGGACTTTGACTTGCCCACAAAATGTTTTTTCCTTGTGAATAGTTAAAACATTAGTCCCACATAGGTGAAAATCTAAACAATTTTAGACTTAAATACCATAGAATTGGGCTATAAGGGCAGGCCCTTTGGGCACTTAGCCTTTTGTGCGATTGGGAAGACTTAGACTATGGCTAGGGTCCCTTTCCAGACGCGCGGTGCTTCGCACATAAGCACGCACGCCGCCGTCCGTCCGGTCCGGGTCGGTGCCGGGTCCGGTCCGGGTGTGGGTGTGGGTGTGGGTGTGGGTTCAATAAGACTTATCTTTTACCGAAAATTTTACTCATGTTTTCGCACATGTGTCTTTTTGTTTGGACGTGCTTGTCACATATGTGAAGCAATATTCCCCTCGTCCTT
The DNA here is from genome assembly GCA_023531295.1 of Papaver armeniacum. Lineage (NCBI taxonomy): Eukaryota > Viridiplantae > Streptophyta > Magnoliopsida > Ranunculales > Papaveraceae > Papaver > Papaver armeniacum. Next base: position 685,680 of record JAJJWW010012641.1, read on the forward strand.
ACGTGTTTGGTTTGTCGCTTTAAATAAAAGTCAAGTTTCGAAAATGATTCTCGCAAAAGTGCTTTTCAGACAAAGTCGTTTCGACGTAAAACTACACACTCGTTTGAAGTCCGATTTCTTTGGCTTGTTTTGTTTGTTTGAAGAACAAAAACATAACCAAGAACCTTGTCATACGCATGGGTTTTCCTTGGCGTTTTCTCTTGTTTTGCTTATCGATTTTTGCTATAAATAGTGAAGAGTTTCTCACTTCATTAACACACACCAAGAGAAGCTTTCTCTTCTCTTCTTCTTCTCTTCCTCTCTTCTGTTTTCTTAACAGAGTTCTTAAGGTTTTTTGAGAAATAAAACTTTCAGTTTTTCTCTCTTGGAGTAACAACTTTTCCAGTGCTGCCAAGCTCTTAGGGTACCTTCCTTGTATGCTACATCGAGAGGTACTAGCGGTAGTTGTATCCCGGAGGTGACTCGCCAACCGCTATAGCATCTCGAGGAGCAAAGAAAGCGATATTGCCTTTAGGTCAGCCGTATTTATACGTGCCTCTACCTGCTCCAGCTTACCATTGTTTGAGCATCACCAACAACATCAAATGAAGCATGGGTTTGAGCTAAGTATATTCTTCACATCTCTTTCATTTTGTTACATTGTTTCCAACAAACTAAAGGCAATATCGCTTTTTTTTTATTATTTTTAAATAAAAATGGGAAAGAGTATTATCAAAAGGAATTTTACAAGACAAACCCCAAAATGTTGTTTTTGAAATACCAAAGGTTAAATGAAGGCAAACATTTTCCCAAACTTTAGTCGATCGATCTTATCAAAATGTTGTTTTTCTTAGTTTTTGACCAAAGGTTTTTGTTTTTCTTTTATTTTTTTTTGACGAGAAAAAGACAAATTATTTTAAACATGATGCCATCAAAGGACCAAGAAGAATTACATGTGCAAAAACCACATTCTTAACTTGGAGTCTGAAAACTTTGTAGAATAGGGTTTTATAATGCAAAAGAAAATTTTAATGCTTAGATTTTGGAAGCCCTTGAGGATAAGTAATCGAGGTCAGCAGAGCAAGAAGTTCTTGATGGCCAAGTTCCCCGGATTTCAAGATTGATTTCTATTGAAAAGCCCGTTGTAGATCAATTCGTCGAACTCCGCCTACTCATCAACGAAATCCTTGTCAAGGCTTGCGCTTTGATGAAGCTCTACAAGTATCTCAGTGGATTGAAAAGCTTCCACCCTCATGGAACGAGTACCGAAGAGGCCGCGACACAAAATCGCGAAATCACCAATGGTGGAGCTAGGGAAAATGATCCGTGTGGAGGAACTTCGTGCAACAAGAACAAGAGCCCGATGCCGAGCAAAGACATGTCCAACAAGGCGCATGTACCGGACGATAAGGCGGCATCAAAGAACAAGCATGGAGAATCCAAAGAAAATGGTAACACGTAACAAACGCCGAAACCCCAAAGGTAACAATCTTAAGCCTAGGGGTGGTGTCTCCAAAAACACCATCAAAGGCGATCGCTATAATCGTGGAAAAGCCGGCCATATGGCCAAAGACCGTAAGGCACCTAAGAAGACCAAAAGTGACCCTAAACAGAAAAATAAGGCAAACATAGTAGATAATTCTCGATATTTTTCTCGCATGGTGTCTCAAGTCAACCTTGTCTCAAATGTGACCAATGTGAGAGATCGGTGGCTAGATTCTGAGCCACCAGTGCATGTCTCGCAAGTTCGAAATGCTTTCTCCTCCTATGGCACCGTAGGAGACGATGAGAAAATGTATATGGGTAACTCCTCCACCTCGAAAGTTGTGGGGAAAGGCAAGGTTGAGTCAAGCTTACTTCAGAAAAAACTCGCATTGAATGACGTGTATCACGTCCTGCACATATGCAAGAATCTTGTCTAAAACCATCTTACTAGGGAAAGGTTTTAAATTTGTAGCCGAGTCTAACAAAGTTGTAATCTCTAAGGGTGGTGACTTCGTAGGAAAGGGTTACGTCACCGAGAACATGATTAAGCTTAGTGTACTTTCCTTGAACTTGAACGAAAATGCATCTTTCTCGCTTATGTTTGTGACTCACATGTTTGGCATGATAGACTAGGACATGTTAACTTCAAATCCATTGAAAAACTTGCTAGTCTAGGCCGCATTCCTAAAATAAACTTTGACAGAGGTCATAAATGTGAAATTTGTGTTGAATCTAAATTTGCAAGAAAACCCTTTAACAAAAAGGTTGAACGTAGTACAACTCCCCTAGAACTAATTCACTCGGATTTAGGAGATTTAAAATCAACTCCAACTAAAGGTGGTAAAAAATGGTACATCACTTTTATCGATGATCACTCCCGATATCGTCAAGTTTACCTTCTTAGAAGCAAGGATGAAGCCTTAGAAGCTTTCAAATTATATAAACTTGAAGTAGAAAACCAAAGAGGCGTTACAATTAAAACTCTTAGGTCGACCGAGGCGGTGAGTATGTGATACCCATAGGAGAATTTTGCAAACTTAATGGCATCATTCACGAGACTACCGCACCTCGTTCACCTCGCCGAATGGAGTAGCCGAAAGGAAAACCGAACACTCATAGATATGGTAAACGCTATGTTAGCTAGCTCAGTGGCTACCTCGAACTTGTGGGGGAAGCAATTCTCTCGCTTGTTATATCTTGAACCGCATTCCATTTAAGAAATCTGATAAAACCCCATATGAATTATGGATAGGTAGACCACCTTCCTACGCATTCTTTAAAGTGTGGGGGTGTTTGGCCAAGGTGGGCATTCCTCGCCCCAAGCAAACCAAAATAGGACCTAAAACTATGGACTGTGTTTTCTTAGGTTACCCCGAGCACTCTAGTGCGTATAGGTTCATGGTCATTGGTGATAACACCATTATGGAATCTAGAGATGCAGTGTTCTTTGAACACATTTTTCCTTTTAGGTCCGGACCTTGCAAAAGGGTCCGCGATGACCTCTCGATGTTCCTTCGACTAGTCAAACCCCAACTCTAGATGTTGAAACCGAACCTAGAAGAAGTAAGAGGGTCGAACCGAGAAAAGTTTCGGTCCGTAGTTTGTGACTCTTGCGGTAGAGTCCGAACCCCAAACCTATAAGGAAGCAATGACTTGTCCTGGAAGCTCCCTTCCTGGAAGAACCTTCCTTAATGAGTGGGATTCCATTCAAGATAACGACACTTGGGATCCGGGCAGACTTACCTCCCGGTAGTAAAGCCATAGGGTGCAAATGGGTCTTTAAAAGAAAGCTTAGACCAGATGGGACTACGTAAAAACACAAAGCTAGGTTGGTAGTCAAGGGCTACGTGACAAAAGGAAGGAGTAGATTTCTTTGATACATATTCACCGGTCACTAGAATCACTTCTATTAGGATGCCGATTGCTATTGCTTCTATTTATGATTTGCATATACATCGATGGATGTTAAACCGCATTTTTACATGGTGAATTGATTGAAGAAATTTACATGGAACAACCCGAAGGTTTTGTTGTGAAAGGTTTAGAAGATAAAGTATGCAAATTGAAAAAATCTCTCGTATGGTTTAAAACAAGCACCTAAACAAAATGGGCATGAAAAATTTGATCATGTAATGATGACTAATGGCTTCGTAATTAATGAATCGATAAATGTGTTTATGTTAAATCGGTGGATAATTCTCATGTTATTGTATGCCCGTATGTTGATGATATGCTCATATTAGGCAAGAACCTTGAAATCATTAATGCCACTAAAAGCATGCCGAACGAAAACTTTGACATGAAAGACTTAGGCCCCGCCGATATAATCTTAGGGATGAAAGTCGAAAGACAACCGATGGTTATAGTCTTAGTCAATCTCATTATGTCGAAACCGTGCTCAAGAGATTTAAGCATGAAAATGCTAAACCCGCATCTACTCCTTATGACCCCAATTGTAAATTGAAAAAGAACAAGGGTGAAGGAATTCCGCCAACTCGAGTATTCTCGTGTTATTGGCAAGATATGTATTTGATGAACTGTACTGCACTGATATTGCCTACGCAAAGTGAGCAGATTGAGCAGTACACTTGCAACCCCGGGGAGAATCACTGAAAGCCCTATACGAGTTCTACTTGCACCGAGAGGAACTTCAAACTATTGCTTAAGTTTTGGGAAGTATCCCGTCGTGATAGAGGGGTCCCGTGATGCCAACCGGATATCGTGAGTGCATAAGTGCAAGTGCACAAGTGGGTACGTCTTCACACTTGGAGGTGCTGCTCGTGTCATGGAAGTCTTCCAAACAGACATGTATAGCTCGATCCAAAGATGGAGTCCGAGTTTATAGCCTTGGATAAAGCCGCAGAGGAAGCCGAATGGATACGAGGTTTCCCGGGAGGAATTCCACTGGCCCAAGCCGTGTCTTCTATCGCAATCCACCGTGACAAGAAAGCCGCTATTGGATGTGCAGAGAATAAGGTGTACAACGGAAAGTCGATACACATTCGTAGAAGACACAAGACAGCTGAGACAACTACTCTACAGTATCATCTCTATAGACTTTGTAGGGTCTAAAGAGAACATTGCAGCACTTTGACGAAAGGGTTACCTAGAGAGAAAGTTAGTTCCGCATCGAGGGGGATGGGACTTAAGCTCATAGAATAAAATTGCCAAGAAGGATACTCAACCTTGTGAATGGAGCTCCAGTAATCAAGGTTCAATGAGACTACTAATTTTTGGTGATAACGAGAGAGAAAGCACTATCTTAGTCCCTCCCTATGGTGCAACCGTGTGATAGTGCTACTCGCATGATTTAGGATGATCCGTTGAGATCTTAATGAGTACCATGGCTTTGATTAAAGCGGGTGTGGCAGACACTCTTTATGGACTCACCTATGTGAATGTTGGAAGTGGGGCCGCTTCCTATGAGAATTTGAGCGGATTCTCTAGAGACATTCATTACGTCCGGATTTAGCCCAAGGCCAAAATGGGCACAACGGCAAGAGCTTGGCGCCTTTTCTTTGATACATCAAAGCGTGGTTGTTATTTCGAATTGCACTCACCGTTGTCGGTTCAAGACATTGTGTTCACCGTAACAACAAGGGCTCCAGTAACCTCTCACTAAGTTAAGGTTCAATCTCCGGGGACACCTTAGCCTAATTTTGATGTATTCTCGTTTTCTCGTATTTTTGTCGACATGTTTTATTATTCATGTGGGGGATTGTTGGAAAAACGTGTTTAACCAAGGACTTTGACTTGCCCACAAAATGTTTTTTCCTTGTGAATAGTTAAAACATTAGTCCCACATAGGTGAAAATCTAAACAATTTTAGACTTAAATACCATAGAATTGGGCTATAAGGGCAGGCCCTTTGGGCACTTAGCCTTTTGTGCGATTGGGAAGACTTAGACTATGGCTAGGGTCCCTTTCCCGTACGCGCGGTGCTTCGCACAGAAGCACGCACGCCGCCGTCCGTCGGGTCGGGTCGGGTCGGGTCTGGGTCCGGGTCCGGGTCCGGGTGTGGGTGTGGGTGTGGGTTCAATAAGACTTATCTTTTTACTGAAAATTTTACTCATGTTTTCTGCACATGTGTCTTTTTGTTTGGACGTGCTTGTCACATATGTGAAGCAATATTCCCCGTCCTTACGTGTTTGGTTTGTCGCTTTAAATAAAGTCAAGTTTCAAAATGATTTCGCAAAAGTGCTTTTCGACAAAGTCAGTTTCGACGTAAAACTACACACTCGTTTGAAGTCTCGATTTCTTTGGCTTGTTTTGTTTGTTTGAAGAACAAAAACATAACCAAGAACCTTGTCATACGCATGGGTTTTCCTTGGCGTTTTCTCTTGTTTTGCTTATCGATTTTTGCTATAAATAGTGAAGAGTTTCTCACTTCACAACACACACACCAAGAGAAGCTTTCTTCTCTTCTTCTTCTCTTCCTCTCTTCTCGTTTTCTTAACAGAGTTCTTAAGGTTTTTTGAGAAATAAAACTTTCGCTTTTTCTCTTGGAGTAACAACTTTTCAAAGGTCGCTTAAGCTCTTAGGGTACCTTCCTTGTATGCTACATCGAGAGGTACTAGCGGTAGTTGTATCCCGGAGGTGACTCGCCAACCGCTATAGCATCTCAGAGGAGTAGCAAAGATATTGCCTTTAGGTCGGCCGATGATTTATACGTGCCTCTACCTGCTCCAGCTTACCATTGTTTGAGCATCACCAACAACATCGTTGAAGCATGGGTTTGAGCTAAGTATATTCTTCACATCTCATTATTGTTACATTGTTTCCAACAAACTAAAGGCAATTTTTTTTTTTTTTTGAAAGGGAGAACCGAATTATCTTAAGGAAACATTTCTTTGGTACATCACCCCCGTGGTGTTAGCTTGACAAAACCCCAAAGTTTAAAAGATTTTAAACGATGGCAAAAATGTTGTTTTTCTTAAAAGACCAAAGGTTAGATGAAGTTGTTTCTGTTGAAAGGCTTCATGACCGTTTTTTGAACATGATCTAGAGAGGTGGACTAGGAAGAATTACATGTGCAAAAACCACATTCTTAAATAGTGATGCCTTCAAAGGACTTTTATAATGCAAAAGAAAATATTTTAATGGAGTCTTACCATTTGTGGGAAGCCCTTGAGGATAAGTTTTTAAATTAGAGTTTGGATCCGGGAGCAAGAAGTTCTTGATGGCCAAGTTCCCGGATTTCAAGATTGATTTCTATTCAAACGCCGTTGTAGATCAATTGTCGAACTCAGCCTACTCATCAACGAAATCCTTGCTGAAGGCTTGCGCTTTGATGAAGCTCTACAAGTATCTCGGTAAAGTGATTGAAAAGCTTCCACCCTCATGGAACGAGTACTGTAAGAGGTCGCGACACAAAAATCGCGAAATCACCATGGTGGAGCTAGGGAAAATGATCCTGTGGAGGAACTTCTGCAACAAGAACAAGAGCCCGATGCTCGAGCAAAGACATGTCCAACAAGGCGCATGTACCGGACGATAAGGCGGCATCAAAGAACAAGCATGGAGAATCCAAAGAAAATGGTAACAGACGTAACAAACGTCGAAACCCCAAAGGTAACAATCTTAAGCCTAGGGGTGGTGTCTCCAAAAACACCATCAAAGGCGATCGCTATAATCGTGGAAAAGCCGGCCATATGGCCAAAGACTGTAAGGCACCTAAGAAGACCAAAACTGACCCTAAACAAAAATAAGGCAAACATAGTAGATAATTCTCGATATTTTTTCGGCATGGTGTCCGAAGTCAACCTTGTCTCAAATGTGACCAATGTGAGAGACCGGTGGCTAGATTCTGGAGCCACCAGCATGTCTCGCAAGTTCGTAAATGCTTTCTCCTCCTATGGCACCGTAGAGACGATGAGAAAATGTATATGGGTAACTCCTCCACCTCGAAAGTTGTGGGGAAAGGCAAGGTTGAGTCAAGCTTACTTCAGAAAACTCGCATTGAATGACGTGTATCACGTCCCACATATGCAAGAATCTTGTCTCGTAAAACCATCTTACTAGGGAAAGGTTTTAAATTTGTAGCCGAGTCTAACAAAGTTGTAATCTCTAAGGGTGGTGACTTCGTAGGAAAGGGTTACGTCACCGAGAACATGATTAAGCTTAGTGTACTTTCCTTGAACTTGAACGAAAATGCATCTTCTTCTGCTTATGTTTGTGACTCCTCACATGTTTGGCATGATAGACTAGGACATGTTAACTTCAAATCCATTGAAAAACTTGCTAGTCTAGGCTGCATTCCTAAAATAAACTTTGACAGAGGTCATAAATGTGAAATTTGTGTTGAATCTAAATTTGCAAGAAAACCCTTTAACAAAAAGGTTGAACGTAGTACAACTCCCCTAGAACTAATTCACTCGGATTTAGGAGATTTAAAATCAACTCCAACTAAAGGTGGTAAAAAATGGTACATCACTTTTATCGATGATCACTCCCGATATCAAGCCAAGTTTACCTTCTTAGAAGCAAGGATGAAGCCTTAGAAGCTTTCAAATTATATAAACTTGAAGTAGAAAACCAAAGAGGCGTTACAATTAAAACTCTTAGGTCGACCGAGGCGGTGAGTATGTGATACCCATAGGAGAATTTTGCAAACTTAATGGCATCATTCACGAGACTACCGCACCTCGCTCACCTCGCCGAATGGAGTAGCCGAAAGGAAAACCGAACACTCATAGATATGGTAAACGCTATGTTAGCTAGCTCAGTGGCTACCCTCGAACTTGTGGGGGAAGCAATTTCTCTCGCTTGTTATATCTTGAACCGCATTCCATTTAAGAAATCCGATAAAACCCCATATGAATTATGGATAGGTAGACCACCTTCCTACGCATTCTTTAAAGTGTGGGGGTGTTTGGCCAAGGTGGGCATTCCTCGCCCCAAGCAAACCAAAATAGGACCTAAAACTATGGACTGTGTTTTCTTAGGTTACCCCGAGCACTCTAGTGCGTATAGGTTCATGGTCATTGGTGATAACACCATTATGGAATCTAGAGATGCAAAGGTTCTTTGAACACATTTTTCCTTTTAGGTCCGGACCTTGCAAAAGGGTCCGCGATGACCTCTCGATGTTCCTTCGACTAGTCAAACCCCAACTCTAGATGTTGAAACCGAACCTAGAAGAAGTAAGAGGGTCGAACCGAGAAAAGTTTCTGTCCGCAGTTTGTGACTCTTGCAGAGTCCGAACCCCAAACCTATAAGGAAGCAATGACTTGTCCGAAGCTCCCTTCGGGAAGAAGCTTCCTTAATGAGTGGGATTCCATTCAAGATAACGACACTTGGGATCTGGGTAGACTTACCTCCCGGTAGTAAAGCCATAGGGTGCAAATGGGTCTTTAAAAGAAAGCTTAGACCAGATGGGACTACGTAAAAACACAAAGCTAGGTTGGTAGTCAAGGGCTACAGATAAAAGGAAGGAGTAGATTTCTTTGATACATATTCACCTGGCCACTAGAATCACTTCTATTAGGATGCCGATTGCTATTGCTTCTATTTATGATTTGCATATACATCGATGGATGTTAAAACCGCATTTTTACATGGTGAATTGATGAAGAAATTTACATGGAACAACCCAAGGTTTTGTTGTGAAAGGTTTAGAAGATAAAGTATGCAAATTGAAAAATCTCTCGTATGGTTTAAAACAAGCACCTAAACAAAGGGCATGAAAAATTTGATCATGTAATGATGACTAATGGCTTCGTAATTAATGAATCCGATAAATGTGTTTATGTTAAATCTAAGTGGATAATTCTCATGTTATTGTATGCCCGTATGTTGATGATATGCTCATATTAGGCAAGAACCTTGAAATCATTAATGCCACTAAAAGCATGCTGAACGAAAAACTTTGACATGAAAGACTTAGGCCCCGTGATATAATCTTAGGGATGAAAGTCGAAAGACAATCGATGGTTATAGTCTTAGTCAATCTCATTATGTCAAACCGTGCTCAAGAGATTTAAGCATGAAAATGCTAAACCCGCATCTACTCCTTATGACCCCAATTGTAAATTGAAAAAGAACAAGGGTGAAGGAATTCGTCAACTCGAGTATTCTCGTGTTATTGGCAAAGATATGTATTTGATGAACCGCACTGCACCCGATATTGCCTACGCAGGAGAGCATTGAGCAGTACACTTGCAACCCCGGGGAGAATCACTGGAAAGCCCTATACGAGTTCTACGGCATCGAGAGGAACTTCAAACTATTGCTTAAGTTTTGGGAAGTATCCTGTTTGTGATAGAGGGGTCCCGTGATGCCAACCGGATATCGAGAGCAGACAAGTGCAAGAGCACAAGTGGGTACGTCTTCACACTTGGAGGTGCGCCTCCGTGTCATGGAAGTCTTCCAAACAGACATGTATAGCTCGATCCAGATGGAGTCCGAGTTTATAGCCTTGGATAAAGCTGCAGAGGAAGCCGAATGGATACGAGGTTTCCGGGAGGAATTCCACTGCCCAAGCCTCGTGTCTTCTATCGCAATCCACCGTGACAAGAAAAGCCGCTATTGGATGTGCAGAGAATAAGGTGTACAACGGAAAGTCGATACACATTCGTAGAAGACACAAGACAGTGAGACAACTACTCTCTACAGTGTATCATCTCTATAGACTTTGTAGGGTCTAAAGAGAATATTGCACTTTGACGAAAGGGTTACCTAGAGAGAAAGTTAGTTCCGCATCGAGGGGATGGGACTTAAGCTCATAGAATAAAATTGCCAAGAAGGATACTCAACCTTGTGAATGGAGCTCCGTAATCAAGGTTCAATGAGACTACTAATTTTTGGTGATAACGAGAGAGAAAGCACTATCTTAGTCCCTCCCTATGGTGCAACCGTGTGATAGTGCTACCGCATGATTTAGGATGATCCGTTGAGATCTTAATGAGTACCATGGCTTTGATTAAAGCGGGTGTGGCAGACACTCTTTATGGACTCACCTATGTGAATGTTGGAAGTGGGGCCGCTTCCTATGAGAATTTGAGCGGATTCTCTAGAGACATTCATTACGTCCGGATTTAGCCCAAGGCCAAAATGGGCACAACGGCAAGAGCTTGGCAGCTTTTCTTTGATACATCAAAGCGTGGTTGTTATTTCGAATTGCACTCACTGTTGTCGGTTCAAGACATTGTGTTCACCGTAACAACAAGCGCTCGGAGTAACCTCTCACTAAGTTAAGGTTCAATCTCTGGGACACCTTAGCCTAATTTTGATGTATTCTCGCTTTCTCGTATTCTTGTCGACATGTTTTATTATTCATGTGGGGGATTGTTGGAAAAAACGTGTTTAACCAAGGACTTTGACTTGCCCACAAAATGTTTTTTCCTTGTGAATAGTTAAAACATTAGTCCCACATAGGTGAAAATCTAAACAATTTTAGACTTAAATACCATAGAATTGGGCTATAAGGGCCTGCCCTTTGGGCACTTAGCCTTTTGTGCGATTGGGAAGACTTAGACTATGGCTAGGGTCCCTTTCCCGTACGCGCGGTGCTTCGCACAGAAGCACGCACGCCGCCGTCCGTCCGGTCGGTCGGGTCGGGTCCGGGTGTGGGTGTGGGTGTGGGTGTGGGTTCAATAAGACTTATCTTTTACCGAAAATTTTACTCATGTTTTCTCGCACATGTGTCTTTTTGTTTGGACGTGCTTGTCACATATGTGAAGCAATATTCCCTGTCCTTACGTGTTTGGTTTGTCGCAAAATAAAAGTCGTTTCGAAAAATGATTTAAAAAGTGCTTTCAGACAAAGTGTTTCTCGAGCGTAAAACTACACACTCGTTTGAAGTCCGATTTCTTTGGCTTGTTTTGTTTGTTTGAAGAACAAAAAACATAACCAAGAACTTGTCATACGCATGGGTTTTCTTTGGCGTTTTTCTCTTGTTTTGCTTACTGATTTTTGCTATAAATAGTGAAGAGTTTCTCACTTCACAACACACACCAAGAGAAGCTTTCTCTTCTCTTCTTCTTCTCTTCCTCTCTTCTGTTTTCTTAACAGAGTTCTTAAGGTTTTTTGAGAAATAAAAGCTTTCATTTTTTCTCTTTAGAGTAACAACTTTTCCAAAGGTCTGCCAAGCTCTTAGGGTACCTTCCTTGTATGCTACATCGAGAGGTACTAGCGGTAGTTGTATCCTCGGAGGTGACTCGCCAACCGCTATAGCATCTCGAGAGGAGTAGCAGCGATATTGCCTTTAGGTCGGCCGTATTTATACGTGCCTCTACCTGTTCCAGTTACCATTGTTTGAGCATCACCAACAACATCAGTGAAGCATGGGTTTGAGCTAAGTATATTCTTCACATCTCTTTTGTTACATTGTTTCCAACAGCTTCTCAGTTTTTTTTTTTTTTTTTGAAAGGAGAACCGAGTCTATTATCTTAAGGAATTCTTACATTTCTTTGGTACATCACCCTGTGGTGTCTGCGCTTGAACGATATTTAAAAGAAACGGTGGGCAAACATTTTCCCAAACTTTAGTCGATCGATCTTATCATTTGGATGTTTCTGTTGGTGCTTCTTAGTTTTTGAGCAACTGTTTTTGTTTTTCTTTTATTTTTTTTTTGACGAGAAAAAGACAAATTATTTTAAATAGTGATGCCATCAAAGGACCAAGAAGAAAAAAAAAAAAAAGGGGATATTTTAACTTGGAGTCTCAAAAATGTGACTAGAATAGGGTTTGTTTCCATAAAGTTTTTAAATTAGAGTTTGGATCCCAGAACCGTCGTAGACCGTCTTGACGGTTAACTTTATTTTATTTTAAAATTAATTTCTATTCATCTAACGCCGTTATTCTCCCTCAGCACGTGAGTCGCACTTGTTGACAAAAATCCATCAAAGCATATCCAACGGATGAGAAAATATAAAATCCAACGGTCTAGATTTCTTGTCTATTAATATACAGTTCGACCCATCATCAAACCCCTACGAACACTCATTTCTCCGCCATTGTAGTACTCATTCCTCAGCCACAATTTCAAACACCTGTTAGGCGGTTTTGAGCTCACATTTTGATCAAAATATAAAGAGAAAAACAAACTTATACAAGAATACCGAGAGTAAATAAAAGAAATCTTTTATAAAAAAGGGGTTAAAGTAAGCTAGCGTAAGGGAGAGGTTTTTTAGAAGAGAAAGATTATTTGTTTCCCAAGTTAGAGTTCTTCTTAATTTTTGTATCAAATTCATAAATATTAATGAATGTTCTTGTGATTTCCATGGATTTAACTTAGACTGTTCTATAGATTTTGATTAGGGTGTAGTTGTGAGACAAATTATTTTAAATAGTGATGCCATCAAAGGACCAAGAAAAAAAAAAAAAAGGGATATTTTGACTTGGAGTCTCAAAATGTGACTAGAATAGGGTTTGGTTCCATAAAGTTTTAAATTAGAGTTTGGATCCCGTAACCAGTCAGTAGACCGTTTGACGGTTAACTTTATTTTATTTTAAAAATTAATTTCTATTTATCTAACGCCGTTATTCTCCCTCAAAGACGTGAGTCGCACTTGTTGACAAAAATCCATCAAAGCATATCCAACGGATGAGAAAATATAAAATCCAACGGTCTAGATTTCTTGTCTATTAATATACAGTTCGACCCATCATCAAACCCTACGAACACTCATTTCTCCGCCATTTTAGACTTTTAGTACTCATTTCTCGTCCACAATTTCAAACACCTGTTAGGCGGTTTTGAGCTCACATTTTGATCAAAATATAAAGAGAAAAACAAACTTATACAGAATACCGGGAGTAAATAAAAGAAATCTTTTATAAAAAAAGGGTTAAAGTAAGCCAGTTAAATAGAGAGGTTTTAGAAGAAAAAGATTATTTGCTTCCCAAGTTAGAGTTCTTCTTAATTTTTGTATCAAATTCATAGATATTAATGAATGTTCTTGTGATTTCCATGGATTTAACTTAGACTAATCTATAGATTTTTATTAGGGTTTACTTGTGAGATTTATCCCAACTACATATGATAAAGGAGCCGTTGGCTCATGATTTATGTTACAGAAAGGTTATGTACATAAATTCTGAGCACAACTTTGTAGATCTACATATTGATTTTTATGAATTGGAAATCAGCACTTTCAGGAGAAGATTTATTTAAAAAATGGATAAATTTGGGATGGAAATCCAGAGTAGATGTATGGAATATTATAGATACAAACAATATCTGTAGCTTCATTAGATTATAACAATGAAGGCAACTTTTAACTCTTTCGAAAAGGGGAAATTGTAATACCAAATTTCTCATCGAAAAGGAAAAAAAAAATAAAAAATACTGCAACAATTGAAAATGCAAACACTTCTTCAAATCAAATGTCACTTGATTTGACTCACGCAGCTTCTCCAATCCCTAAATTTCGTTAACATAGTTCAAAATGCATCTAAAGTTTCCACTTTTGCCTTGACCTTACACACTATTGTGTAGAAATTTGATAATTTACGGAGTGATGGGAAAGAAATGCACGATGCACAATTGTTTTACTATTTTGAGAGGAGAAACCATTATGTTGTTGTTGAAGATGTTTAAACCGGTCATGATTTGGTTGTGATGATTTTGATAATCATAGAAACAGAGATTTCAGATCTGATTTTGTTTTTGAGAGTTCATAGAGATGGCGGAGGGTAAACATAATGGGGAAAATCTTTCCTACTTATAAGGGATGGATACCTGCCCGTTCATATTAGGTTTTATTGCAATCGTTGATTTGTTTTTATTATTTGATTGAATGGACAGCACGTAACCCTATACCTGACCGTGGTTCCTGACCGAGATGTCTAGCAAAGACGGTGTGGATTATGTTTTCATACACAGGGGGTGTCGGATGTTTCTATGAAAAGTGGCCAACTCAACTTGTGCCTACAAATTTATTGTTTAAAATTTCATTGTGATTGTGTAAATGGATGGTATATTTCTCAATCCCCGCATCTTTTTCATGCAACCAAAATTCTATGGGTAACTCAAAATAGTAATCTTTTCTTGATGAATGGCCCGATACTTTACTTGTGTTAGATCTAATTACACTTCCGTGGTTTAGATTACGACCCCAAGTTTGTGGAGGTCTTGTTATCCCTCTTGGATTTGGGTACCTGTCACATAACATCAGTAACAACATTTCCAGCTAACCATCTAGCTAAAAGCTGTTATTCTAGTTTGCAACACATTATAAAGGTTGTCAGTTGATACTCTTGGTTCATATAATTTGGGATTTACAAACACCCAACTGATCATTCATTCGGAAATTGATTGCATATGGCAATGATGTGTAAGTTCAAGATGGTTGAGATGCTGCAAATTCATAGAATGCAAAGGGCCGAGTTGGCTCTTTGCAATTATGGTTTAATCTTTGATTGACATTTCCAGATTTCTGCAAATGATTGATGACATTTCCAGATTTCTCAATTTACGAAGTGCGAGGATACTCTACAACATAATACACTACGCCAAGTTCCTGTACACTTCCAAAAGTTTCAAGGGTACAACGTCGTCGCTATGATACTCTGCAATTGATAAATGACATTCCAAACTAAGGATTTCTCGAATTACACAAGCAACTCTTCATGCACATCTTTTATTCATAGATGTAGAATCTACAGTGTACATACACATCTCAACTACACTCATCCACAAAGAAACAAGCAAATCTGATAAGTCAAACCATAAACTAACCAAAATTGAAAGAAAAGAAGAAAAAAAACAATAAAGACAATAAGAGAATAACTTTGACCATAAACTAGAGTCCGTTGCACTATAAATAGCTCCAAATCCTCCGGATGGTAATACTTCATGCTTTGTTTATCGCACCGGAAGATAGATCTACTCAAGAAAACAATCCAAAAAACCCTGTGCAACCAAAAAACCCTGAGCCTAAATCAAAACAACAGACAACTAAAGAGAACTAAAAATCTAATTAAAAATAGAATAAAAAATGAAGTGCTTACAAAAATGCAGTCGATTCTTCACAAGTACATCACAATATATAATGAAAAAACTCTGGTTTTGAGAGGAAAAATCATTGTGTGAGTGAATTTCATGAACAATACAGCACAAGGGCTTCATCTTCTTCCGGCAATTTTAGAGGAATTAAGAGATCAGTGAGTAATAACACAGATTCACTCAGAATCATACATTATTCTGAAGAAAAAAAATTGAGATCCAAAGAAAATGAGCAAAAAGAAATTTTTAACTTGAAGGCGGCTGCATATTGTGGTTTTAGGGTATGTTTTTCATGGGATATTACTTTATAAGAGACCTAGATGGAGATCCAACGGTTGGAGATGCTTTCGATATCTCCATTGAAGGCTTGTACGTGGAGACTTGTAGTGTTTGGCGGAAAGTTTAGAATGGCTTGGAATTGGTCACGTTCATGTATCATGACGGTGCACTTTGTTTGATTGGTGAAGAATTTGGTGTTATGTATAAGCAAAGTGGTGATGTTATCACTTATGGCGACCCTGCTGAGAGAGATCCCTGTGTTATGCATGGGATCGTAAAATTGGGTAACATGCCTGTCGACAACCGTTTCTGTAATTCCATAAATGATCGATGTTCCTCAAGCCATTGACCGGCGATGCTACTAGCTTTTATTTCGGCCATGTTCAATTGAACATTTTGTTTAATTAAGTCCGTTTTAATGTTGTCACGGTAGTTGTTAATCCAATCACTAATCCATCTCAAATAATTTGAAAACAATGAATACACACTCGGATAACACAAGCAAGCAAGCATGTTTTTTCGAATGTCCATTTTGAAGGAAGTCTATAATTTCATGATTAATAAGGGCTAATCCTGGATCATTTGATACCATTTAGCGATCCGATGGTCGAGATTGTTTAAGACCTTTTTGTCCTATATGAAATGATATCAGCCAATCGTGTATAATTTGGGGAACCGGCGAGCATAAAATCAAAGTTCAACAATTAAAATTAGAACATGAGAGGATATATCATCGTGTTGTCTATTGTATCCATAACAAAAAACTATCTGTTATCAGATCATTTTGTTCTGCGCCGCCAGCATGTTATATTCTCTATTTCCTATTTCCAGAGAATATAGGGTTTTGGTTTTATAAACATCAAAAGTATTTGAATTACTAAAATGTCCATCAAATCTAAATTTTGGTTGTGCTTTATCCTGGGCCTTGACTAGACACCCCCAAATGGCTCGTCAGTTACTAGCAAAAGAGGTCACAGGGTTAAGCAAAAACGAAAGGTTTATCTACTCACCGGACATCTAAAAAAAAGTTGAAAATTTGATAACGAGGGTTTTCCACTCCCTCGATAGGCAGTATGATAAGTTGTAATTTCTGGTGTTTACTCATAATTTGAGTCATCTATGATGAATAATAATTTCCACGGGAGTAGCAGATGCAATCACTGGTGCCATAATAATCAACCAAGTTTTATAATTCATGAACTTCCGAAGTTGTTCTTCTGTTGCTGTGAAAAATGCGCATGTTTTCATTTCGATTTCTAGGAACTTGTTAGTAAATCTTCGTTCCTTCCCCTTAGCAAGTGTTGGAGGATGAATGGCAAGGTAATCTCTTTAAAGAGATTATTTTTCACTTTGAAACAAATCTTTGATTTCCTCTTTCGTAAATGTGATGGTAAATCTGGTTTTGGTAAGGTAGGCAAGGCTCTGCGTTGTTTTCATTCTGTTCAGTGCTTGGAAATGGAACAGACACATAATCAAAACTAGGTACAATATTCATTTCATTACTGAAAGGGAAAAAAAGGAGTAGTATTACTAGTCCTAATTTATGGTGTGCGAATGTGGGTAATTTGTGTGGCTATATTTACATGATAACTTCAATTAAGATTATAGAGACAATACAATTTAACACTTGAAATCATGTTTCAATGCTTAACAAATAAACATTTAACTCCTAATTATTCATTTCTCATAAACAAAAACAAACAGATCTTCAGTGCAAAACTATACACAGACATTGCAACAGTTGAAAACACAAACACTTCTTCAGATGTCACTTGATTTGACTCAAGTGTCATCTACAAATTGTAGATTGTAATGGAAAAATTTAATAAGACCCAAAGAGATGGTAATCCGAAGCACGATTGGACAAATTTTACTTTGTTGAGAGGAGAAATCATTATGATGTATATCGTTGTTGTTGAAGATGTTTAAACCGCTCATGATTTGGTTGTGATGATAATTCTTCATGTTTTCTTTATCAAATTAGAAGCCGGGTCATGTCAAGACAGCAATTCAAAATACCCTGTGCAACAAAATTAAAATAAAAATTATTAGCCTAAATCAAAACCATAGACAACTAATGAGAACTAAAAGGCTGAGGAATCAGTAGACCAGTGATAGATATACATACCCTTGAAGAATCATTCATCATTCATCATTCAGGGAGAAATTTCAGACGAAAATTTTTGAGATCTAAAAAAGATGAACAAAGAGAAAGTTTTACTTCTTAGACGGCAGGAAATTTAGGGTTTAGGGGTTTGTTTCTAGGGTATAAATAAGAGACCTAGATGAATATCTAACGGTTGGAGATGTTTTAGATTTTCTGTATTGAAGGCTTGTAATTTTTTGTTTGGTTGCGGGTCAAATTCCAAATAGTGGAAGTATGTGGGCTCGGCTACATTCAAATTCCATGAACGCGAGTGCAAACTGGACCATTTCCTGCTTGAACGGCCAAACCCCCGCATTTTCTTCCTGATGAATGGCCCAAAATAATCAATTGTGGAGGTCTTGTTATCCCATGGGTACCTATCACTCACATAACATCAGTATCAACATTTCCAGCTAACCATCTAGCTTAAAGCTCTTATTCTAGTTTGCAACACATTATACAGGTTGTCAGCAGATACTCTTGGTCCCTATAATTTGGGATTTGCAAACAAACACCCAACTGATCATTCGTAAATCGATTGCATATGGCAGTGATGTGTCATGATGCCGGTTTGAGGTAAGTTCAAGATTCTGCTGGGATGCAGCAAATTCATAAAATGCAAAGCGCCTAGTTGGTTCCCAAATTTAAGCATGACAACCAAGATGAATTTCAAGTGCAGCAGCTCTGATTATATGGAAATGGGAATGAAAACAAGGACATATACATTTGAATTACATTGGGCCTTTCCGAATCCCCATATGGAATCGAATCAGCGAGAGGGTAAAATGAACGTAACTGAGGATCTTAAATCACTTGTTGTATGAGTTCCCAACTAGCACATATGCCTGACCAACAAATCTATCACATACTGAGTTGATCACCTAGTTTTTCCTTAGTTTTTACCTTATTTTTTGGTTAGTATGAGCCTAGTTTTAACCAAGTGAACTACTACTATTTCCAATTGCAGTCAGCAGTTCCGTGAGGCAAACCCAATGCAAGCAACAAGTTCCAATAGCAGTATATCGTGATATACGACTAGCTTAACCAAAAGGATACATCGGAAAGTTAGCTATATTTTTAAATTACAGGCAAAGCCTAATGGATAGTAGTGGGTGATGGATGACTAGTAATAAAATGCAACAATCGAAGAATTCAACATAGAAACTCGGATACAATGGATATCTGTTTGATTACATACATTTGAAACCAGATTTTGATGATTACCCAGATTTTAAGATCTGAAATTTTCTGAGATCTACCGATTCATAGCTGAATTTTTTTTTTTTTTTTTTTGATACATTCCGCTGGGATTCATAGCTGAAGTTGAGGCACACTAAAGCCGCAAATTATTCCGCCACGATAACCAAGTCTTATATTAAAGTCAGATGAAAGTTTGACTATATCCGAGATATAAATACCAAAACATCCCTGCAAATCAAAACGTGAATGTTAAAATTGTGGGCTAATTAAGACCGTGAGAACATCAGAGTACAAAATTATTTCACAGATCTTACCTACGATGATCTCAGAGATCGAATACTTCTTCATATATAAGAGTATTACAGGATATCACAATTTAGTTTTGAGAGGAGAAATCATTATGATAATTTGGAAGATCCATGTCTCTCTTTTTGATCTCCGAGGTATTATATACGTTTAACTCCGATCATAAGAACCCATCTGATTCTGGTAACTTCAAGCAGAACTCCGCCTCACTACTCCACCCTCACTCTGTGTATAAGACATTGAATTCTAGGGTTTAGTTGGTTTATACAAGGAAATTTGTATGATTTACTAAGATACCCTTGGGCTAATCCAATGGATATTTGATTGCAAGCCCCGTTATTACAATTTCTCGCATCTCTATAGCCTATAAAATGGCTGGACTATGGTGTATGAGAACCTCACGGCTTAGGAATCACTGAGATTCATTGTTGTGTTCAGATAACAGTTTTTCTGGGCGAAGATGATGAGACATTGAGACAAGTTGGACATTGTCTAAGATTCATTAGTACGTACATGCTACGGGCTTCGAGCTTAAAAGTTACAAGTGAAAAAAAAAATAGCTTTCTTTCATTCCCTTCCTACATCAAAATCTGTACCAGAAGCACATGGATTGAAGCTGAACTGCGGCCAGGCATATGATTACCAAATTCTATAGTGGTATTGCCTTTAAGTTTAACCAAATGATTTTTAAGATAATATGAAGTTTTGGGACAAATTATGACAGACTCTATATTTTATGGGAATGGATTTTTATTTTTTTTCTTCCAAACTCATCCAATTTATCAGTTGTGTGATGTTTGGCTTTAGTTCACCTAGAAATCATGGTACGAATCCAACAACATTTGCATATTAAAACCCCTCACAAATTTTCATCACAGGATGACAAATCTCGATCATTTTTCACAGTCGAACACCAGCTTCCATGGAACACATTACCACCACCACCTGGAAACCCAAAGGAACCACCATTGATAGTGGGTTGTGAAAATGGCGCTGTTCTCAAATCAAATGTTGATGCATACAAAGATTAATATTGTATCATAGAGGACATCATAAGTAGGAATTCAGATGATTCCCGTTGTTTGTAACACGGATAAAAGTAAAACTATCTGCTTTTAAGTAGCAGGCTTCCTTGTAAGAATCTATGTTTTTGCCAACGTTATCTTGATTGCCCAATGAATCGACTGATGTGAGCAAAGAGTCAATCCCCCCTCCAGAAGCATTGAACCCAAAATTTCTAAAGAATGCTTGACATGTCCATCCTGGCGAAGGCCATCAACCAGAATCAGAGCTTCCTCCACTTCGCCTTGTTTGCAGAACCGAACACATGAATCAGGACCTTAATGGTTGAGTTAGTATACGGGCAGCCATTTAATCTTCAATTTTCAATGCTCTTTCCATATTTCCGTCTTCACTAAACCTTGCAGGAGGGCTGTGAAAGTTCTTGGATCAACACAAAATAACCTTGGCATTTCATCCAAGTAATTCAATTTAACTTCACAACCAGCCACCACGACTAGTGGTAGAATTTAGTTTAACAAGAGCATCCGCCATCCGAAGATGAACCATCCATTAAAATTACCCAAGTCCTTCTCTGCGTTTTTCTGTTTTCACTTGAGATCTATCATATAAACACTTGAAATTCAACAAATCTTACCACAACAAGTTTAATAAATCCTAAGTCATGCATATCAGTATAATTATATCTCTTGCTTTTATCAAATTATATGATGAGGAAATTATGAAATTATCTGTTTACCAAAATAAAACTAAATCTATCTGCTTAGTACATTGGATTCTGTTTACCATTCATAAAGATTGAGTAAAGAAGTTTAGATGATACATACTTTATACACAAATGTCTGGAGCAGATAAAAAGAGCAATACCTTAGTAGCCAGGAACGTCCAAACCCATCACGAATCTCACTGAAAAACACAATTTTGCGCTCCTCACTGAGATACGTGATAGGAGCGCGTTCCTTATACGAGAGAAACTCGCTCCCATTCAATGAGAAACGTTTCAATCCTATCACAGAGGAAAATAGACAAAAAGGAAAAGGAAAAGCCCGAGTGATTAATGGTGGAAACCCGAGTCCCAGTTCTCTCGATATTTTGTGACAACCGTGTAAAAATTATCTTTGTTTTTAGTATTTTATTAAATCAAACCTTTGCAAGCCCGAGTGAACGACAACCTTTTTACCACTATCTATAACCACATCAATCTGACCAAAACAAAACAATATAACATCATTGTATGATTGAATATATATAAGCAGATCATTAGGGAAATCAAAATAAGATAATTAATCATGAAATCATAATAATATACCATCTAAATTTCCTGATAAGCTACAAGGATGAAAGGTCAACAAGAAATAGATGATTGAAGAACTGTTTTACACTTTTGAGAGGAATAATCATTGTGTGAATACGTTATTGTAGTTGATTTAGGTGTGATGATAATCATAGATGAGAGATCTGTTGTTCTTCATTTCAGCCGCGGCTAGGGTTTGCTTTTTTTTTTAGGTGTGATGATAATCATATATGAGAGATCTGTTTCAAATAAAATCTTCATCGAAAACAAAAGAAAAAAAGAAAACATTGCAAACACTTCCTCAGTATCACTTGATTTGCCTAAGTAGCTTCTATCACCTTTTGTATCCAATTCCAAATCCTCCTGTTAGACAATAAATCAAACAGAAAACTTCAATCTTTTGTATCCAGTCTCACTATATAAATAACTAAAAGAAGTATAGCCTCAAGAAAAAATCTTCAACAAATTAAACAGCGCAACTTTGTTCCTAATACTAGCAGTCCTTACCTAGAAAGGTGTGGGAATTGGTAGATATGTCGACCATAATATGAAACTTAATGCCGCACCTACATCAAACAAAAATAATCAATAAGATTAGCGAGAGATAACCATGGATGATGTCTGATGTCCATAAGGTCGATTAACAGAAAATCTAATCAAGATTTATAGTCTAATGAATTGCAAGCTCAAAATATGTTTTAAATCCAACAATCTAATTGAATAAATATCATGAAATTAAATGAATCTCACCATAATAAAACAATATAACATCATATTATCATTGTATGATTGAATATATAAGAAAATCATTAGGGAAATCAAAATATGATAATGAATCAAGAAATCATAATAATATTACCATCCGAATTTGCTGATAGTTAACAAGGATGAAAGGTCACCAAGAAATAGGTGATTGAAGAACTGTTTTACACTTTTGAGAGGAAAACTCATAGTGTGAATGAATTGTTGTAGTTGATGTAAGTGTTATGATGATCATAGATAAGAGATCTGTTGCTCTTCATTTCAGCGGCGGCTAGGGTTTGTTTGCAAATGAAATTTATCTACAAAACTTTCCTACTTTATGAAGGCGTTGAATCTGCCCGTTTAGATTAGTCTTTTTTCTGACCGTCGATTAGTTTGTGTTATACTTTTTAATGGCTGATCTTTACTCAATGGTTGACCGTAATTCTGACCTGGTTATTTGTAATAGACGGTTCAGATTATTTGCGGGCACAGCCAAAGCCCACGAGTCAGGTATTGTGCACCTTTTTAACGATTTTGAATTTTATTGTCAAGTAATTTTTCGAGGATTAACTCTCATCGAGGAAAATAACTGTAGGTCAAATTGGAAAAATTCTGAGTTTATAAAGTAATTTTAGAGGCTCTCCTCCAATTCAACCGCTGCCAGGAACTAGAGGCAAAGATCCTTGCAACAACTGTTCTTCGTGTGATCCCTTCGTAGGAATTTAGGTCAGAACTGATAAAAAAACATATAAACACCCAGCTTAATTTACAGCTATATTACAGATAATGATACCCATTCAGTTGATATTTACAGCTTTTATATTACAGATGCAATGATACTTAGCGACTCAGTTGGACCAAAACAAAACTCAGTTGATGAGCATAATTAATACTCCATCATTCTAGTTAATGCACATTCAAGAAGGACACTCCCCTTAGCAAATCTATCTATTAACATGGACAATAGCAAACAAGCAAGCAACAGAATATTAAAACTAAAGAAACGAGAGAAATAAATATACTAATTTGTAGTTCCCATCTCCTTGCTTTACTTTCCACTTCGTCACCCTTCTTCACCATTCAATTTTTTTTTTGATCAGTCAAAAGGAGAATTCATCGAAACTAAGGTACTTAAGGGGTACCTTAACCCAATAAATACAACCGAAACAAAAAAGGAAAACCGACATGGGAGTCGATCACCGAAAAGGATGAAAAAATTACAAGAGCAAGAGTAGATGATATAACACACACTCTTGCTACTCCATGCCCTCTCAAATAGGACCATAGAAATTTGAATCCCACAAACAATATTAGCCGTTAAACCTCATATCTTAGTGTTTGATTCACCCAAAAATAAGTTTGAATCTTGATATCTCTAATTATGCTTGCTAAATTTCTTTTTTTGTTGTTGAAGATCATTGCATTCCGTTCCTTCCAAATGCACCACCATAGGCCGGTTTTGGTTTCCAATTCCATCTATATTTAAATTTTCCATTTTTTCCTTCCATTTTTACAAATAACAATTCCGATAGGCTGTGGCTTTGCTTTTAAAGTTCGATTCAGTAAAAGTTATGATCAAAGAGCGAGTAACAAATGTCTGGCCCTGCATGAATGAAGCTATAAACTGCAGCTACTTTCTATTAATGGGTCTGACTTTCGTTTGGATAGGTCTGGACTGGATAGTCTCATGAGTTAGGATCAACAATCGCTGAGGCCTGTAGAGGTTTGAAAAACTGCTCATGGTTCTTCATTAGTATATAACACATGACCCATCATTTGGTCTCGCTCTCCCAACTGTTGACATGAAAGATCATTGGTGTAACGTCATCATTAAGGGTTCTGCAATGCAAAGGATTCTTGATAATGTAAGACGTGTTTTTCCAAGAAGTTCATACTAATCAAAAATCATATCCTCCGACAACTATCTAAAGCTAAACAGTACGTAAAACACAAAGAAACGAGCAGCACCTTGCGTCTCTACAGGCTGAATTACAAAATAAGGATGCTAAAACAAAAAATGAGAGACATTGTTTCTTAATCTAAATGGTGAAGGCAGACAATCATGACAACGATATCATTTAAAACTAAACAACTTATATCCTTTATAAATTTATGTATATCATAACCCAATGTCATGAATGTGACACAAAATAGTTCTTACCAAGCTTCTTAATACTATGTCATGTTCCTAACATCCGATATTTCTAAGGTGTATCATGGTCCCACGAGGTTTTGAAATTGATCAACAGCATTTCGAATCTAAGGATTACTCAACTATGCATGCAATGCTTTAGTAACATATTAATTCATAGATCAAACTTTACTTACTATGTTGTTAAATCTTACTCATTTCTTGAAGAGTCATGTTTAATGGTTTTATGGGCCAATAACCACTATAGCTAGGTTGGGAAAACCTAGAGTTGGTTTTGGTACCTGACTTTTGCCCAGTTGCCCTTCCAACTTATTCGCTGTCATTAACCTCAATTTTGAAGCAAAATATCTAAAAAGTTTTAGTCATAGAAATTCTTAACAAAGTACACCGAAACCAACACTAGCATCACTATTCACCGAAATTTCTTTCAAGTAAAATAGTCTCATATATTGGGTTAAGAAATGGATCAAGATAACCAGTTACTGATAGCTTAAACTGAAATTATAGTGATTTTGAAAAAAATGTAAATCAATTACTACATAATAGTTGATAATTGGACAATACGCAATAGGATCAAGATTTTCATTACCTAAAGATGAATATAACACACATCCAAATGACTAATGATGAATCTAGATTCTATCAAATATGACTAGAAATATAGTTGGTCCTTTATACCACGTCCTGTTCCTGGCATACAGAAGTTTCAGGATACAACGTCGTCAGCGTCGCCATGAGTGTTCTGCAATTGATGGATGACATTTTCAATCTAAGGATGTCTCAAATTACAAATGAAATTCTTTACTTCGATCTTTGATACACAGATATAAGTAATAACCAAAGCAATACTAATCCACAAAGCAATAACCAAATACTGATAGTTCAAACAAAATTGAAAAAAAGAGATTAAAACAAAAAAAAACATTTAAGGACATAGAAGAATCACTTACTTTGATCGTTTTCTATAGTAGCACGGTAAACAGCTCCAAATCCTTGTGTTATAATACTTCAGATTTTGCTTCTACCCAAGATAATAATCCTGGAAACCCTGTGCAACAAAGAAACATTTATTAGCCCAAAATCAAACAATAGACAAATAATGAAAACTACAATCTAACTGAAAATAAAATAAAAATGAAGAGTCTACCAAAATCAAGATAAGTTCTCCACGGACACGAAATTACATTATGAAAAAACTTGAGTTTTGAGAGGAAAAATCATTGTGTGAGTGAATTCCACCAACAACAGGAAAGGGGTTTCATCTTCTTTCAGAGGAATGAGGAGATCATTAGTACTAGTAATGCTAAGATCAGTGGGAAACAAACATACCCTTGAAGAATCATCCATTATTCAGAAGAAAAATTTAGACACAAAATTTTGAGATCTATAGAAAATGAGCGAAGTCGGAGTTTTACTTCGTAGGTGGCGGCTGTATAATTTGGGTCTAGGGTATGTTTTTAGTTTAGTTTATATATAAGAGACCTAGACCTAGATGGAGATCTAACGGTAGGAGATGTTTGAGATTTTACATGGTCTGTATTGGAGTCTTGGAGACTTGTAATGTTTTATTTAAAGTAGAAAATGTCCCAGAAATGGTCACGTTCATGTATCGTGGTAAAATTATGCATCCACAGTGATCTATGAATTGGTTTCCTAAGGCTACATTGCAAAAGTGGCTGCAGTATGTGTTACAAAGACTAAATATGTAAGACTTTAGTCGTCTCTAGAACGTCAACTTGAACAGAAAAGAAAAGTGAAACGCTTCAAAGTTGACATAAGCAGTCTAGATTAACTAGACATACCTCAAAAAAATCGACACCATGCATCAGTAGATTCAGTACACCTAGACTCTTGAACATGGACTTGCAAGAAAGGGATAGAAAAGAATGCGAACCACATCAAAATGGCAGTCCACTTGACCATGACCTCAGGCAACTAAAACGGCAACTGTGTATATATCCGAGTCAAAACCTCAAGTAATTTTTCTTTTCTTATTTTTAGTTAGTATGAGCCGAGTTAAAAACTAGCTGTTGAAGGCAATTTGAAACTAGTTGTGGCCCTTAGTTTTCCATAAACTATTCTCGATTAGTTAGTTACCGGGAACCCAAAATTGGTGGAGTCTTTCTAACACAATGCAGTGCTGAAGAAATTCTCAAAATGCACTGGCTATTGTATTTAAGCAAACGCTTAACTCTTTATCAAAAGGTGAAATTGTGATATCAATTTTCTAATAAAGAAAATATAAAGATCTTCAAGGCAAAACTATACACAGACATAGCAACAATTCAAAACGCAAGTGCCTCAAGTAACTTCTTTGCGTCTAAGTGCATCTAGTATTTCCACCTATGCCTTCACTATACACCAACAGCTTGAACAGAAATTTAGGGCAGATCTAACCGGAAAACAGAATATTAAACTAATTTGAAATACATTTGTTGCCATTAGACATGCAGTTCTAAAGAGTCCTTCAAAATGCATTGAGGAGCAATTCCTCACCATGCCCAGAAAAAAAAAGGGTTAATCCATATAGCACGCCACTGAAGTCGGAAAGCATGGCAATGCAAACCGGATCTTCAGCTGTAATATCATAATGAAGGCCAGTCACTTGGTGTTGGTAGATATATATATTTAAAATTTAGTTTTATAATATTATACTCCCTCCGTTCAATTTTAGATGATGTTTTAGGGTTATTTTTTTGTTCCACAATACTTGAGGGTTTTCATATTTTTCCAAAAAATTTCCAAGAACACCCTAACATTTTGTCTTGGAACTATAAGTTTATTTTTAAGTACCCTAATAGCAATTAATGTTTGAAGACTTTTCTTAAGGGCATAGATGGAAAATTTTCATATCTCTCTCCATTTCTTAATCTGCGTGAAAACTCCAAAACATCATCTAAAGTGGAACGGAGGGAGTATCAAACTTAGAGAAATAGTGTGGTGGTATTATGTTGGGCTCCCACACTATAGATTTTGGTTCAAGTCTTACCCCCTATATTTGACTATATATATGTATTTAATATAAAATCCCGGAGAGTGCGGGGCCTTGGGAGGTTTGGTGATTCAGAAACTGATTTTTTGCAGATTTGACTCTTGGTTTCCAAAACAGTTTTTCAACTTCGTATTCTCTAACTAATACTAGTAATTTTTCGTAATTATATTTTTACCGTTTTATGACTGTTTTGGAGGAATTTCAGTTGGCACTAATTGCAAAATTTATTTTTGTTAAAACCGTATTGATTTCTTTTGAGTTATAAAAGAACAGTTTCTGGAGAAGATAAAGATATAATATTTTTACCTATTTGTGTTCTGAGCAAGTGTTAGAAAGAGTAAGAGTTGGTTAGATTTCTCAAGGCAGAGGAATCAAACAAGAGAGTTGAAAAGAATTTTAAGGTGATTCGATTTTGCTATGGAGGGCTTTGGCGTTTTTCTATCATCAAACTTATTTATATTGTAAAACTGAAGCACTCTTATGCATCACAACTCCTTATGAATAACTGGGTATGATAGACGATAAGGTATGAAGAACTTCTCCCTGAGGTTTTTGCCATAAAGGGACTTTAGAAAAGGTGATATTCCCTGAGGTTTCTTAATGTGAGCGTAGTGTACGCGCATCTTTGGACTGCCAAACCAAAACCCTAAAGAAGCATCCCGGTTTGTGTTGATGTCTCGAGTGTTGGTTGCATCTTGAGTGCAAGTGGCGCTGTTGCTAGTGGCGCGTGTGGCATGTGCCAATGGCATGTGCGGAATGCCTTGGTGGTAGTTTGCACGGTTTGCAAGTTGGGCTACCAGCGTGTGTGCTTGCATGTAGCATGCCGATGGAAATTTCGAAATGCCTTGGTGGTAGGTTGCACGGTTTGCAAGTTAGGCTACCGGCGTGTGTGTTTGGCATGTGCCAATGGCATGTGCGGAATGCCTTGGTGGTAGGTTGCACGGTTTACGAGTTAGGCTACAAGCGTGTGTGTTTGGCATGTGCCAATGGCATGCGTGGCCATTAGGGCCGTGACCTTGATAGGGAAACTAGTTAGCGAGCATGTTGGCATGTGCCAATGGCATGCATGGCCGTTAGGGCCGTGATTTTGCTAGGGAAACTAGCTAGCGAGCATGTTGGCATGTGCCAATGGCATGCATGGCCGTTATGGCCGTGATTTTGCTATGGAAACTAGCTAGCGAGCATGTTGGCATGTGCCAATGGCCTGCATGGCCGTTAGGGCTGTGACCTTGATAGGGAAACTAGCTAGCGAGCATGTTGGCATGTGCCAATGGTGCGTACGGCCATGTTGACCTAGTTGCAAGTCTTGCAAACCTAGGGAGAAGTGGGTGATATCTGTGCTGAACATGACATTCCCTTTCCATCGCATTATGAATTTAAGGCTCCTTCGGATAATGAAGAAACTTCCGAAATCTCCAATAGTGACTTTGAATATGAGGATTACAGTGAAGAAGGTCGTGATTCAAGTTGATGAAGACAATGAAGAGGATCATGACTCGAAGTTGATAGAGATAATTTTAGGAAGAATTAGTTGTTCACTTTTTCCTTCTTTCATGCTCTTTGTATGATAAAGACGACACCCTCCATTAGGAGCCGAATTGTGTCAAAAGACGTCAATATCATGGGACTATAAGCCAAACAAGAGTATAGACCTGTCGTATTGTCACATAAATATATCCTGCAGAGGCAATAATACGAAAGATGATAAGGCAAGATCAATGGGTCAATACGCGAAAGCGTAAAGACCTCTGCGATTTTGTCGCACGACCTAAATGAATACCTTAAGGCAAAAATAAGTCCTATTAATAACAGGGAGGCTGATTAAGACTCTACTTAGGAGGCTCAATAAGACCTCACGAACAAACACAACATACCGCACTAACATTATTTTTGAAGAGGCAAAATACAACCATGCAAGGGCAATTACAAAGGTAACTTGAAAACTAAGGATTTAACAGAGGCAATTACGCCATTTGCGAATATCGCAGTCAAGAAGGGATTATAAACACAATAAGAATATGATATTCGCACTAGCCTAATTGCTTCGTGTCAAACGTGATAGCAATTGCGTATTCCAATTGCATATTCGCACATATGATAGGCTCCCACACCCGTATTTTTATATTCGCACATATGATAAGCTCCTACACATGTATTATTATATTCGCACATATAACGAGATCATAACATGTATTAGTATAATCGCACACATGATAGACACATACACAAAAAGTATTGACATATTCGTATGTATGATGGACTCACACACATATGTAATTATATCTCGACTCCTATAAGTTACCCGAAACTCCATTAAATTATTAGAAAGAAAAGAATTGTTCTTTGTCAACATCCGTAGAAGAATGAGAGAGAAGCATAAAAAAATGGGTGGAATCTATTAAAAGGTGGAAAATATTCAAAGTATATGTACAAAGAGCGGGGAGATGTACCCCTCCTACCGGGTTAAGGTGGGCTCCTCTCATCCAGTGATGCAACAACTAGTTATTTACCGCAGACTGCTCGAGTCCGCTCCCTAAGTGGGGTTTCTTGAGAACCGGGAAGTGTATCATAGCCTGAGACTTGCCAAGAGCGGCAGGTACGCCCAGGACGCCCACGACACCCTTGGCTCAACCGTGTACCACGGCGCCCGATCGAGTTGTGCACTCACGACATCGATTGGCGTAGGAAAGAAGAAGAGAAGAGGAACTACGTGCGAACTTGACACGACAAAATGACGAGTTAAGAGAGGAAAATCGGAGATTACAAGAGCAAAGGTCTGTCAAGATCCAGAACAAAACGAGCGAGCTCGAGACCAAGGACAACTCGATCAAGTCGCCGAGGTACGGTTGAGCCAAGAGTGCCCGGGGCGTTTGAAGCGTCTCACCATTCTTGGCAAGTCTTGCTATGATGCACTTTTTCCGAAGAAAACTTCACTTAGGGTGCGGTCTTGTAACCATGAGCCATATCGGCAAAGTGATAAAGGCCGCGAAAACAATCGGTTGTTTTTAAGACCGTATAGGAGGAGCCAACCTTGTATGGTAGAGGTACGTCTCCTTGAAGGAGCAACCGAGGGGATGATAAGGAGGCACCCTCCATTAGGGAGTTGATAAGTGTCAAAGACGCAAATGTCATGAGAATTTTACTCATGGGAGTATTAAGGCTTGTAATATTTGTGCAACGATCCCGCAGAGGTAACAATACTAGATAAAGATAAGACGAGATGAATGGGTCGGTGGACGAAAGTGTAAAGACGCCTTGCGATTTCGTCGCAAGACGGCAATGTCATGGGGCTTTATGTTCGCAACAATTTTTAGGCTGTCATATTGTCGCATGAAAAATATCCCGCAGAGGAAATAATACTAGAAAAAGATAAGACAAGATCAATGGGTCACTACATGAAAGTGTAAAGACTACTGTGATTTTGTCGCATAAAAAACAAGGGGTGGCAAAATAAGACCTTTAACTAGGAAAGCAAAATAAGACCACATAATAAAGTAAGCGAATAAGCTTGCGAAAATGATTATATGATAAGCTTACGAACATGTAAGCAAATAAGCTTGCGAAAATGATTATATGATAAGTTTGCGAACATATACATGGAAATGGCGAGGCGTGAAAATGACACATATTTGATATTATGATCATATTATTATGCGATACTAATAGTGCGGGAATAAGGAAAGATGAAGCACAAGTAAGAACTTCGAGAAACAATAAATACGCAAAGAGGAATGCATATACTAAATACAAAGCCAGAGAGAAATGAAGAATGGAAGCAATTTAAAGCTACACCAATTTTAGCGCGGAAAAAATGAGCTAAGTAACACAAACATTAGCTATACATTTGCAACACATAAGCATTCACGTAGACAAGGTAGGCAAGAGGTGTCCACTATCACATAATTATTAGTTTTTAATTGACTTGACTTTCACCAAAAGTCAAAGATGATTAAAGCGTTCACGTAGACACACTCAAACACGCTCATGTAAGAGTTCACCAAAATTACGTGCGGCTATATTGTATGGATTCTCGATTGACAAGCCTCGAAGCAGGGCTTTTACGTCTTTGAATCCCCAAAGTGAAATAATTTTTTTCCCATCTTATCGCATTTTCTAGAGGTAAGTGAAGAGCCCTTCGTCTTAGTGGTTGACCTCAACTTCAAGCAAAATATCTATGAACATACAAGAATTCACGTGACTTCTTTTCATCTAAAATGATGAACTTTTGCATTCAAGTAATTCACATTCACCTAAGTAACAACTTTTTCCACTAAAAGTGGAACCAAAAGTGACAAGGCATTTTGGGTGTGTGTAATCCAAGGCCTAGCCTAGAGCCTAGAAAAGTTAGATTTGAAGGACATTTTGGTAATTCACATCCTTGTCTGCTTGTCCCCATAAAATTAAAACCTAGACTCAATCATTGTATTGGAACTAAGAAAAAGAGAGTGGAAGTGGAGAAGAAAGAGAAAGAGGCGCGACCCGGATCTGATTACAGATGGGTTTTTGTTACCAATGTAATTTCTGGTTTGTATGGGAGGGTGTGCAAACTAAAGACTTGTTAGCTTTAGTTGAAGTTTTAAGCAATGTGTGGCTACCTGTTAGTTATGTATTAGTTGGATAAGTCCATCAATTGATAATTCTGTAACGACCTATATATTTGCTTCTTGATGGTATTTTTGAGGAGATGATTAAGGCACGTAGACACACTCAGAGGCGCTCATGTAAGAGTTCACCAAAATTTACGTACAGCCTACAATGTATGTGGAATCTCGATTGACAAGCCTCGAACTCTTTGGATGAGGATTTTCCGTCACTTTGAATCCCCAAAGTGAAATAATTTTTTTCCCATCTTATCGCATTTTCTAGAGGTAAGTGAAGAGCCCTTCTTCTTAGTGGTTGACCTCAACTTCAAGCAAAATATCTATGAACATACAAGAATTCACGTGACTTGTTTTCATTTAAAATGATGAACTTTTGCATTCAAGTAATTCACATTCACCTAAGTAACAACTTTTTCCACTAAAAGTGGAACCAAAAGTGACAAGGCATTTTGGTGTGTGTAATCCAAGGCCCAGCCTAGAGCCTAGAAAGAAGTTAGATTTGAAGGGCATTTTGGTAATTCCGTCCTTGTGTTGCTGTCTATAAAAATAAAACCCTAGACTCAACTGTTGTATTGGAACTAAGAAAAAAAGAGAGTGGAAGTGGAGAAGAGAGAAGAAGCAGGCGCGGCGCAGAATCCGATTACGGATGGGTTTTTGTTACCAATGTAATTTGGTTTGTATGGGAAGCATTACGCATACCACGGAAGATTAAACCACTTTGAATAGATATATAGCACGATGATATTTCCTCTCATGGTTTTAATTTATGGTCTGAATTTTGATTGCATAAACCACACGAGTTTCCAATAGTGAAAGAACGGAGTTTGTTTTCCCTTTTGCTTTTGAATTGTAATATAATTTTGATGGTTAAGTTGCGGGATGAATTTTTTTCTCATTTCTCGAAACTTCATGTGATTCGACAAAAGCAGGGGAAATTGATCAAAGATGAGTGGTAAATGTTTAGATTGATGAACTAGGAAGAAGAATCGAAACCTATTCAGCAAACCTCATGAATGCTAGCATGGAAATCATTTATCATTTGATGAGAATGAATCGATAGAGAGTGTCTATAAAACCAAGATCTTCCCAAAGGAATCAAGATCTATATGCCTATTTACAAATGTACCGGAATTATTTTGATGAAGATAATTTATATTTTGCATTCTTGAAGGAGTGTAAATGCAAAGATATGATAGTGATTTATAAATCATGGTTAATTGAGACAATTTAACTTTATGAATGTGTCTTGTAATATTCTCTTAGGACTTGTTTTGTTTACATTATTGTTCAAAACCATGCTTTCGGTAAATGTGATTGTTAAATTTCTATCTTGTAGATGTCCAAAAACCAAAATAATGAGGCAAAATATGAGAAATGACAATCACTTGGCACTTTGGACTTGATTCCAACAATTTGTGCTTATTTTAATATAAGAATCACTTTTCTATGGAAATCTTAGAATCCCAAATTGAATGGATATTGAAGAAAACATTACTTATTGAATGGATATTGAAGAGCGGTATTTCTTGAATTTATTTGGTGATTAGTACTTGCTAATGGCCTTATTTTGATTAGTGGCAGTTTATTATTGTTTGATGATTATGAAATGAGTGAATAAATGGGTTGTAATGGTCTTTTTATTCTCAATTAAAATCATCTGTCGATCGTGCTTTCTAAGAGAGGTTGGGGTTTGGGAACGGCTTCTGGCCGGAAATGCTGCTTTCCGATGTAGTGCGGTTGAGGGTGCAAATATGCCTTGATGCTACGCCTCGAGAAATATAGAATCTCACATAACTTGTTTCATCATAGTATCGTACGACTTTGTGGGCGAAGTTCCCATTATGCGGGTCCTAATAGAAGAAGGGTCTCCAGTGAACTCGGAGAGTTGTTGATTTCCCTTGCTTTCGATTTTGAGAAGTCTTTCACGATCTTCACGTGTGACGGGGGTGGATCGCTTATCCCCTTATTGGCGTTCAAGATCACGCGAGCCTCTTCATCTATAAACACGCGTCTATTTGAAGTATCTTTTGTATTTTCATCAAATCAACGGTCTGCTAAAAGGAGGTCGGCTTCTTCGGATCTTCCGAGTATCTTGCCACTGATGGTGGAGTAGCGTCTGGTGACGGTTGGAGCTTCCATGCTTGAAGAGCCGTTGGGGTGGAGGAAGTGGCTCTGGTTACGTCATCGTAAGTGTATCGTGCGGAGATGACACGGTTTGATCACGAAGTCTTTGGAGCTGCGGCTTGTTTTGAAGGCGAGATGGTCTTGGAAGGGCGCGAAGATGTTAGCATTGGAAGGATGCAAACTATTAGCACAAAGTGTGGTAATTGTGGCTGGGATGCGCGTGCGGCATGTGTGTGCAGTAGCGCGTCGGCAAGCGCTTTCTGAAAGCGCTTGGCGCGCCGGCATGCGCGTCACAGCAAGCGCAACCACAGGAAACGCATCAGTGGCGGCTGGATCGCGTCTTGGAATGGCCCGACTTGGTGTGGACGCTAGTTAGGCATGGGCCAGGCTTGGATTTCGGTATGGTGTGGACCATTGGCTTGGCACGGTCTTTGGCTAAGTATGAGGCGTTGTACACGGAATCTAGGAGAAGTCTGGACATATGGCCACGACCAAGAAGGTTACTAGTCGATTTGCGCTGGTTAAGCGTGTGGAAGAGGCTTTATCTTCCATCGAGGACATGCGTGGTGATTTGGTCACCGTTTCTGAAGGCGTTATTGCCGTCGGGAGCACCAACGCTTGGCGTGTACGTAGAAAAGGAGTTGACACTTCGTGGTTTGTCGAAGGCCTTGCTTGAGATCAAAAGTTGAAAGATGCAGCAATCGAAAGCCTTTCCGTGAGGAGATTGCACGACATAAGGTAGAACTCGAAAAGCTTTCAAGATGTTGACTATGAAGAGGCGGCTCTTGAAGATGCAAAGTTGACTTTCTCTAAGAAGAACAGAGACCTCTGTTGGATGATTTTCCTTGAATGTTCTCTGTTAAACTTTCATTTAGGTTCTTTTTTTCTTTTTTTTTTTGAAAGACATACCGGATGTCTGGTTCAAAGTTTGACTAGTTTTGGTAGACAGCTGGTAACTTTTGAGGATACTGGATTATTTCAGGGATGAATGGTTTTGATAATATGACTCTGATTATGTTTTGGGAAAGGAATATTACTTTTATGAAAGTGTGTGCTAGCAATAGGTACAATACTCGGTAGTATAATGGTTTTACTAAAAACCTAAAACAAATCGTATATCTTGCGTAGTCTGAATTTACTCACTTCATAGGTTTTTGCGAACATGCCCCTCTTCATGTAAAAAGGAGGTTTTGCTGGTAGCATCGCCAGTTAGTCCCCAATTGCTGGTAGCGTATTCAACGAGTCCCCAGTTTTCTCGTGTAGTTTTTGCAACTGTAACCGGGTCGTCTGGTAGTTGAGTCGGATCGAGTTGCCTTCCCCACCATCTTGACATGCGGTGTGAACGAGATCGACGATCGACATTCTAATAGATAGATCAATCCTCCATTGTGGTCGCCAATTGTTTATGGGTAAAAATCGTTTTCTGCTGATTTCGGTAATTGCGGTAGGTGAGTGAAACTGATTCAAACCCTAAACAAATGTCTTTGCACGTGAGCACTTTGTATATTCGAGAGATCAATCATGTCAGTCGGCCTAAACCAAGAAATGGTCGTTTCGGACTTGCTTCGGTCATAAAGTGGAGGAGAAGGGTTGATTTGGGGGAGGGAAGCAAAGAAAGGTGTTGAGGAGAGTAGTATCTCGACTTGTATCAGAAAGTGAAAGCTTAGGAAACTTGCAAGAGATGGAAGCTTTTGGGAGAGCTTG
This sequence comes from Papaver armeniacum, assembly GCA_023531295.1. Lineage (NCBI taxonomy): Eukaryota > Viridiplantae > Streptophyta > Magnoliopsida > Ranunculales > Papaveraceae > Papaver > Papaver armeniacum. Next base: position 721,654 of record JAJJWW010012641.1, read on the forward strand.
CAAAGTTGCCTTTATGAGAGTGTAAGTGTAGTATATTTCTCTGTGGCCGAGACTTGTTATGCGGTGGAAATAGGTAAGACCTATTTATACAATTCGAGATTGAAAACGTACCTGGCCTCATGAAGGAAGAGAGTAAAGGGTGAAATAATTGGAGGAGGTGGTAACCGCATGGTTTAATGGGCGAAAACATTTTTCACCATTATTTCCTCTTTTATTTGACCGCTTTATTCCTTTTCACGCTTTCTTAATGTGAGCGTAGTGTACGGCGCATCTTTGACCGCTTAAACCAAAACCCTAAAGCATCCCAGTTTGTGTCGATGTCTCGAGTGTTGGTTGCATCTTGAGTGCAAGTGGCGCTGCTAGTGGCGCGTGTGGCATGTGCCGATGGCATGTGCGGAATGCCTTGGTGGTAGGTTGCACGGTTTGCAAGTTAGGTTATCAATGTGTGTGTTTGGCATGTGCCAATGGCATGTGCGGGATTCCTTGGTGGTAGGTTGCACGGTTTGCAAGTTAGGCTACCGGCGTGTGTGTTTGGCATGTGCGGAATGCCTTGGTGGTAGGTTGTACGGTTTTGCAAGTTAGGTTACCGGTGTGTGTGTTTGGCATGTGCCAATGGCATGTGCGGAATGCCTTGGTGGTAGGTTGCACGGTTTGCAAGTTAGGCTACCGAGGCGTGTGCGTTTGGCATGTGCCAATGGCTCGTGCGGCCATGTTGACCTAGTTGCAAGTCTTGCAAGCCTAGGTATTATATTTAGCGTAGGCCAAAGGCATAGCGGCTTAGAAATATGGCTTGCGGCACGTGTTGGCATGTGCCAATGGCACATCGGCCATGTTGACCTAGTTGCAAGTCTTGCAAACCTAGGGCGCTATGTTTAGCGTGGGCCAAAGGCATAGCGGCTTGGAAATATGGCTTGCGGCACGTGTTAGCATGTGCCCGATGGCATGTGCGGCCATGTTGACCTAGTTGCAAGTCTTGCAAACCTAGGGCGCTATGTTTGGCGTGGGCCAAAGGCATAGCGACTTGGAAATATGGCTTGTGGCACGTGTTGGCATGTGCCAATGGCACATGCGGCCATGTTGACCTAGTTGCAAGTCTTGCAAACCTAGGGCGCTATGTTTGGCGTGGGCCAAAGGCATCGCGGCTTGGAAATATGGCTTGCTATGTTGGCGTGGGCCAAAGGCATAGCGGCTTGGAAATATGGCTTGCGGCACGTGTTGGCATGTGCCAATGGCACGTGCGGCCATGTTGACCTAGTTGCAAGTCTTGCAAACCTAGGGCGCTATGTTTGGCGTGGGCCAAAGGCATAGCGGCTTAGAAATATGGCTTGCAGCACGTGTTGGCATGTGCCGATGGCACGTGCGGCCATGTTGACCTAGTTGCAAGTCTTGCAAACCTAGGGCGCTATGTTGAGCGTGGGCCAAAGGCATAGCGGCTTGGAAATATGGCTTGCGGCACGTGTTGGCATGTGCCAATGGCACATGCGGCCATGTTGACCCTAGTTGCAAGTCTTGCAAGCCTAGGGCGCTATATTGGCGTAGGCCAAAGGCATAGCGGCTTAGAAATATGGCTTGCGGCACGTGTTGGCATGTGCCAATGGCACATGCGGCCATGTTGACCTAGTTGCAAGACTTGCAAACCTAGAGGCGCTATGTTGGGCGTGGGCCAAAGCGCATAGCGGCTTAGAAATATGGTGCGACACGTGTTGGCATGTGCCAATGGCACGTGCAGCCATGTTGACCTAGTTGCAAGTCTTGCAAGCCTAGGGCACTATAATTGGCGTGGGCCAAAGGCATAGCGGCTTAGAAATATGGCTTGCGGCATGTGTTGGCATGTGTTAATGGCACATGCGGCCATGTTGACCTAGTTGCAAGTCATGCAAACCTAGGGCGCTATAATTGGCATGGGCCAAAGGCATAGCGGCTTAGAAATATGGCTTGCGACACGTGTTGGCATGTGCCAATGGCACGTGCGGCCATGTTGACCTAGTTGCGAGTCTTGAAAACCTAGGGCGCTATGTTGAGGCGTGGGCCAAAGGCATAGCGGCTTGGAGATTTGGCATTGTTGCCATGGTGCGCGAGGGTGCGGCTTGGTTTGGCATTGTTGCCATGGTGCGCAGTGCGGCTTGGTTTGGCATTATTGCGCGGTCATGATATGCGGCTTGGTTTGACATTGCTGCCATGGTGCGCAGTATGCGGCTTGGTTTGGCATTGTTGTCGCGGTGCGCAGTTGTTGATGGTGGTTTTTAGACAAGGGGTAAAATCGTAAAACCCCATGACCTAGTGTTACACGCAACACATTAAATAAGAGCATTTAAATCAGGTGTAAATAATTAATAGGGGTATTTTTTTCAAAATATCGGATTAGGGTTTTCAACCACACGGAACCCTAATTCCAAAACTAAGCCCCATCTGCGACCATGTGGCAATGATGCCAAACCAAGCGCATCTTGCACCATGGCAACAATGCCAAGTTAAGCGCGCATCTTCGCGCACCATGGCAACAATGCCAAACCAAGCGCATCTGCGCTTGTGTGGCAACCATGCCAAACCAAGCGCACTCTGCACCATAGCAACCATACCCGAAACAAGTCAAGCATCTTTGCGCGCCATGGCAACCATGCCGAACCAAGCGCACTTCTGCGCACCATGGAAACCATGCCAAAACAAGTCGCATCTCGCACCATGGCAACCATGCCAAACCAAGCGCACTCTGCGCACCATAGCAACCATGCCAAAACAAGCGCATCTTTGCGCACCATGGCGACCATGCCAAACCAAGCCCCGCATCTTTGCGCACCATGGCAAGCCGTGCCAAGCCAAGCCGCACTCTGCGCACCGTGGCAACCATGCCAAACCAAGCCGCACCCTGCGCACCATGGCAACAACGCCAAATTCCAAGCCGCTATGCCTTGGGGCCCACGCCCAACATAGCGCCCTCTAGGTTTGCAAGACTTGCGGCCCAGTCAACATGGCCGCACGTGCCAACACGTGCATGAAGCCATATTTCTAAGCCGCTATGCCTTTGGCCCACGCCAAACATAGCTCCCTAGGCTTGCAAGACTTGCAACTAGGTCAACATGGCTGCACGTGCCATTGGCACATGCCAACACGTGTCGTGATAAGTGCATATTTCACATATATTTAATGTCAATTCCATGCTAGTATTTGTTGGTTTTCTTGCAAATTATTGTATATTACGCTTGTTTTCTTTTATTTGTGTTTTGTTAAGTAAATCATCCGAAAAGAAGTGAATATGCACTTAATTGTGCGCAAGGAAATAAAGCCCCACTATAAGTGGAGAAAGGCCAAAGACCAAATGTAACTCGTTCAAATACAAGATTTCTACTTTTCATTGTGTAGAGGACGAGAAGATGAAGACAATGGCGAAAGAACGGAGTCATTACAAGAGTTCGTATGAAGAAGTTATGAGCAAAACAAGAACTTGGAAGACTAAGGGCTAAATAGTCATTTCAAAGAAAAGTGTTATTGGCATCCTCATTGATCGTTAAGAGGCACTTCATGTTAAGGGGCAGGCGAGTTCAAGGAACTGCTAAAGGCAGTTCGATCTCTTACAAAAGGGGAGGCAGAAATTCAAAATCCGTTGAAGGCACCCGACCTAGTTACTCGAGGCACTCCGTCTTCATTAATCCAAACCAGACACAATCGACGGCTGTTGTTACTCGTGATTGATCATCATGATCACGATGATAACTGATTTGAAGTGATGTTCGAATAGGTCATTAGGTTACTGAAGGTATTATAATACATGGGTTGTTGTTGGATTTCGATAATTCAGTGGTGTTCAAGCTTGGCAGTGAAACAAACTGATGCGGCCAATATCGTGATTAATGTCGTTGCTGCCATTGATGGTTGTTATGGAGTTCGATATGGAGGAACAGAGAGTTGCAGCGTCCGACTATTGTTGCTGTTATTAATGTCGAGAAGAGTTGGAGTTTAAACACGAACAGGGAGTATGGAGTATTGATGATTAAATCTCGGTGTTGGCAATGGTGGTGATTATCGGGCAATGAAGATTGATTTACCAAGCTGATGGTTATGGTTTGTGAAAGGGACTCATGCTGTTAACAATGATGCTGTGTGATAGGGTGATGCTGCTGCCAACAAAGGAAAGAAGAGAGCTCGGGACGTACAGGAAGGAGTGTTAGATGGCGTCATCATGGAAGTCCAAAAGCCGTACGAGTCAGAGAAGAAATATGCCCAGCACGTGGAGCAAAAAGGAAAGAGAAAAAAAAAAAAAAAAGACGTGTGGTGGGCCATGTTTGCAGAGTTTCTGCCCAAACTCTGACGCGTAGAGAGGAGAGTGAAGATATGGTGTATTGCGGAGCATAGAAGAAGAATAGATCAACGGTGCGGATGAAGACACAAAGAGTTCTCAGAGGATCGAACGAATCAGAAGTCGTTTGCACTCTATTAGAATATACCGCGCTGCACCCAATTATCAGTGGGATAAACTCCACCGACTTTGCATCTTTATCTAGTACGACTATTGTGGATCGACTAGGGTATTTGATGCCTATAAATAGCTACCTAAACTAAAAGAAAAAATATCATCAACTTCTTCTTTTATAATTCTTTTTAAAGTAGAAGGCGAAAGCGAGAGAGAAATAAAGTTTTGCTCACGGCTTTTCTTGTGAGTTTTTATATTTAATTCTATTTTATTCTTTCTCTTTTATTTATTTGTAGAATTCTTTTTAGTATGAGTAGCTAAACTTCTTTTTGATTAGGGATGATTTCAAAGTTTGAACAATGAAGCTTTAATTTCTTAAACCAAGTTTATTTCAAGTTTTATTTTATTGTTGATTATCTTTATTATTTTTAATGTTTAAGAATATTGAGGGGTTATTTAAAGTGATCAATTAAATTAACCAATCAATAATTCTTCTACTAGTATTGGGGTTGGTGATCGTGTAATTGTCACTCAATTCTTTACACAAGTAGTAAATCGCAAGAGGCGATAGGGGATTACTGTTAAGCAATTGTGTATAAAGATAACACTAGTAAGCGGTAAGAGCCTGTGCGTGCGATCTTAGGATCAGCTTTGATTCCGAGTGTAAAGCATTCGTTAATCTACACCTTGAGAGCTTATTTTGGTGGGTTATTTGGATAGGCGGTAGTCGGCGCTTAGTATCCGGTGACAACGGGAATCAGGGGATAGCGAGCTTATTGCTATTCTACGGTTGGTAACAATATAAATTCAACAATAGATAAACTTGTATTCAATTAAGTTTCCGATTCGGTGACCGAAGGATTCCCTAGTCTTCTTTCTTCTTATAATTTACAACAAATCTTTTATATTTTCTTTTTGTCAATTACTTTGATTTAAAATCTAAAAACCCCCTTTTGGTTACTTTTTAAACAACTAAAAACTCCACTGTTCTTCGTGGGAACGAACTCCTTGCCATTATATTACCGGTTAATAGTGTGGAAAGAAGTAATTAATTTCTTTGTGTAAACGACGCGCATCAAATTTTAAGCGCTTGAATTCTTAGGGAGTTGATCGGTAGCTTTTAGTTGTTTTATTTTGTTTTAGTATTTTTATTATTTTTAGTACTTTGTTCTTTTTTTTTTGTTTTTATTTTTATTATATTATTTAAAAAAAAAAAAAAAAAAAAAAAAAAAAAAAAATTTCATTTATTCTTAGATTTTACTCTAGATTTTTTTGGTTTTAGTACTTAATCTACTGCACCGAAAGATTGGGATTATCCGAGGTGCGAATTCAAACCGTAAAGGGACGGTACTTCAAGCACGTCGGCGATTACAACTAGAATATTCTACGAAGAGATGGTTAATACAGACAACGAGATGGATCCACCTCCACCTCCAGAGAGGAAGACTTTGAGAGATCTAACATCACCATGTTTGGAATCTCAACCAATGTGTATTACTCTAAATGACACAGTGGAACTTAAGTCAAGCCTTCTTCATTGGGTTCCAAAGTTCAAGGGACTACCGGTGAAGATCCTAATCGACACTTGCGGCGAGTTTGAATACGAAGAAGTATGAAGAAGAGCGATGATGATGATGATCTGACTTTTCTACAAGCTTTTCGTTTTCATTAACGGACCAAGCGGACTCATGGTTCTATTATCTCCCCTATAGGAAGTATTACCACATGGACTTAGGAATGAAAAGCTATTTTGGAGAAGTATTTTCTGCTTCTAAAGCTGCATCTATTCGCAAGGAGATTAGTGGCATTGTGCAAATTTACGGAGAATCTTTGTATGACTATTGGGAGAGGTCAAGAAATTGTTGGCAAGTTGCCCACATCATCAAATACCACCACAACTTATCATTACACACTTACATGAGGGGTTACTACCGCATGAGAGACACTTGATTGATGCGGCTAGCGGTGGTGCTTTGGCTAATAAACCGTCGAGAGGCTACTAGTTTGATTGAGAGCATGGCTGCAAACACGCGACAATTTTATACTAGAGATTCATCGGTGGTTAGAAGAGTCGGTGAGATGGGAGATTCTTCACACATAGAACAACGAATGAGTAATATGGAAAAAATGGTACAACGTATAGCATCTGCAGTTGTTCCTTCATATGAAGAGGATCCGAGGTAAATGCTATATTTCATAATCGAGGCCAAGATATGATCCCTACTCTAATACTTATAATCCTGGTTGGAAAGATCACCCAAATTTCAGTTATGCGAACAAGCAAGCTGCGGCTCTAATCCATATGCAAGGCAAGGTGGTTTTCAACAACAATTCCAACCACAACAAGGTGATTTTCAACAACAAAAACCTCATTTGAAGAATCTAAGATTGACATGCTCATCTCCATGTTTAAACAAAGTCACTGCGAAATCCGATCAAAATCGGTTGGCGATAATGTTATTAGAGATTTGCAAACTCAGATGGGGCAAATGGCGACAGATATGAATCAAATGAAAGCACAAGCATCAACCAAGTTACCATCACAGCCTTTTGTGAATCCAAGAGAGCAGGTCAATGCCGTAACTCTAAGAAGTGGAAGACAAACTGAAGAACCACAACAACAACAACAACAACATGTGGTTAAGAACGACATTGAGAAGGAAGTAGAAGCGGAAACCGTACAAAGGAAAAGCCAACCTCAACTGCCAACCTAAGGACAGGGTTCCCACCTTTACCACACCACCTCCTTTTCCTAGTCGTTTTCCAAGTCAAAGAAGCAAGCTCAAGACAAGGAGATCATGGATATTTTCAGCAAGATACAAATCAACATTCCATTTATTGAGGCCATCAGAACCGTACCTAGGTATGCTAAGGTTTTGAAGGATTTATGCACAAGGAAGGATAAGTTGATTGCTAATGAAATTACTCGGGTGGGTGAAAGTGCTACGGCTATGTTCTTGAAGAAGATGCCTGCTAAGTGTGAAGATCACAGGGGGTTTCACGGTGCCAATTACTATTGGTAGCAATCGACGATTTGAGCGTGCTTTACTTGATCCGGGGAGCTTCCATAAGTGTTATGTCACCGATGTTTATGATTCTTTGAATCTTGGACCTTTAAAAGAGGCAAATATTACTATTCAATTGGCAAACAAGTCAATATATATCCTAAAGGAGTCGTGGAGGACGTGTTAGTTCAAGTGAATCGATTAATTTTTTAGGTTGATTTCTACATTGTGGATATGGAAAATGGAGAAAATTGTTCATCTACTTCGTTACTTCTTGGGAGGCAGATTTTTGAAAAGCTGAAAGACGAAGATTGATGTGGACAATGGTACACTCACTATGGAGTTTGATAAGGAGATCATTCGCTTCAACATATTTGAGGCCATGCGTTATCCTAGTGATGTGCACTCAGCTTTCTCTATTGATGTTATTGGTTCATTGGCACAACAAATGTTTGATTTGAGCAATGAAGACGAACTTGGAGTAGTGTTGCGAAATAGCATTGATTTGGACGTTCATGGGCAGCCCGAATGTGGACGTCGAACTAGTCAAAGAGATAGTGGAGATGTGTGGTGCTTTAACAACATTACAAGAAGCTCGAGCAGGTAATATCTCTTATATTTCTTTACCCGTAACTAATGAGGTTCCTTTACCTTCTATTGTGCAGCACCTAAACTAGAATTGAAGCCTCTTCCGATCACTTAAAGTATGCTTACTTGGGTGATAAAGAGGAGCTTCCAGTGATTATTGCAAAGAATCTCAATGCTATACAAGAAGAACGTCTACTTAGGGTTACGAAGGAGCACAAAGCGCCATTGGTTGGACAATTGCTGACATTAAAGGCATTAGTCCATCAATGTGCATGCATAGAATCCTTATGGAAGATGATATCAAGCCAGTATGTGATGCTCAGCGTAGGCTTAACCCCCAGTGATGGAGGTCGTGAAGAAAGAGATCCTCAAATTACTAAGTGTGGGGGTGATTTAACTAATTTCTGACATCAAATGGGTTAGTCCGGTGCAAGTGGTGCCTAAGAAATCAGGTGTCATTGTTGTTAGAAATCAAGATGATGAACTTGTTCCTACACAGTTCAAAGCGGATGAAGTGTGCATAGACTACGTGGAAAGCTCAATTCGGCTACCCGCAAGGATCACTTTCCTTTGCCTTTCATTGATCGGATGTTGGAGAGGCTGGTGGGACATTCTCATTATTGCTTTTTGGATGGTTATTCGGGATACAATCAAATTGTTATTGGACCGGAGGATCAAGAGAAGACTACATTTACTTGTCCTTTCGGGTACATTTGCATATAGAAGAATGCCATTTGGTCTTTGCAATGCGCTTTGCCACTTTTCAGAGATGTATGGTCGATATATTTTCGCCTACGTGGAAAATATCATTGAGGTATTTATGGATGATTTGAGTGTTTATGGTGATTCATTTGATATTTGTTTAAATAATCTTGAACTTGTTCTTAAAAGATGCATAGACACTAATCTTGTTTTAAACCTGGGAGAAATGCCACTTTATGGTAAACCATGGTATAGTGCTCGGTCACATCGTGTCCTCTCAAGGGCTCTAGGTGGACAAAGCAAAGATAGACTGATTAGAAACTTACAATACCCCACTTCGGTGAGGGAGATTCGCTCGTTTCTTGGTCATGCAGGTTTTTATAGGCGGTTTATCAAAGATTTCTCCAAAATCTCAATCTTAGATGTGCAAATTGTTGCAAAAAGAGGTTGCCTTTAATTTCGATCAGAGTGCAAGGATGCCTTTGATAAATTGAAGGAGATGTTGACTACTTGCACCAATTATTAAGTCACACTGGAGTTTGCGGTTCGAGTTCATGTGTGATGCAAGTGATTATGCGATCGGAAGCTGATGCAGGTGAAAGTAGACAAGAGGTCGCATGTGATTTATTATGCATCAAGGACCCTTAATGAGGCTCAAATAAATTATTCAACCACTGAGAAAGAGTTCTTTGGCTATAGTATTTGCACTAGAAAAATTTAGATCATATTTAGTGGGTACAAAAGTGATTGTATATTCGATCATCAGACTTTGGTACCTATTGAAAAAGAAGGAGGCCAAGCCAAGACTCATAAGATGGATTCTTTTGCTGCAAGAATTCCAGTATTGAAATCGGAGATAAGAAAGGTATCGAGAATATCGTGCCGATCATCTTAGTAGACTTGTTGTATCAAGAAGAACTTCCCTTACAAGATCGTTTCCAGGATTTAACAACTTTTCTCAATTGAAGAATCAACACCTTGGTATGCTTTGATATAGTAAACTATTTGGTTACAAGGCAAGTACCTAGTACGATGTCTAATTTTCAAAAGTTAAAGCTTAAGAAAATAGCCAAACAAGTATGTGTGGGATGAGCCCTACTTGTGGAAATATGGTGCTGATCGGATTATCGCGGTGCGTACCTAACTCGAATTTCAATCAATTCTATCTTTTTGTCATTCTTATGCATGCGGTGGTCACTTTGGTTCTAAACGTGCCGCTCTCAAAGTTCTTGAGAGTGGCTTTTATTCAGCCTACCCTATTCGAGGATGCATATGCTTTTTGCAAATCTTGTGATAGATGTCAACGAACGGGCAATCTAGGTGCTCGAAATCAAATGCCACTCACACCGATTCTTCATGTAGAGATTTTCGATGTGTGGGGTATTGATTTTATGGGCCCTTTGTTAATTCGAATGGAAAATATTATATACTTCTTCTCATGGATTATGTTTCTAAATGGGTGGAAGCTAAAGCCACCCCTACTAATGATTCTCAAGTTGTTTGTGAGTTTGTGAAGGAATATATATTCTCTATACATGGTACACCAAGAGTGGTTATCAGTGATGGAGGTTCGCATTTCAAGAAATCCTTCCATGCTCTCCTCAAGAAGTACAACATAACACACAAGGTTGGTACGCCTCGTATCACCCACAAACTAGTGGGCAAGCTGAAATCTCAAATCGCGAGATCAAGTCCATTACGGGAAAACATCCCAATACTACAAGAAAAGATTGGAGCTTCGAGGCTTAATGATGCACTTTGGGCGTATAGAGCAGGCGTATAAAACACCAATTGGTATGTCTCCATATCGTTTGGTTTATGGAAAAGCTTGTCATCTCCCAGTTGAACTTGAACATAAGGCTTTTTGGGCGGTAAAAATGTACAACATGGAGTATGATGAAGCTGGGAAACAAAGGAAGCTACAAATAAATGAGTGGAGGAGATACGTAATGATGCTTATGAGAGCTCGTATATACAAGGAAAAGGAGAAGTTATTCCACGACAAAATGATTTCTCGAAAAAGTTTTGTTGTGGGGAAGAAAGTTCTTTTATTTAATTCTCGTCTTAAGTTATTTCCTGGCAAGCTAAGGTCCCGATGGGTGGGACCATTTGTTGTTACTAATGTTTTTCCTCATGGTGCAGTTGAAATAACTAGTCCAAAAATCGGGAAAGTTTTCAAGATCAATGACCATAGGCGAAGCCATACTACGAGAACTTCACTACAGTGGATGTTGATGAGATTGAGCTTCGTGATTTACTTCCTCTGGAGAAGTAATTTGGAGAATGCCAAGTCGGGCTGAGGACGTAAAACTAAGCGCTAAATGGGAGGCAACCCATAGGTTTTGTATCTTAAACCCTTCTATTTTTGTTTTTTATTGTTTTCATATCATATTTGCATCCCCATGTTTAATTTCATTGAGTCCGGAATCTATTTTAGAAGAAATTATAGACGAATACCTTTTCGTCGAAGAAAACTTTGGACTACGCGTAGTTCAGTCCAGAGACCATAACTGTCAGACCGTTTATCGAAACACTGTGCCCTTTTGACACTGTGTAGAAAACACGTAGATGAACAACTTTTGTGAAATGGAGTTTTTCCAAATTCCTTACCAATTTGCACAGTTTTTTGCGTTTTATCTGCTGTTACGTTAGAATTCAGAACTTTCGGTTTTACATTGAGGACAATGTGAAGTTTAAGTGTGGGGAGCATTTATATGTTTGTATAGTTTGTTTTAGTTTGTTTTATGCCTTTAAAAAAAAAAAAATCAGAAAAATAGAAAAAACCAAGAAAAATTGTGCTTTTTGAACTCGAAATCTAGAAACTTTGTGCCTTTAGGATGACACCATTAGTGGATTGAACCATTTGAATGCGGGAGTTGAGAACCAATTAACTAAAAGGGACGAACACATAGCTCGAAATCACAAATAACATGATAGTTGTTACCATATCTCGGAATATCACCATATTACATTCTCTTTTTTTATTTCTCCATATTTATCTATTGTTCTCTAAGTGCTTTGGTGGGTCACTAAATATCGACGTGTTATTACTGCTAGGATGAAATAGAGTGATTGAGTTACTAGAAAAAAAAAAGAAAAAAAAAAAAGAGAGACCGACCAACTAGACCAAACGGAATAAGAAAGACACTTGGGAATAGCAGGTATGTGTGAAACGTAGTCCACTGTCTCCGTCGCTAAACAAGCGTGGAATGCGGGATCCAAGGCAACTATCATATACGTGTTGACAAGGAAGCATGCGCTTGGATCCAAAAGATCTAATCATGCCGTCTAAAAAAAAAAAAAAAAAGAGAAATTGGATCGAGTTTGATTCAATCATATAAAAAAAAAGAGAAGAAATTATTATTGTGTTGAATAAAGTCACTCTTGGTTCCCTTGTATATGCCAATTGATTTGATGTAGCATTCGGCACCAAGTAGCTCAATCCAATAGGATTAGGTTCATCTTGCGATGACCTTAGATGAGATATGGAAACATCGATCACTTGTGAATATTCGCCCAACATCTACATCTATATCCATCTTCTTGATCTTTTCATTGTGATTGTGGTTTGTTAGTTTTAGAGTATTGTGGCTTGTTCGACTATCTAATTAGAGTTTATTTACTAATATGAATTGAATTTGCAAGGTACCTCCTCCTGTAGTCAATTTGGATTCGTTCATTGATTTGTCACAAATAGACGGAGTTTGAAGTATAGGTTTTGTGGGTATACCTCTCGTAAGCCCTCACGAGACTATAACTCGTCCACTAGGGACACCTAGGGGTTTAAAGGCTTGTTACATTCAGCTAAAAGTAAACTTAGTATCCTCGGCGACACGGAGTTGTTGTAGTCTAGTTTAGTTTGCTCGAGGACTAGCAAAGGCAAGTGTGGGGGAATCTGATAAGTGCATATTTCACATATATTTAATGTCAATTCCATGCTAGTATTTGTTGGTTTTCTTGCAAATTATTGTATATTACGCTTGTTTTCTTTTATTTGTGTTTTGTTAAGTAAATCATCCAAAAGAAGTGAATATGCACTTAATTGTGCAAGGAAATAAGCTAGCTATAAGTGGAGAAAGGCCAAAGACCAAATGTAACTCGTTCAAATACAAGATTTCTACTTTTCATTGTGTAGAGGACGAGAAGATGAAGACAATGGCGAAAGAACGGAGTCATTAAGAGTTCGTATGAAGAAGTTATGAGCAAAACAAGAACTTGGAAGACTAAGGGCTAAATAGTCATTTCAAAGAAAAGTGTTATTGGCATCCTCATTGATCGTTAAGAGGCACTTCATGTTAAGGGGCAGGCGAGTTCAAGGGAACTGCTAAAGGCAGTTCGATCTCTTACAAAAGGGGAGGCAGAAATTCAAAATCCGTTGAAGGCACCCGACCTAGTTACTCGAGGCACTCCGTCTTCATTAATCCAAACCAGACACAATCGACGGCTGTTGTTACTCGTGATTGATCATCATGATCACGATGATAACTGATTTGAAGTGATGTTCGAATAGGTCATTAGGTTACTGAAGGTATTATAATACATGGGTTGTTGTTGGATTTCGATAATTCAGTGGTGTTCAAGCTTGGCAGTGAAACAAACTGATGCGGCCAATATCGTGATTAATGTCGTTGCTGCCATTGATGGTTGTTATGGAGTTCGATATGGAGGAACAGAGAGTTGCAGCGTCCGACTATTGTTGCTGTTATTAATGTCGAGAAGAGTTGGAGTTTAAACACGAACAGGGAGTATGGAGTATTGATGATTAAATCTCGGTGTTGGCAATGGTGGTGATTATCGGGCAATGAAGATTGATTTACCAAGCTGATGGTTATGGTTTGTGAATGGGACTCATGCTGTTAACAATGATGCTGTGTGATAGGGTGATGCTGCTGCCAACAAAGGAAAGAAGAGAGCTCGGGACGTACAGGGAAGGAGTGTTAGATGGCGTCATCATGGAAGTCCAAAAGCCGTACGAGAGTCAGAGAAGAAATATGCCCAGCACGTGGAGCAAAAGGAAAGAAAAAAAAAAAAAAAAAAAGACGTGTGGTGGGCCATGTTTGCAGAGTTTCTGCCCAAACTCTGACGCGTAGAGAGGAGAGTGAAGATATGGTGTATTGCGGAGCATAGAAGAAGAATAGATCAACGGTGCGGATGAAGACACAAAGAGTTCTCAGAGGATCGAACGAATCAGAAGTCGTTTGCACTCTATTAGAATATACCGCGCTGCACCCAATTATCAGTGGGATAAACTCCACCGACTTTGCATCTTTATCTAGTACGACTATTGTGGATCGACTAGGGTATTTGATGCCTATAAACAATTCTAAACTAAAAGAAAAAAAATATCATCAACTTCTTCTTTTATAATTCTTTTCTCTAGCTGAAGAAAAATGAGAGAAATAAAGTTTTGCTCCCCGCTTTTCTTGTAGTTTTATATTTAATTTATTTTTATTCTTTCTTTTATTTATTTGTAGAATTCTTTTTATTTATGAGTAGCTAAACTTCTTTTGATTAGGGATGATTTCAAAGTCTTTGAACAATGAAGCTTTAATTTCTTAAACCAAGTTTATTTCAAGTTTTATTTTATTGTTGATTATCTTTATTATTTTTAATGTTTAAGAATATTGAGGGGTTATTTAAAGTGATCAATTAAATTAACCAATCAATAATTCTTCTACTAGTATTAGGGTTGGTGATACGTGTAATTGTCACTCAATTCTTTACACAAGTAGTAAATCGAAGAGGCGATAGAGGATTCATTTAAGCAATTGTGTATAAAGATAACACTAGTAAGGTAAGAGCCTATGCGTACGATCTTTAGGATCAACCCGATTCACGCAGTGTAAAGCATTCGTTAATCTACACCTTGAGAGCTTATTTTTGGTGGGTTATTTGGATAGAACTCGGGTAGTCGAGCGCTTAGAGTATCCGGTGACAACGGGAATCAAGGGGATAGCGAGCTTATTGCTATTCTACGGTTGGTAACAATATAAATTCAACAATAGATAAACTTGTATTCAATTAAGTTTCGGTAAAATGATTTGAAGGATTCCCTAGTCTTCTTTCTTCTTATAATTTACAACAAATCTTTTATATTTTCTTTTGTCAATTACTTTGATTTAAAATCTAAAAACCCCCTTTTGGTTACTTTTTGAACAACTAAAAACTCCCTGTTCTTCGTGGGAACGAACTCCTTGCCATTATATTACCAGTTAATAGTGTGGAAAGAAGTAATTAATTTGCTGTGTAAACGACGCGCATCATGTCGCAAGCCATATTTCCGAGCCGCTATGCCTTTGGCCCACGAAAAACATAGCGCCCAGGCTTGCAAGACTTGCAGTAACCAGGTCAACATGGCCGCATGTGCCATTGGCACATGCCAAAACGTGTCGCAAGCCATATTTAGAACCGCTATGCCTTTGGCCCACGCCAACATAGCGCCCTAGGTTTGCAAGACTTGCAACTAGGTCAACATGGCCGCATGTGCCATTGGCACATACCAACACATCCGCAAGCCATATTTCCAAGCCGCACCCTGCGCACCATAGCAACAACGCCAAATTCCAAGCCGCTATGCCTTGGGCCCACGCCCAATAGCGCCGCCTAGGTTTGCAAGACTTGCAAGCCCAGGTCAACATGGCGCGACGTGCCATTGGCACATGCCAACACGTCACCGCAAAGCCATATTTCTAAGCCGCTATGCCTTTGGCCCATGCCAAACATAGCGCCCTAGGCTTGCAAGACTTGCAACTAGGTCAACATGGCCGCACGTGCCATTGGCACATGCCAACACGTGTCGCAAGCCATATTTCCGAGCCGCTATGCCTTTGGCCCACGACAAACATAGCGCCCTAGGCTTGCAAGACTTGCAACTAGGTCAACATGGCCGCATGTGCCATTGGCACATGCCAAAACGTGTCGCAAGCCATATTTCCAAGCCGCTATGCCTTTGGCCCACGCCAAACATAGCGCCCAGGCTTGCAAAACATACAACTAGGTCAACATGGCCGTACGCGCCAATGGCACATGCCAACATGCTCGCTAGCTAGTTTCCCTAACAAATCACGGCCCTAACGGCCACGCATGCCATTGGCACATGCCAACATGCTCGCTAGCTAGTTTCCCTATCAAGGTCACGGCCCCACGGTCATGCATGGCACATGCCAACATGCTCGCTAGCTAGTTTCCCTAGCGAAATCACGGCCCTAACGGCCATGCATGCCATTGGCACATGCCAACATGCTTGCTAGCTAGTTTCCCTAGCAAAATCACGGCCCTAACGGCCAGGCATGCCATTGGCACATGCCAACATGCTCGCTAGCTAGTTTCCCTATCAAGGTCACGGCCCTAACGGCCACGCATGCCATTGGCACATGCCAACATGCTCGCTAGCTAGTTTCCTAGCGAAATCATGGCCCTAATGGCCATGCATGCCATTGGCACATGCCAACATGCTCGCTAGCTAGTTTCCCTAGCAAAATCACTTGCCCTAACGCCACGCATGCCATTGGCACATGCCAACATGCTCGCTAGCTAGTTTCCCTATCAAGGTCACGGCCCTAATGGCCACGCATGCCATTGGCACATGCCACACACACATTTGGTAGCCTAACTTGCAAACAGGTGCAACCTACCACCAAGGCATTCACGCACATGCCATTGGCACATGCCAAACACACACGCCTGGTAGCCTAACTTGCAAACCGTGCAACCTACCACCAAGGCATTCGCACATGCCATCGGCATGCCAAGCACACACATATCACGGGTGGCCAAACTTGCAAACCGTGCAAACTACCACCAAGGCATTCCGCACATGCCATTGGCACATGCCACACGCGCCACTAGCGGGGGCCACTTGCACTCAAGATGCAACCAACACTCGAGACATCAACACAAACTTGGGGATGCTTCTTTAGGGTTTTGGTTTGGCGGTCACTGACATGCGCAACGTACACTACGCTCACATTAAGAAAGCGTGAGAAGGAATAAAGCGGTCAAATAAAAGAGGAAATAATGGTGAAAAACGTTTCGCCCATTAAACCATGCGGTTACTACCTCCTCCCATTATTTCACCCTTTACTCTCTTCCTTCATGAGGCCAGGGTACGTTTCAATCTCGACTTGTATAAATAGGTTTTACCTATTTCCACCGCACAACAAGTCTCGGTCGGGAGAAATATACTACACTTACACTCTCGGGAAAGGCAACTTTGCAAGCTCTCTCAAAAGCTTCCATCTCTTGCAAGCTTCCTAAGCTTTCACTTTCGATACAAGTTGAGATACTACTCTCCTCAACACCTTTCTTTGCTTCCCTCCCCAAATCAACCCTTCCTCCACTTTGTGACCAAGCAAGTCCGAAGGTGACCATTTCTTGGTTTAGGCTGGACACATGACGAGATCGATCTCTCGAACCTATAAAGTGCTCACGCAAGCACATTTGTTTAGGGTTTGAATCGGTTTCTCACTCACTCAAATGTAAATTACCAAAATCGCGAAACGATTTTCACCCATAAACAACAGTATGCGGCTTGGTTTGGCATTGTTGCCATGGTGCGGAAGTGCGGCTTGATTTGGCATTGTTTCCATGGTGCGCAGGGTGCGGCTTGGTTTGGCATTGTTTCCATGGTGCGCAAGAGGTGCGGCTTTGGTTTGGCATTGTTGCCATGGTGCGCAGGGTGCGGCTTGGTTTGGCATTGCTGCCATGGTGCGCAGTATGCGGCTTGGTTTGGCATTGCTTCCATGGTGCGCAGTATGCGGCTTGGTTTGGCATTGTTGCCATGGTGCGCAGGGTGCGGCTTGATTTGGCATTGTTGCCATGAAAGCGGGGTGCGCTTGATTTTGGAATTAGGGTTACGTATTTGAAAACCCTAATCGGTATTTTGAAAAAATACCCCTATTAATTATTTACACACGAGTTAAATGCTCTTAGTTAATGTGTTGCGGGTAACACTAGGTGATGGGGTTTTACAATTTTACCCCTTGTCTAAAAACCACCATCAACACCACTACATATGATAATTAATGAATCTGACCAACATAAAAACAAATATTAATGTATGATTGAATTGGGAAATCATTTGGGAAACGCATAATCATTGATGAGAGATCATTTGTTGATGATTACTTCTACCGCAGCTGCTAGGGTTTTCTTTTTGTTTTTTCTTCGCTACAGAAATGACGGACCAAAATGAAATGGAGATACAAAACTTTCCAACTTATAATGTGTAGAATCTGCCCCTCCAGATTAGGTTTTTTTAACTATCGATTACTTTCTATTCACTTGATGGTTGACCGTAAACTCTGACCGGCTCATACATTGTGCGCGGTTCACATTATGTGTTATACATATGGAAGATTTCTGAACAGGTTGAATGTGGTTATGAAAACAATGATTTTGGGCTTTAAAATCGAACGACCGACCATTTTTATAAAGGGATATCATTTTTTAGCTCCGCTGACACCATTAAATAACAGATCGGACAATGCGATTGCTCAAATGGTGTCTCCTGTAAGTCTTCCTATCCCTTTCTAAATCATGCAGTTCCATGACATTCATTCAAAAATTCCAAAACAATGTTTTCCTAAAAGATACATGGTTAACACATGTATCTTTACTTAGGGTATATTAAAAATATATTTGGATGGTGTCCTTCTATACATTCGGATGGTTAACTCCCTACAATATCCATCTCCTGTTTAAATCCCATAAGCATGGAGCGACACGAAGTTTCATAGTATGCGAATTCATGCCTTCAAGTCCTTAATTCATACCCTTTCTAGCGTATAATACTAACTACTAAGCCTTGAAAATATCAACAAAACTAAACACCAATGATTATCACAAAAATCGATCTCTGTATATGCAGATTTTCTTCACAAGAAAAGGAGATAGATACACTTATCTGATTGATGGCAATTTCCTGGCCAATAACCTTTTCGTATCTCGCACCAATTTGCAAAAAAAACGTCTTATAGGAATTGAGTTTCATCTGTCCTTTTTCGCTCGTCGGAGTCAGTTGATGGAAAAACCCAATTGCATAGTCTCTCTTTAGGACATGAAACCCAAAATCCAGAAGCCCTAAAAAACCCAATTGTTTCTGATTCCATTTGTAAAGATAACGTTTAAGATTGTTGGAAATTTAGGGTATGGAATCAAAACATGGATGGCTTGAAGTCGCGTAATCGCTTTCCTTAAAACGTTATTTGCTTCCACTCACTAAGAGTTTGTTGCAGGATCGAATGCAAACCATTTCCCAGGATACAATCAGCCTTTGCATGATCGGCGATCAACAACAATCGATTTAATTACCCTGAACTCTGTTTGGTATTACTACTCGTTCAAGAAAAGGGAGAAGAGATTTTTTCCGTACTTTTTCAAGTATTACTTGAACTCCTTTTTATAGATAATAAAGAGACACGTATACACGTCTCTTGAAACCTATTCGAGAAGGCGCCAATGGATATATGGACATGTCTTTTTAGGCGGTTAGGCACCAATGTACCCATTCTGTTGGACATGTCTATTCAAATCCAAACTAGAATATCCATAACTAACTTGTGTCTTTCTTTTCCCTTATCTTTTCCGGGTTACATTTAACCAAAACATATATTTAATCTATACCCAATTTGAATATTGATCAATTATTCAACACAAATACCCCTCAAAAAATGCAAACGGATTGAGCAGTCACTATTTAAGAAAGATTTTCTAGGTAAAACGAAAAATTAAACTAGCTTTATTAACAGGAAAAATTTTACTTCCAAGTTGCTCACAATTTATTTATACGAGGGTTAATTAAAGAAATTCTGATCCAGCACAACAACAAATTTGTGATACCAAATTTCTCATAAAAACACAGATCTTTGATGCTACCATCATTTTTATAGACAACAAGAAGGAGGAACTCACTAATCTTTTCTCAATTCTTCGTTGTTTTGAATACATTGCAGGCCTAAAAGTTAATAAAGCCAAAACAAGAATTATTGCTATTGGGAATATTCCACATATCAATGAATGGGCTACGAGTTTGGGTGTGTAACGGATATACACTTAACCTTTTATGTATTGGGAATGCCACTTGGTGCAAAGCCAAATTCAAAGTCCATTTGGGTACTGTCATTGAGAACTTTGATGCAAGACTAAATGTTTGGAATCAGATTACACTCACCAAAGGAGGCAAGTTGGCTTTACTTAAATGTATTCTAACTTCACTTCTACATTATTAGAAAATTTGTAAGCTTAGTTTCAATGATCATGCTTTCTTCTATTTTGGAACTAAAGGAAAAGATCATTACTATAAATTTTGTTGTTGTGATACCTTAGTACGAATATTCGGCACCGAACTGATAAGAAACACACAAATGCCCAACTTAATTTACAGCTACATTACAGATAATGATACGCGTTCATTTGATTTTACAGCTTTTATATTACAGATGCAGTGATACTCATCCACTCAGTTGATGAACATGACCAATCCAAATTCGGATGAGCATAATTATTACATAATATTTTAATTATTGCAAATTCAAGAAGAGAACCCCTTTAGGAAATCTTCTATCTATTAACAATGGGCAATGGCATGCCAGCAGGCATCAAGCAACAATATACTAAAACTAAAAAGACTAGAGAAACAAAGATAATAATTTTGTAGTTCTCAACTCCTTGCTTTACTTTCCAGTTCTTCAGAATTCAATTGAACTATACTCTCTTTGAATGCTGAAGAAGTTTTCTAAATGCATACTTTGTGATACCAAATTTCTCATAATAAAAATAATTAAATCACACAGATCTTCGATGCAAAAATAATTTCATGTCACTTGATTTGCCTCATGTGGCTTCTGTACTCCTCATGTTTCTTTATCACATAAAATTTTGTTTCTGACTAAATGCATCTAGTTTTTCTACCTTCACCTCCACCTTCACTGTTGTTCTTCACGATTGAATACCTTCTTGTGGACATTTCACAAGGGGGAAGATGTAACTTTGTTATAGTTTTTTGAGAGGAGAAATCATTATGCTGCCAATTGTTGTTTTTGAAGATGTTTAAAACGGTCATGGTGATTTGGTTGAGATGATTTTGATGATCATAGAGAGAGAGATTTTTCAGATCTGCTGCTTCTGGATTTTTAAGGTTCTTATCTTTCAGGGTTTTACTACAGAGACGATGGAAGGGCTAAACTTTCCTACTTATAAGGCATCCAGATCTGTCCTTCTATACTAGGGTTAATTGCAATCGTTGATTTGTTTTCATTATATAATTGAACGGTTAACATCCCTATGCCTGACCGTCATTTTGACAGAGACATATCTATCATAGACGGCGTTGATTATGTTTTCGGGACACGTGGATGGTGTTTATAGGGTTGGAAGTTATCACAGCAAAAAAGTAAACTTGTGCATTCAAATTTATATATTTAAAATATCTTACACAAATGTCAGGAGCAGAGAAAAAACACAACACACCTGCAATGCCTCAATGTGTCGATCAATGTTACTGATTATTAATTACAGGGAACAGAGTCGTTCTAACAAATTTATCGAATCATAGCTATGGCACACATTTGATCTATTTTAATTCCAATATTCCCTTCAAAGGAAAAACTATGCACATACGGCTTGAACAGGGCAAACAAGGTAAAGTTAGGTGCCATAACCAACTCTAAGTTTTCTAAGCGGGGGTCAGCTGCCCATAAAACCATTAAATATGACTCCTGAAGACTGAGTAAAACATTACAAAAAAGGGGAAGATGTTACCATACCGAAGTAATGGTGCAGGCTTATGAAAACAATAGCCGTGTAAAAGAGGTGCAGTTATGTTTTTAAAACAGGTTTGGTTGTCCAGGTTTACATGGTCCAGGTTTACATGGATAAAGAAAAAAGTCCTTCAACCAAGAGATTTGGTGGTAAAAAAGACCATCAAGGATGAAAATTGTTTCGCAACATTGAATTCCATTGTATATCCTTAGTAAATTTTGGTAACTCGTACTTGAAAATCCTATCTTATATTAAGACTCCTTGAATTGAGAATTAGGAATTTCCAGGATTACGTAAAGGGATTAGGTAGCCTTACGAGTGCCCTTTACAAGTATTATTTGCTCTTAATGGAGTTAATAGTCTCTTATTTCTTGATGTACAAATGAAAAAGGATTCAATCTTAAAGTTTCATATTTACCATCCGAAAACGGGAGTACAAAGACATAAATCATCGTAAGCACATGAGCTGCATATACTAGTGTTTATGGGTGAAAATCGTTTCCGCCGATTTCAAGAATTCGGTGGGTGAGTGAGAAACCGATTTAAACCCTAAACAAATGTCTGTACACGTGAGCACTTTATAGATTCGAGAGATCAATCCGTACAAGTCCGGCCTAAACCAAGAAATGGCGGATTTCCGGACTTGCTTGAGTCACAAAGTGGATGAGAAGGGTTGATTTGGGGAGGAAGCAAAGAAAGGTGTTGAGGCCGAATACCCAGGGAGAGTAGTGTCTCGACTTGTATCGTAAAGTGAAAGCTTTAGGAAGCTTGCAAGAGATGAAAGCTTTTTGGATAGCTTGCAAAGTTGCCTTTTTCGAGAGTATTGTATTTTTCCCCGACCGAGACTTGTTGTCCGGTGGAAATAGGTAAGACCTATTTATACAAGTCGAGATTGAAACGTACCCTGGCCTCATGAAGGAAGAGAGTAAATGGTGAAATAATGGGAGGAGGTGGTAACGCATGGTGTTTATGGGTGAAAACGTTTTCACCATTATTTCCTCATTTATTTGACCGCTTTATTCCTTTTCACGTTTTCTTAATGTGAGCATAGTGTCGCCGTGTTGTGACTCTCAAACCAAAACCCCGGAAAGCATCCCCCGCTTTGTGTTGATGTCTCGAGTGTTGGTTGCATCTCGAGTGCAAATGGCGGTGCTAGTGGCGCGTGTGGCATGTGCCATTGGCATGTGCGGAATCCCTTTGTTGCGGGTTGCACCTTGAGTGCAAGTGGTAATGCCAGAGCTGCTAGTGGCGTGTGTGGCATGTGCCAATGGCGTGTGTGAAATGCCTTGGTGGTAGATTGCACGGTTTTGCAAGTTAGGCTACCGGCGTGTGTTTGGCATGTGCCAATGGCATGTGCGGAATGCCTTGGTGGTAGGTTGCACGGTTGGTGTTAGGCTACCAGCGTATGTGTTTGGCATGTGCCAATGGCATGTGCGGAATGCCTTGGTGGTAGGTTGCACGGTTTGCAAGTTAGGCTACCAGCGTGTGTGTTTGGCACGTGCCAATGGCGTGCGTGGCCAACTTGGGTCGCGCCCTGGTGGGAAAAGCTACCAGCGATGCGCGTTGGCATGTGCCAATGGCATGCTCGGCCATTAGGGCCGTGGTCCGGTGAAAAAGCTACCGGCAGCGTGTTGGCATGTGCCAATGACATGCGTGGAAAATTTGGGTCGCGTATTGGTAGGAAAAGCTACCATCGAGCGTGTTGGCATGCGATGGCATGCGTGGCTAATTTGGTGCGCCTTGGTAAAAGTTACCAATGACGCATGTTGGCATGTGCCAATGGCATGCTCGGCCATTAGGGCCGTGGGTTGTAATGAAAAGCTACCAACGACGTGTTAGCATGTGCCAATGGCATGCGTGGCCAATTTGGGTCGCGCCAGTAGGGAAAGCTACCGGCAAACGTGTTGGCATGTGCCAATGGCATGCGTGGCCAATTTGGGTCGCACCCTGGTAGGAAAAGCTACCAGCGAGCGTGTTAGCATGTGCCAATGACATGCGTGGCCAATTTGGGTCGCGTCTTGGTAGGAAAAGCTACCAGCGACGCGTGTTGGCATGTGCCAATGGCATGCTCGGCCATTAGGGCCGTGGCCTGGTAAAAAAGCTACAATGGCGTGTTGGCATGTGCCAATGGCATGCGTGGCCAATTTGGGTCGCGCCCTGGTAGGGAAAGCTACCGGCAAACGTGTTGGCATGTGCCGATGGCATGCGTGGCCAATTTGGGTCGCGCCCTGGTAGGGAAAAGCTACCGAGCGGCGTGTTAGCATGTGCCAATGACATGCGTGGCCAATTTGGGTCGCGTCTTGGTAGGAAAAGCTACCGGCGACGCGTGTTGGCATGTGCCAATGGCATGCTCCGGCCATTAGGGCCGTGGCCTGGAAGAAAAGCTACCGGCGGCGTGTTGGCATGTGCCAATGGCATGCGTGGCCAATTTGGGTCACGCCACAGTAGGAAAAGCTACCCGTGAACGTGTTGGCATGTGCCAATGGCATGCGTGGCCAATTTGGGTCGCGCCCAGTAGGAAGAAAAGCTACCGACGCGTGTTGGCATGTGCCAATGGCATACATGGCCGATTTGGCCTAGGTTGCATGGTTTTGCAAACCTAGGCGCTACTTTGGCATGCGCTAGGGCCAAGGTAGAGGTGTTTGGCTTAGCGTGGCGTGGCATGACCGGGCGTAGCTAGGGCCAAGCGCAGAGTGTGTTTGGCATGGCACGGCTAGCTCGGGCTAAGTGTGGATGGCATGATTTGCCATTGCACGGAGGTGCGGCTAGTTTGGTTGGCATGTAGGCGCGTTTGGTATGGTGGTGACATGATTTGCCATTGGCATGGGGAGATGCGGCTAGCATGGTTCGCATGTTTTGGCGAGTTTGTATGGCTGGCATGCTTTGCCATTGGCATAGAGGTCTCGGCTAGCGTGAGGCTAGGTGTGGTACGGCGGCATGATTTGCCATTGGCACGGAGGTGCGGCTAGCATGGTTGGCATGCTTCGAGCGCGTTTTGGTATGGTCGGCATGATTTTCCATTGGCATAGACATGCGGCTAGCATGGTTGGCATGTTGACGCGTTTGGTATGGCTGGCATGCTTTGCCATTGGCATAGATGTGCGGCTAGCTTAGGCTAGGTGTGGTCGGGCATGATTTGCCATTGTTTGGGGGAATTAGGGGTTTTGTTTGTTGTAACCCTAATTTGAAAAATACCCCCTATTAATTACTTGACTACATGCATTGAATGTCCTAATAAATGTGTCTTTGGTGACATTAGGGTTATTTGGGATTTTACGGTTTTACCCTTTGTTTAAAAACCACCATCAACATTAAGTCCCCGCTAGCTCGGAGCAGGAGCTTTGTTGCGAGGTAAGCATAAGATGGTGACAAACTATCAACAACAAACTGTAAAGAGAATTGAGGAGGCTCGTCTGACCTTTTTATAAATAGAATTTGAAATCCTTGCCTCTTGCAGTTTTGCGCAAATCGGGAGGCTGGCATAATTGGGAAGTTAGTGTCGTGAGAGACAGGAAGCTGGGCGGCATTGAGAAGTTGTTGGAAGTTGGGAAACTGAGCGTGCTAGCACTGGTGGGGCCAGGCGCAAGGTGGGGAAAGCCGAACGTGCTTACTGGTGGGACTTGGCGGTCATTGGAAAGTTGACGTGAGTTGGGAAACCGAGCGTGCTAGTGGTGGGGCCAAGCACAAGGTGGGAAGTTGTGCGTTCTTGTTGGCGTGACTTGGGCGGTCCTTGGGAAGTTGGCGCAATTGGTGGGGACCCGGTGCAACTTGGGCGGCATTGGGAAGTTGGGCGCAATTGGTGGGACCAGGTGCAACAGGCGGCATTGGGAAGTTGGGCGTTCTTGTGAGCCGCACGATTTTTGGTAAAGGAAATCCTTCCTATTTAGAATCTTCACGCCCATATATATAAAATCCCTTTCTCATCTTGCACCTTATTCCTTTCATTCTTTCCTACTAGTCGAGTCATAAAGAAAAAAACTCCGGGTATGTCTTCCGGTACTTCTCTTATTTCCCTTTTCATGTAGGTGCAAACCCCAAGAGTAGGCGTTTTCTTTATAATCCTTGCAATGATATTGCACATATAATTTCTTGGCGTGCTTCTTGTAGAAAATATTGTATATATGCACCCAAGGGAAATACTGCATATATTATTCGAACCCGTGATATTGCACATAAAATTTCTTAGCGTGCTTCTTGTAGAAAATATTGTATATATGCACCCAAGGGAAATACTGCATATATTATTCAAACCCGTAGGAAAGTGCTCCTACATAATTTTGAACCCGAAGAAGGATCTGCAGACGACTTGAGCCGTATAAAATGCGGATATATAATTTTGAACCACGAAGAAAATACTGCGTGTGCGTTTTGAACCGTAGAGAATATTGTATATGAATTCGAAGAAGAATATCAGTATATGTGCTTATATGACTTCGAACCCATAGGAAATATTGCATATATGAATTTCGGTCCTGAAAGAAATATTGCGCGTGCAGTTTTGAACCCGTAGAAAAATGCTCCATATATAATTTTGAACCCGAAGAAGGGTACTACAGATGCACTTGAGCCCGTATAAAATACTGCGTATATAATTTTGAACCCTGAAGAAAATACTGCGTGTGCAGTTTTGAGACGATAAAAGAATGCGCCCTCTTTTTGTATTTCGGGTTTTCCTTTGTTGGCGCGGTTATGTGTGGGGAGATAATTTTGTTTTTTCTCAGGTGTGCGGTGTGTCTTGTTACTAAGTTGTTATGAAGAAATCCGACAAGATGTTACCGAACAAAATTTCGCCTCATCGAAGGATGTCCATAGTTCCAAACCAAACACGTAGATGATGAATTCTTCGCCAAAAAACTTGCCTCTCGCTCGGAAAAATCATCCGGTTTCGTGCCAATTTCGTTAACCTAGGTGGTGAAGATGAAAAGAAGACACGTTCGGTTTCGCGGAGAACACCATACGGTTACATCTTCATAAAGGGGTATATTCCTATTCCAACATTGATTTCGGGATGTGTCAAAGCCCATTGCGTTTTTTGATAGATGGGTTGAGTTCATGGTGAGTAAGGAGCACATAAATACCAACTTGACTCGGCGCAGTTATTGATCTTTGTCGAGCTTCAGTAAATCTCCGGATTAGGAAGGATATCCGGGCTTGGTTGCTTTCATCTCGGATGGTGTTCGGACACCCATACGATCATATGTAGATGGGGTGAGATAACTTTCTCCTTGGAGAGTGTGGCTCTCTTGTTGAATCTTCGTGGCAGGAATCTTAACATCCAATTATCGAAAGTGAGGGGAAGATGCGGGATGACCTTGCCGCTAAGTTGGGAGATTTCGCTCGGAAAGACTCCAGCGAAGTCGAAAGATTACGTAGGAAAGAGGATGAAAGGTGCCTTTACAGTGGTGGATATCTCAATGGTTTCCAGGACAGTGGAACCTAAACAAAAAAGCGGTGATCTTCACGTTGCGGCATTTTGGCTCTCTAGTTGTCTAGGGACATTTTTGACGACGACTCGGTAAGAAGGAGATAAGACCAGAGTTGCTAGTGATTGCTGTGAAGTTGACAAAAGGCGAAGTTCATCCCATTGGCATAGATGTGCGGCTAGCTTAGGCTAGGTGTGGCTGGCATGATTTGCCATTGGCAGGGGAATTAGGGGTTTTGTTTGTTGTAACCTAATTTGAAAAAATACCCCCTATTAATTCTGACTACATGCATTGAATGTCCTAATAAATATGTCCTTTGGTGACATTAGGTTATTTGGGATTTTACGGTTTTACCCTTTGTTTAAAAACCACCATCAACAACTAGTCAATACCCAAAATGTTTACTCCACCACCTCAAAATTAACAAAGCCAATAAATGAAATTTGGTTGAATAACTACCTAGGAACTGAAAAATAACATATCATTTAGCATTGAATAACTAGAAAAATATGCTTCAAAAAAAAAAAAAAAAAAAAAAAAAAAAAAAACTAGAAAAATTTGGCAAATAGCGAATTTACCATATGGTACCTTATATCATTGAGCACTAAAATAACCAGAAAAATTTAGCAAATTACGTGAACGCCTTAATCATCTTGTGGTACCTTATATGTGTTTCAGTTGTGTCTGGTGCTACCTTAACCATATTAAAACTCATTTTTGTTAGTTCTAATTCGAGAAAAGAGGAGACTTCTGGTCTCTTTTCAATCCAACCCACGTTTAGTTCTTCAACAGCATAACATACACTGATGCCAACAGTAGCATTAGTGAGCCAAGTGCCAAAAGTGCGAAAGATATGGATACTCTAAAATTGAGCATAACATTTAGTTCCTCTAAAATTGTCCCAATGAGGTTGCACAATTGATCGATGCCATTCCCAAACTAAGGATTTCTCAAATTACACAAGCAATTCTTTACAAACATCTATAATTCATAGATCCGGTAGTATACATTGACTCATCTAACTACAGTAATCTACTAAGCAACAAGCTCATAACTCAAAACAAGAAACTAATTCAAAAATCAAAAAACAAAAACAATAAAGAAAAAATAGGAGAATAACTTACTCTGACCATTTTATGGAGTCTCAAGAGGTAATCAAACCAAATGGAACAAGGAAAACTTCTCTTCTTCGGATCCTTCAATTCCCCTGGATTGGAAACATATAATCGATTTCAAGGTATCGAAGAAGATCGGGAGGTTGCTTCGAAAACTCTACGAGCCAGCAGCGGCGGTGCAGACCCGGTTCAAGAAGCCAACACCAAAGGTGCGCGAAAGTCTAAAGAGAGATGGTTTCAATGAGATGTTAGCTTGCAAAAGAAAATGCACTCAAAATCTCTTACTAGTCCAAGTAAGATTTCAGCGGAAATCTCCTGGAATTTGGTTCTATTATGGGGTTAAGCTTTCCCTCTTTGAAAGGCAACTCGAAAGGAAATGTTTAGTGGTGTGTCGAAAAATCACAAGGGTTTAACCATGGAAGAGTTTGATGAAAATCCTACTTAAATGTAGCTTGCAATTTTGTTTGAATTCGCAACAACGGTGGTTGTTTAGTTCCTAAAGTTTGTCAAGAAGACTTGGTAGTTCCTTGATTATTCCTAGAACTTTTTTCTTTGGTAGGGTTGTTTTCCCCTTATTTTGGTGTATTCGCTTGCGCACGGCTTGTGTGCTTCTTAATACAATTCCTTTTGATCGATCAAAAAAAAGATATTGTTGAATGAAGATATCCCCCAATTAAATTGTAACTATCATATCTTTGCATTTACAGTCGTTCAAGAATTTAAATGAAGATATATCCACATGAAAAAGATTATCTGTGAATCAATTCAAAATATAAACCATCTTCATCAAAATAATTTTGAGTACATTTTCAAATAGAAATATAGATCTTGATTTACAATATAGACACCCTCCATCCAAATTTTTTTGGAAGATCTCATCATCAAATGATAAATTATTTTCTATTTGGCATTCGGTAAGGTTTGCATGGGCGGATCACCACATTCTTCTTCCTACTTCATCAATCTAAACATGTGCCAATCTTTCATCAATTTCCTCTGTTTTTGTCGAATCACATGAAGTTTTTTTAAATGAGAAAGCGCCAAAATTCATCATCACAACTAAACCATCGAATTATATTACAATGTAATAAACAAAGAGAAATCTATGCGGGTGAATAAAATCCTTCGTCTTTGTAGTTTATTGGAAACTCGAGACATAAGTGCAAATGAGAAAATAAATTCTCTTGACTTCATGTGGTTTATTTCCCAATAAACCACATGAGAGGAAATATCATCTGCTATCTATTGAGTGGTTTAATCTTCCAAGGGATGCGTAATGCTCCGCACACAAACCCAAAATTGCATTCATAACAAAAATCCATCGTGATCGGATCTTCTTAAGCTTTGGTTCTTTCCCGAGAGATCTTTGTAGCATGTTTTGTTCTCTCTTCTCCACTTTCACTCTCTATTTCTTAGGTCCAGTACAACAAACCGTCTAGGGTTTTATTTTTTATAGATAAACTACACAAGAATGTGAATTACCAAAATATCCTTCAAATCTTACTTTTCTTTGGAATTTTAGCTAGACCTATGGATTACACCCCTCAAAATGCCTCGTCACTTTTGGTTCCATTTATTCTTGAAGTGAATGCGAATTATTACCGGGACGAAAGGGCACCTTGTTAAATCATTTTACAAGAAAAAGAAGTCGGATGAATTCTTTTTATGTTCCAAGATATTTTGCTTGAAATCGAGGTAAAGACTAAGATGAGTAAAACATGACTCTTTAAGATTGAGTAAAAACACTACAAAAATGAGAAAATTTTACCATACCAATGTAATGGTCCAGGCTTATGAAAACAATAGCCGTGTAAAAGAGGTTTTGTGGTCCATGTAAACATGGAAAAAGAAAAAAGACCTTCAACCGAGATTTGGTGGCAAAATAGACCATCAAGGTTGAAAATTGTTTCGCAACATTGAAGTTCATTGTATATCGTTAGTAAATTTTGGAAAATCGATGATTTCAAGTTGTTCATAATAGCCTGCAAGAAACCGTATTCCGATATTTGTTCTAAAGTTTGGGTTTGTAGATTAGCTTCAAATTCATGTGATAGCATTGGGAACATACATTATTATATGTACATCCTACTTAGAAACATTTAATCTTTGTGTGCTGAAAGATTATGGAGTTATAGATTCTTGGGTCAGAATTTTCAGCATTTCAAAAGACATAAAATCCTCAGTTGTAGTGCGGCCACTTCATTATCTCTATAAGAATCGCGAGAATGTATTACAGGGTGTACGTTTTGCAAAAGCTGGCCAAGTAAACTTGTGTGCATACAAATTTATTCATTAGAAGTTTCTTTTTGGTTGTCTAAAATGTACTGTTCTCTAATCTAATGTTATCGTATGGACAGTTTTCAGATCTGATTTTTATTATCGTATGGACAGTTTTCAGATCTGAATTTTTTAGTTAGGGTTTTTGTCTTTCATTTAATTACAGAGACGACGGAGGCTAAAGATATTTAGTAGGGAAAAACTTTTTAAGGAATAGCGATCTGCCCGTTTATATTTTCCGTTTATATTAGGGCTAGTGGTAATCGTCAATTTGCTTGAATCATTGGATTTGCTTGAATTATTTGATTGAATTAACACTTACCCTATGCTTGACCCTGATTGCAGACCGTCATATCTATCACATACGGCGTTGAATATGTTTTCTTACCATCATTCGGAAACATGCTCATGGTTCCACATCAATGCACAAACATGCTCCATCATTTGCTCACACACTCCCTCCTACTAATATCTGAAAGCTTATTGGAGCAAAGTCGTCACTTATGTGTTCTACAATTCAAATGATTCTGGATAACGTTAGGATTGGTTTACCAAGGATGACATACCCGTTGGAAATTGTTGTTAAACTCAACCATATGAAAAACACACAAAGAAACGAGCAACATCTAGCGTTTCTAAAGCATGCAAACTGAATTACAAAATAAGGATGCTTAAAAAAAATGGAGGACATTGTATATTAATCTAAAAGGTTAAGGAAGACAACCTTTTTTTTTTCTTTTTTTTTTTTTTTTTTTTTTTTTGATTAAAAATATGGAGGACATTGTGTGCATATATTTATTGTTATATATGCACACACTATTCAAAATTTTCAAATTAGATATACAAATTGAAGTGTGCATTTACGTAACAATTAACAAAGACATCAAATGCAGTTAGTCGTATAGTGAAGTAAGCTATCAAATGGAGGATGTAGCAAAAGCTATCTTAAATGCACACTCATACAAGAAATCAAACTAATTTATATCAAAGGTGTAGTACTAACGTGATGTTGTCAATGAGTTTGTATACTAATTCACACTCATACCACACAAGCAAGCAAACATTTCTTTCAAAATCCCATTTTGAAGGAACTCTATAATCAAACAATTGGAAAGATCTACAATGACAAAACTATGCACAAATGGCGAAACAGAAATTTAAAGAAGATCTGAAGTGAAAAGAAAAAATCAAACTAATTGGATATAAACTTACATTCATCAGACATTCAAAATGCACACACTTTTACACCGTACAAACATTTAACTTTAATCAAAATGAGAATTTGTGATACCAAATTTCTCATTAAAAAAA
This sequence comes from Papaver armeniacum, assembly GCA_023531295.1. Classification (NCBI taxonomy): domain Eukaryota; kingdom Viridiplantae; phylum Streptophyta; class Magnoliopsida; order Ranunculales; family Papaveraceae; genus Papaver; species Papaver armeniacum. The sequence continues at coordinate 753,242 of JAJJWW010012641.1, forward strand.
AAAACATAGATCTTCAAGGAAAAACTATACAGAGACATTGCAACAGTTCAAAATGCAAACACTTCCTCGATGTCACTAGATTTGCCTCACATAGCAATCCATCATCATGATAAATCTGTTTCTTTCTCGGACTGCATCTAAATGCATCTAGTATTTCGACTTTGCCTCCACCTCCACTTTTTTTCTAAGTAGGGTGCCTTCTGATCTGTTCTTTTGACATTTGACAAGAGGGATCGAGATGCGCGATGAATCCCATTGTTGAGGAATATTTTAGTTTTTGAGAGGGAGAAATCATTATCTTGTATATTATTGTTATTGAAGATGTTTAAACCGTTCATGATCATTTGGTTTTGTTGACTTTGATAATCATAAAAGGAAGATTTTAGATCTTCTGTTTTGTTTACTTTTAGGGCTTCCATCTTTCACTTGATTATAGAGACGATGGAGGCTAAAAAATATTAGGGCAAAACTTTGCTACTTATAAGGGAGAGACCTAGCTACCATTTTTTATTAGGGTTAATAATAATCGTTGATCTTTTTTGTTATTTGATCGAGACGGTCCTACATTACCCTATGTCTGACCGTGATTCTGACTGTCATATCTGTCACAGACGGTGTTTTTCATACACGTGGATAGTGTTTATAGGGTCGGATGCTTTTACAAAAAAGTGTCCAAGTAAGCTCGTGTGCATACAAATTTATTCATTTAGTATCTTTTTGGTTGTCGAAATGGTATTGTTCTTAAATCAAATGTTCCTGCATACGAACATCTAGATTGTACTCCTATCACATAGGAGAAAACATTGTAATTAGGAATTCAGATGGTATCTCCGGTTATCTTATACAATTTGCGATCTCCATTATGCATCAAGATGTCATGTTTGAATGCCAAGTGATACCATAGCATCGACAATATTTTCGTACACAAATGTGAGAGCTAGAGAGATTGGTCTAAAAGGAAGGACATGTTTACAAGTCCAATCCCACCAGTAAAAGAATACATCAAACAGACAACTTCAATCTCGCATCCAGTCTCACTATAGCTAACCAATTTTTTTTTTGCAGCCTCAAGAAAAAATCTTCGGCTAATTAACAAATTAAAAATGTAACTTTCGAACACCAGTAGTTGTTACCTAGAAGAAAGCTCTGGTCAGGATTATGACAAGATGGAACCTCATGCAGCGCACTTACATCAAACAAAATTAAGCAATAAGATTAGCGAGAGTCGAGAGATAATCATGCATAAGAGATCTGTTGCTGCTGATAATAAATGTTTTATTAACTTAATTTCTGGTCTCTGTAAGTTAAATCAATACAAAATCTAATGAATTGAAAGCTAAAATATGTTTTATATCTAATTCACAAGGATGAAAGGCCACCGAGAAAGAACCAAAGTAAGTGATATTTTACATTGTTGAGAGGAATAATCATTGTGCGAAGACATTGTCGTAGCTGATTTAGGTGTGGTGATAATCACGGATGAGAGAAAGAAAATTTTGAGATCTAAAGAACATGAGCAAAGATAAGTTTTTACTTTGTAGGCGGATGGATATTTTAGGATTAGGGTATGGTTGTAGGGTAATATATAAGAGACCTAGATAGAAATCTAACGATCGGATATGTTTTAGATTTTACCCAAGGCTTGCACTTGGAGATTTGTAATGATTGGTTGAAAGTTTAAAATGGCCCATAAATGGTCACGTTCATGTATCGTGACTGTGAAATTCTTGGGATTGGTGGTTGAAAGTTGAAAATGGCCCGGAATGGGGGTAACCTTCATGTATGAGATCGTGATTTTTTTTTTTTAAATGTGATTGTATAAAGATTTTGGTGATAGCAAGTTTCAGGTCACTTGTATCATATCTAGTGACTTTACCACGATACTAAGGTGTCACCGTAGTATAATATCTAGTGACTTGATGTATAAAGTCCATCATATTATGATTAATTGTGTCTATGACACTGGATCAATTACATCATTTTACTAAACCATGAGTCAGATAAAAGCCAGGAAAACTGATAGTTCAAACAAAATCAAAATTGACCAGACCAATCGTGTATAATTTTGGGAACCGGCGAGCATAAAATCAAAATTCAACAATTAAAATTAGAACCATGAGAGGATATATCATCGTGTTGTCTATTGTATCCATAACAAAAAACTATCATTATCAGATCATTTTGTTCTGCACCCTTGACATGTTATATTCTTATTTCTTATTTCCAGAGAATATAGGGTTTTGTTTTTATAAACATCAAAAGTATTTGAATTACTAAAATGTCCATCAAATCTAAGTTTTGGTTGTGCTTTAGCCTGGGCCTTCACTAGACACCCCCAAATGGCTCGTCAGTTTGGGTTCCACTTATGACTTAAGTGAATGCGAATTATTACTAGCAAAAGAGGTCACAGGGTTAAGCAAAAACGAAAGGTTTATCTACTCACCGGACATCTAAAAAAAGTTGAAAATTTGATAACGAGGGTTTTCCACTCCCTCGATAGGCAGTATGATAAGTTGTAATTTCTGGGGTTTACACATAATTTGAGTCATCTATGATGTACAATAATTTCCACGGGAGTAGCAGCTGCAATCACTGGTGCCATAATAATCAACCAAGTTTTATAATTCATGAACTTCCCGAAGTTGTTCTTATGTTGCTGTGAAAAATGCGCATGTTTTTTCATTTCGATTTCTAGGAACTTGTTAGTAAATCTTCGTTCCTTCCCTTAGCAAGTGTTGGAGGATGAATGGCAAGGTAATCTCTTTAAGAGATTATTTTTCACTTTGAAAAACAAATCTTTGATTTCCTCTTTCGTTAATGTGATGGTAAATCTGGTTTTGGTAAGGTAGGCAAGGCTGCGTTGTTTTCATTCTGTTCGGTGCTTGGAAATGGAACGGACACATAATCAAAACTAGGTACAATATTCATTTCATTGCGAAAGGGAAAAAAGGAGTAGTATTACTAGTCCTAATTTATGGTGTGCGAATGTGGGTAATTTGTGTGGCTATATTTACATCATAACTTCAATTAAGATTATAGAGACAGTACAATTTAACACTTGAAATCATGTTTCAATGCTTAACAAATAAACATTTAACTCCTAATTATTCATTTCTCATAAACAAAAACAAACAGATCTTGATTGTGCAAAACTATCGCGAGACATTGCTTGATTGAAAATACAAACACTTCTTCAGATGTCACTTGATTTGACTCAAGTAGCATCTACAACTTGTACACTGTAATGGAAAAATTTAATAAGGCACAAAGAGATGGTAATCCGAAGCACCATTTGACAAAATTTTACTTTGTTGAGGGGAGAAATCATTATGTTGTATATCGTTGTTGTTGAAGATGTTTAAACCACTCATGATTTGGTTGTGATGATAATACTTCATGTTTTCTTAATCAAATTAGAAGCGGAGTCATGTCAAGACAGCAATTCAAAATACCCTGTGCAACAAAATGAAAATAAAAATTATTAGCCTAAATCAAAACAATAGACAACTAATGAGAACTAAAAGGTTGAGTAATCAGTAGACCAGTGATAGATATACATACCCTTGAAGAATCATCCATGATTCAGGAAGAAATTTTAGACGGAAAATTTTGAGATTTAAAAGAAATGAAGAAAGAGAAAGTTTTACTTCTTAAACGGCTGGAAATTTAGGGTTTAGGGGTTTGTTTCTAGGGTATATATAAAAGACCAAGATGAATATCTAACGGTTGGAGATGTTTTAGATTTTATGTTTCAGACTAAGTGTTATGGGCTAGATTGGAGGTGCTAGATTAGCACTTAAGTGTTGCAATTCAAAAAAAAAGTGTGGCAAAAAAGTTAACACTAGTTCTCTCTCCTACTAGTTGCTAGCATGTGAAGTAGCATGCTCGATAGTTACGCTGAATGATTCAGCGCTTGAAAAACTACCTTTTCGCGGAATGGTTCGTCTTTGAGAGATTTATTGTTGATCGGCAGTGAGATTTTTCATCTAAGTAACCTTTATAATTCTGAAAATTATCTTCATCACTGAACAAATTATTTAATCATTAATCCAGATTACTAACCCTAATACGTAAAGGGTAGATTTGCCATTTAAAAAAATTTCGGTTAAGGGGATATCTGATTTTGTTATTTCACAACCCTTTTTGTGTTTATTGAGTATGCCTAGAAAGATTTTGGTATGCCCAAAATCAGGGTTCTTTTGAGGATGGTTTGGTAATTCAAGGCCCATGCTAAAGCCCAAGGAAAAGTAAGATTCGGAAGAGAGTTTGGTAATTCACATTCTTGTGCTATCTATAAAGATAAAACCCTACAAATCAGCTGCTCTATTATGAATGGAAGTGGAGAAGAGAGAAAAGAGAGGCCGCCGTTTAGACATCTGCTCTGCTCTGCTCTTATATAAACAAAGAAAAACCTTAGGAAAAAAAAAAATCTCGCCTCACAAAAATATCCAAGATCTGATCTATTAGAAATGGGTTGTTGTTGTGAATGGAATTTTGGGTTTCACATACCATGGCGGAGATCACAGAAACCATCACACAACATTATGATTTCTCTTCTCAATGTTTTAGTTTAGCCGGTTGAACTTGAATTTGCACCTCAGCAGTTCATCCTTGTTCACCGGGGAAGCCAATGAGATTTTGTTTCCTCATTTGTTTCTCGGTGGATCTGAATTTCCTATTACGCTATCTGCATCTCTGGTATGTTACTCATCTCTCTATATATACTAATTTGATTTCTTTTCTTCTTTGCAATATATTTTCCAATGTTAACTCAAAAGCTAACTTGTGATGGATTTAATTTACAGGTCTCGTTGTACAATGCAGCCGTTACGGATCCCCTTTGTGAAGTAAGAGGGAGAGAAAGGAGCAGAATGTTATCATTTTAAGCCTAATAAATCGTAACATCAGGATGAATCTAATGAAGAGTGTCTCGCCAATGTGTTCCATGGTGGATCAAGATCTTCCTAAAGGAATTTTTGTATGCTTATGGGGAAATTGTTAACTGAGAATTTTTGTATAATTAGATGTTTCATAGTACTTTATTAAAGGCCGGTCTTTAAAATTAAAGAGGGGGGAGGTTTGTAATCTGGGTTATGATTATCCACCGGAGGCTAAGCTTATAGCTTACACTGGTCACTTGTAAAGAGTATATCTGCTTTAAGGAATGCAATGTGTTCTTTTTCTCACTGATTTGAACAGTAAATATGCTGCTCTTTCCAGTTGCATAAGAAAAGTCATGGTAAACTAATAAAAATTGGGATAAAAAATCATGGTAAATTGAGATAACCCAAAATACATTATTGTTCATAAACTTAAACTTGTTTTGTGTTATAGAGAAAAACTACCATCAAGAGAATGAATGATACGGTGGGACAACTATGAAAGTACGAAGATTTGGGTCTCTGGAAAGGTGGGATCTAGCTTCTCTATCTGGATTTAGATGTAATTTTTTGCTAGGGGTATTTTTGGCAAGTAACAAAAAAAATCACACGGAACCGGAATTTAAAATAAATGATATCCAACGGCTACTGTTACTTGACTCTTAGTATTTTGATTATTCTTGGTCTCATTAATTAAAGGGGGAGATGTTGCAACAAATGTCTCAAAATTTCAATACACACGGATCTCCACTGGATGCTTTATTAAAGTCGATGGTAGGATGGGTTTATCAACTGAGGTAAGTGTGGTAGGCTTATCCATTGGATGCTGGCTTATACACTGGTATAGGCCTGTAAAATGTGGTAGGGCTTGCATAGAGTAAAACTTCTCAGGGAATGCAACCTTATTTTTTTGGTTATTAATTAGAAGGAAAATGTACAAAACAGTCCTAGTATTGAGACCCGATTCACAAAAGCATCATACTGTTATAAACTATTAACAAAATGGTCATACTTCCGTTAAGTAGACGGTTAAGTGGTGACTCACAGTTAAGTATCTTAATGAAATTACCTATGTATCCTTTCTATTTATCCCTCTATACATAATTTCGAATTTTGCCTTCATTATAGTTTATTTGATAGTGGTGCTATTTGTAGGTGGTGGTGCCGCCGCTTACACACCGTTACACCACATTCAGGATCGTTAAACCATATTCAGGTTCGTTACACCGCATTCAGGTTTGTTACATAGCATTCACCCAAGGAGTTCACCGCTTCCCCTCTGAGGTTTAGTGAAGATTCTTAAGCTTCCACCACCACCACCACCGCTTCATCACCACCACTTCAACTAATTAGTTAAATGGAAAGGGTATTTTGAAGGAGGGTACTTTAGGAAAAGATAACGTGTTAAATCGGATGGAAGTATGATTATCTTGTAAACGAATTACAAAAGTATGATCATTTTGTGACCCAATTACAAAAAGTATGACCAATCTGTAAACGGAACACTAAAAACACTCCTCTTTGCAGTTGCCATGCATGATTAATAAATTATGGTAAATTGAGATAATCTAACTTATAGATGTGAACACTATGTTCTGTAAACTTTAGTGAGACCTAGTTTTGCCTTGCTCACGGTGAATTAAGATTTTCCAACTGTATGGATGTCAACACATGGGTTCTGTAACAGCTTTCCTTTCATATACATGTTTTGCCATAATGAGAAAGAGTGCTTTGAATAATGATGGCGAGAATTTTTGAAGTACCGAAAAACTTTTGGATTTCAAAATTCCAGATGTCATGCTGTAACCTCATCTTTGTTTGTGTGACCCCGAGACGTTACAGGAACGATTTCATATAGTACAATTGCATCTATGTAGCGTTCGGATCCTCCATTTTTCTGGCAATTCCCATTCAGCTCCACATATTTATCACTCAAAAGTGATTAGCGTTCCGGGGTGTATACTTCAAAGGCCCAGGCTAAACCCCAAGAAGGGAAGATTTGATGTAAAGGACAATTTGGTAAATCACGATTTTGTGTTGTCTTTAAAAGAATGCCCTAGCTACTATTTCTTCATAATGTTTCAGAAAGAGAGAAAAGTGAGAGAGTGGAAGGAGAGAGAGAGTCCACCGGTGTTAAAATCTCAAAGATAGATCTGATCAGAAAATGTGTTGGAATTTTTGGTTTGTATGGGAAGCATTACATATACCCTGGTGGAGATCACACACAATAGATCATAGCACAATGATTTCTCCTCTCATGGTTTTAATATCTACGTTAAAGATTTCCTGGCCAGCTTCAACTATCAAACTGGGAATTTGTGCTTATTGATCCTAGGAATGAAGCTTTGAGGTACGTTGTTATACCTATACAGATTTCTTTTATTTGTAAGATACACTTTTTGAGGAACATGAATTGGGAATATGTCTCGTTTTCACTAATTCGTTGGGGATATATCCCATGACGGTAAAAATTAAGATATCTATCCCGGAGAGAGAAACAAGCAGTTAAGTGAGTAGTATCTCACATGTGTGACCTTACTACAAATGTTTGACACGAGGTGGAAAGCTTGTGGAAGAGTGGTTGAGTTAAGAGCATTTTACTTTGTTGAGAGGAGATATCATTATGCCGTATATTGTTGTTGTTGCTGAAGATGTATAAAACCGCTCATGATGATTTCGTTGTGATGATTTCGATTATCATAGAGACAAAGAGATTTCAAATCAAATCTGATTTTTTAGGGATTTCATATTAAGAAAACTTCACTAACGAGTACAGAGACGACGGAGGCTAAAAGTTAATAGGGCAAAAAACTTTCTTTCTTATAAGGAATAGAGATTTGCCCGTTTGTATTAGGGCAAATGGCAACCGTTGATTTGCTTGTATTATTTGATTGAACGATCAACATTTACACTATGCCTGACCGTGATTGCTGACCGACATATCTATCACAGACGGTCTTGAATATGTTTTCTTACACGTTATTGTTCTTTGGGCACACAAACCTAGTCCTTTGAAAATTTACTCTATGCTTGTGTAAACGTTATTGTTCTCAAATCAAATGTTCCTGCATAAGAAATTTAACATTATCTCCGGATGTTTTATACAATTTCCAATCTCCATTATGCTTATCCATGCTGAGTTTGAATGCCGACTGATTCCCAAACATCGTGTTTCAAATTCTTCTTTCATAAATGTAAGAAGCACACCAACAGCTTCATAAAAATAAGACAAATTCCTACAACTTTCAAATAAAGATAAGAAAAATAATTCTTACCGCCACTAAGTTATAGGAACTAGCTCCATTGCTAACACTAATATCAGCAGTTGCTTTCCCACCGTTAAATCCAGCAAGTGTCAAAAGTGAGAAAGATATGGATCCTCTACGACATAACATACATCCGAAAGACCAAAGATGAGTCTATCAAATGTGACTAGTACATAGTTACTATCCTTGTTCTTTATTATATATTACGCCGGGTAACTTTGTTGCAGGGTAACATCGTCGCTATGAAGTTCGGCAACTGATTCATGACATTTCCATACTAAGTATTTCTCAAATTACGCAAGAAACTCTTTATTAACATCTTTTATTCATAGATTTAGAGTATACAGTGTACATACACTTGTCAATTCTTTACAAACACATCTTTAATTCATAGATCTAGTAGTGTACAAAGACACATCTAACTACACTAATCTACTAAGCAACAAGCTCAATGCTCATAACTCAAAACCAGAAACCAATAATAAATTCGAAGAAAAAAAAAAAAAAAAAATTTAACGGAAATAGGAGCATAACTTACTCACCGTTTTCTAGAGTCTCCAGAGGTAATCAAACCAACTGCTCATATTGGTTTTTCACAATCTCAACGAAGAAAACTTAGATTTCTGCTTCCCGGTTTCCGGACATTCAATGGAAATAATATTATAGAACACATCCATAAAGTTAAATTATATCAATTTACCATGATTCATTAATCAACGCAACTACAAATTCCAACTATCATATCTTTGCATTTACACTCCTTCCAGGATTTAAATGAAGATGTTACCACAAGAAAAAAATTATCTGTGGATCAATTTCAATTCACAGTATAAACCATCTTTATAAGATAATTTCGAGTAGATTTTCCAGTAGAAGTATAGATCTTGATTTCTTTGGGAAGATCTTGATTTACAATATAGACACTATCCATCAGATTCATCACTCATTCTTTTTTTTTCCTACTTCATCAATCTAAATATTTACCAATCTTTAATAAATTGCCTGCTGTTTTGTCGAATCACATCAAGTTAACCGTAAAATTCATCATCACTACTTAACCATCAACCTTATATTATAATGTAAAAAACAAAGAGAAATCTATGAAGGGTGAACAAAATCTGTTCTGCTTCACTGTGGTTTATTGGAAACTCCTGATACCTAAAGTGCAAATGATTAATGAAACTGGTGAAGATGCAATGAAGAATACTGGCAAAATTAAAACTATGATAGGAAATATCATCGTGCTATCTATTGTGTCGATTAATCTTCCATACAAACCCAAACTTACATAATTCATAACAAAAACCACCCATCTGTGTGATCAAATATGCGACTTTAAGAGATGCAGCACCGCCGCCGGCTTGTTATCTCTTCTCCACCCATCTGAGTCTAGGGTTTTATTTTTATAAAAGCACAAGAATGTGAATTACCAAATTCTCCTTCAAATCTTAATTTTTCTTGGGATTTCAGCGTAGGCCTCGGATTACACACTGCAAAAACGCTTTACCATGTTTGGTTCCGCTTTTGACGTTACAAAGATAATAGTCGACCCAAAATCGTATCATAAAATGATGACAATTCGACAGATCTACCAATCTCACCAAACTTCCACTTAAGCTTGTAGGATGTTAATGACCTATCCGATTGATCTCACTACACTAATATACTTAGTTGTTTGTGTTAGTACACTGAACTTATAAGTTATCACCTATATGACTAACTTGGTATGATATCGCAAGCTAAGATATCTCATTGTTGTAAACTCAATCTGATCAACTAGTTTTCTTATTTGACATGAACCGAATAGTCAGTATTAGATTGATAATTAGTCGAGAGAGTCGAGATAATATGTGATCCAATCGACACTAATCAAAACCAAGAAATCCCAAGGTGTGATCTTTGGTTGTACACATTGTCCATCTTAGCAAAGCCATCAACTGGGACCTTGGATTACCATATATCGTGAACGTCAAGGAGTGGAGGACTCAACCTAGTTACTAGTACAGAGAAAGGAATGCAAATAGCCAATAAAGAGCTTCCAAACCATAGATTTTTCCTAAATTTTTGGTAACCACCTAAATGTGCGTGTGCTTTGGGAGCAGTCCAGGTTCATGAGATTTGGCCTCTGATTAAGGTATGCGTCGTTCTTACAAGAGCTAATTGCTGTCAATGCCACTTTCCGTGCAAGAACTGAAGGTTTAAAAATGACTAGCCTTGCAATGAGTTTTTTTTCTTTTTCTTTTAAACCTAAATTACAGGCTCAGATAACATAACAATGTTGTTGAGTTGTAATGCAGATTGAGTAACACGTTTGAAGACATCAATTCAAGTTGTAAGGTCTATAGAGGAAATTTTCTCACATAATTGAAATTAGATCTGAACCGGTGTGTCATCTTAAGATAAAAATAAACCCCTTAGATTCTCAAATAAAATCAATTTCTTAACTTCAATCTTAATTTCAAAAATGTCGATCCGTCTCCCCAATTAGTTACGGGATCACAATATTAATGGTAGCAATGACACACCTTCATATACTTCAATCCCAAAATTCCCTTGGGAAAACGTCTTGAACAGAAGTGTAAGGCAGATTTGAAGAAGCAAAAAAAAATTAAACTAAGTATTCAAACTGCATAATCTCATCAAAAGAGAAATTCGTTCCAAATTTTCATAAAGATAAATAAATTAAAACACACAGATATTCGATGGTTTGCCTGAATTAGCTCAAATTTCTTTACTCAAATTTTTTTGCATCTAGATTCATCTTATTTCCACTTTACCTCGACCTTCCAGTTGAGTTTTCTTTTTTACTTCCAGTAGAGTTTTTCTTATACAGTTGTTTGGACATTTGACAGAAGGAAGAGACATGGCAGAGAATGCATAGATTAACCATATTTTTAGTTTGTTGAGATGAGAAATCATAGTGCCTTAGAGACAGAGAGAGATCGGTCGCTAACGCACAGATCTGATTGGATAACAAAAAATTAAACTGAATCCTGAAAAAAAAATATCGTTGTCCCGCATGAAGGACTAATCAAAATCAAAATTTATACATTGCCTTACGCTTTCACGAAGAGCTATATCACTGGCCTCATATAGCTTCATCAACACTTTACTCATAAAGTCCTTGCAAAAAATACCATGTTCATGATAGAAGAGCTGTTGGCATAAAAATAACCAATTTGTGATACCAAATAGTAATACCAAGAACAGTAATTACTGTTGGTTTACTCTGGGTATCACAAATCTGTGGAAAAGGAAGTTTTGGTGGTAAATAGAGCTTGAGGTAAGATTTCCTAATCTCAAATTTCGATTGCATTTACGATTTAAATAAAATGGTGGAAGTCATGAATGCGATTCTTCTCGGTGGTGTCATTATCTGATTTCTTTAGGTTTCATTCTTTACTGTATCTCTTCCTTTTAGATGTGGGTTCTGTTTCGGATAATTTTGTATTTTTTTTTGTTATCAAAATTGAAGAATAATAAATGTACAATTTTTACTAGTTCAAACTAGCTTACTTTAGTACCTATGATTGGTGTTTAATTGTTTATCAGTTCCTCCTCCGATTTTGATTTTTGATTTCGAATCGAGCTTTAGCATATGGGCTTTCAACAACCGTGGAAGCATTAATTTCGATCAATTCAATTGAATCAAATATTATATATAAGTGGAAAAAAAGTTCAGACTTAATTTGAGATAAATATGTTTATGTTATCATTAGACAATCCAGTCTTGAAGATATGCCTACTTTTAAGATATGCCAACTATTGGTGTTGAAGATATGCATCCAGTTTCATCCTCGATATTTTGTAAGTTTAAACCAAGATGAATCCAGTTTCATCCTTGTTTTTTATTTTATTTTTGTGTCCATTTCACCTATAAAAATTTTACTCATTCATTAGAACCATGTTTTAAGAATATTTGGACAAATGACCCATTTTCTGTAAAAATAAATAAATTGAAACACACAGATCTTCGATGCAAAATAATACACAGATCAAAAATGCAAACACTTCTTCAAGTAACTTCCATCACCATCAAATTTCGTTTGCCTCTAAATGCATCTTGTATATGTCTACCTTTGCTGCCTCCTTTATCATTTACGTTGAGCTCTTTGGAAAAATCATCTAGCATTTCCACCTTAGCCTCCACCTTCCCTGCCCTTCCCAGTAATGAGTACTTCGTACTCTCTCCGTCTTTAAAAGATAGGCAAGTTTGGTTTTTCAAAAAAATTAAGAAAACCAATCATTATAGCCACTTTTTCATGTTTTTTCCTAATCTATCTTTGGTACCCACTCATTTGCTATAAGAGAGATGGGAGAAAGAAGTGGTCCGCCTTTAATATTAAGAGAGAAAAGAGAGAGAGAGAAGTGGTCCTTCTATGGGTATACTAGTAAAATCATAACATTTGACTTTCCATATATGGAAACAAGCCTATTTTTTTGACATACCCCAATAAGGAAACTTGCCTATCTTTTAGAGACGAAGGGAGTATATTGTTATTTGGATATCCGGCCGGGTGAATAGAGATGATTGAGAAATTCTTCGACTAAACATATTATACTTTGTTGAGAGGAGAAATCATTATGTTGTATACTATTGTTGCTAAAGATGTTTAAACCCGTCATGGTTTGGCTGAGATATGACTGCAGATTTGATTTTTAGGGTACTATCTTTCATGACGAAGACGGCTGAGGCTAAAGATTTTGGGGCAATACTTTCCAACTTATAAGGTAGCCTGGTTATATTAGGGTTAATCTTAACCGTTATTTGCTAACATTATTTGATTCAATGGTCAACATTCACCCTTTCCTAACATGATTTCTGACCGAGATATCTATCACTGACGGTGTTGACCGAAAAATTTATTCATTTGAAATTTCTTGTCGAATCAAATGTTGTTATATAGGTGTGGTCGTCCGTATACTACAGCCCTTTGCATTCATATACTTGACTAATTACCACCTACGCGATGCGCAAAAGAAATGGAAATCCGATCAACTAGTATGGGCTAAGGTAAGAATTTGACAATTAAGTAAAATATATTTTGTTAAATTTGTTATTGAATTGGTCTTTAACGTGTGGGATATGTGACCTAATATTTTGGAAGTAATTGACGTGATTTTAGTATGGGAAGCTGATTAAGTAAGTTGGGTAATTAGTGGCAAAAATGTAGGAGTTTTATTTGTAATGGGTAAGTGGAGTCATCTCTTTTGTAAGCCTATAAATGGCATTAGTAATTTAATGAAAATGCAGCAGAAGTTTTAACAATGTAATCTTTTATGTGAATTTTGTGCAAATCTCTCTCTCACTCCTCTCTTGATCCATGAGTTCCAACAAATGCAAGCAACCAGTTCCAATAGCGACATCTCGTGCTCTAAGACCAGCTTAGGGAAGTAAAAGGGTACGTTGGAAATTAAGGTCTTTTATGAATGAAAGCCTTTTTACAGGCATAGGCTAATGGGGAGTAGTGGTTGTTGGATTGCCCATTTCACCATTCTCCCTCTACAACTCCAGAGTAAGATTAACTTCCCTAGTCTTTTCTCCTTTAAATTCTTGCACGCACAACTCTCTGAGGTTGAAAAGTTATTGCAGAGGTTTTGTGTGCTTCCTATAAGCACGTTCTGTAATTCGTTCTCACGCTCCATACCTGATCGCAAAATGAGGATGCTGATACACAAAAATGAGAGACATTGTTTCTTAATCAAAATGGTAAGGGCAGACAATCTTGATCACAATTATTTTAGGCATTAGAATCCAATGTTATGAATGTGACCGGATAATAGTTATTACCACTCTTCTTTATACTATGTCCTGTTCCTAGCATTCAAATGCTTATAAGGTGTAATATCGCCGCATGAGGTTCTGAAATTGATCAATAGCAGTTCCAAACTACGGATTACTCAAAATGCATGGTTATTAACATCTTCTATTCATAAATCTATTTTTATTTACAATGCTGTGAAATTATTTATCGAATATGATTATCACTAAATCTTTGATTGACATTCCAAAAGTTTCTAGCTTATAACTTCATCGCCGTAAAGTTCTGCAATTGATTGATGACATTTACGAATTTCAGAAGCAATTCTTTACTAAAATCTCCGGATCAACGGCCAATTCACAAAAGTTTCGCTGTCTCCGGATCAACGGCCAATTCACAAAAGTTCTGCAATTGATTGACATTCCAAAAGTTTCGCTGTCTCCGGATCAACAGCCAATTCACAGAAGACAAAACTCTTATAAAATTTTCTGTAACTGACTTTTTTTCTAAATTCTTGCACGCACAACCCTCTGAGGTTGAAAACTTATTGCAGAGGTTTTGTGTGCTTCCTATAAGGACGTTCTGTAATTTGTTCTCACGCTCCATACCTGATCGCAAAATGAGGATGCTGAAACAAAGAAACGAGAGACACTGTTTCTTAATCAAAATGGTAAGGGCAGACAATCTTGATCACAATTATTTTAGGCATTAGAATCCAATGCATAGTGAATGGACCGATATAGTTATTACGTACCACTCTTCTTTATACTATGTCCTGTTCCTAGCATTCAAATGCTTCTAAGGTGTAATATCGCCGCATGAGGTTCTGAAATTGATCAATAGCACAAGAATGTGAATTACCAAATTCTCCTTCAAATCTAAATTTTTATTGGGCTTTTACCAAATTACAAGAAGAGACATGGCAGAGGAATGC